>WEKX01019883.1:102023-335433 GCA_013390025.1 Pitta sordida
CTGAGGGGAGACCTTATCGCTCTCTACAACTACCTGAAAGGGAGTTGTAGCCAGCTGGGTGCCGGTCTCTTCACTCTGGCTACAAGTGACAGAACAAGAGGACACAGTCTTAAACAGCGTCAGGGGAGATTTAGACTTGACATTAGAAGGAACTTTTTCACAGAGAGGGTGATCTCTCAGTGGCATGGGCTGCCCAAGGAGGTGGTGGAGTCACCGTCCCTAGAGGTCTTTAAGAAAAGGTTGGATGATGTACTTGGTGGCATGACCTAGATATTAGGGTAGTGTGCTATAGGTAGGATGGTGTGTTGGTAGCAGGATGGCAACAGGTTAGGTAACAGGTTTGGCTAGGTTAGGTAATAGGTGATAGGTTGGACTCAATGATCTCTAAGGTCTTTTCCAACCTTACTGATTCTGTGATTCTGTGAGTCTGTGAAAGTTGTACTTATTTGTAATTTGCTACAGATACCCTTGGAAACTGAAGAGTAGTGGTTGGACACAAAAGCACAATTTTCAGTATTGAAGCTGCAAAAGGTCCTAACGCTTTCAACTCTGTTAGGAGAACTAAACACAGTGTTGTGCTGTTATTAAATGTCTTAGTATGGGAAGGAATTCTGCTCTGTAATTCAAGAAGTACTAAAGGGGACTCTATATTGTAATGTTACGTGC
Organism: Pitta sordida; assembly: GCA_013390025.1. Taxonomy (NCBI): domain Eukaryota; kingdom Metazoa; phylum Chordata; class Aves; order Passeriformes; family Pittidae; genus Pitta; species Pitta sordida. The sequence continues at coordinate 102,690 of WEKX01019883.1, forward strand.
ACATCCTAGGTGAAGATTTTAGCAGATTATGGAAGATTAATAGGAACCATATCAAAGGTTTTTCCTCCCTTTTCACTTTTTTTTTTTTTCAGTCAGCTGTCAAATTCACAGTGGCTTTGTGTTCAACTGCAGCAGTTTACAAATTGCCATGTATGGAAGATAAACATGGCAGATTTCACTTTGGAGGAAAATATGTAACTGGTGTGTGTAGAATGACTGCACTATGAACAGATGCTTCTCATAATCATTAATGTGATTTGTTACATGAGAGGGTGAGATGCTCAGAAAATCAACATTATTTCTGAGAGATCACACTGCATGGTTTTTGTAAGGGCACTTTTCAGTCATGTAACTTCCAATCCACCTGCACCAGGGAAGCTCAAAAATTTAGCAAAGCTCAAAAATTCACTAAAGCCGTGGTAGTGAAAGAAAGGTTGTTCCCAGGGGCAGGGGGAAAAGCATACTCTGCTGTGTATTTAAGAAGCAAAAAAGGCATGATTCCTCTTTTTGGATGCTTCTAAATTGCTTCTGGTATCTAGGTGACTTTTGTATTTTTCTTATAATTTTTTTTCCACCAGGCCTGTTTTCTAATTTATTATAATTTTGTTCATAGTGCTGTTACACAGATGTTTTTGATGACTTCTTTTTTGTTACCTAAGTTCATCATCCATCCATCCAGCTTTATTTCAAACATTGCTTTTCATTTTAAAAATTGCACCATTTCACAGATAGCTTTTACAAAAACAAGATACTGCATACCACATCTTGACATTCCTGTGCAACTGCTCCCTTTGCTGTCAGTGGGTGCTGGGGATCACAGAGCAGGGGTGACATTGGCAGGAACAGGTACCAAGCTGCCAAATTCTCTAGAGCCTGTTCTGTAGGAATAACCACTCATTGGTGAGCTGTTTAGACAGCTCACACTGAATCAGAAAGATGTCATGGAGAAGAACACACCAGCAACCTGACCCAAGAAGCTTCCACGGGGATTTTTCCATGACCGTTTGTGGGTATTTCCCATGGGCTTGCCTGAGGTGTGGTGGAGCCATCTCCTTTGGATCATAAGATGCTGAATCCAACTCAGAGGAGGGTGGGCTTGAGCTGAGTGTGAAGAAATTCCCATTCTCCTGCCAGCAGCCTGCCTGACGAGGTGAGAACACCTCTTGCTCTCCTGCGTGTACCTGGTCTTCAAAGGTAATGGCAGCTCTGGTTACACATGCGAGGGTACCTTGCTAGAAAGGAAGAATTAGGTCAAGGAAAGTAAATACAAAACTAAACATTTTTGCCGCAATATGAATTGTAGCACATGGGAACAGTATCAAAGATGTGGAACAGTACGAGCTGGAGTTTGAATGTCAGAAGACAGAATGCCCTTAAGCACTGGCTGGCAGTACTGAAAAGAAGGCTTGGGAGCTGCTGGACCAGACCAACAAGAATGGGGTTATATGCCACCAGCCTCTCTGTTCTCATACTGCATAACACTGCCCTGTCCCACTCTTCCATTTTCTTTGGCCTTTATGTGAGACTCTGGTTTCCTGACAGTGCGTCTGAGTGGGACACACATTTCTTTCTTCCATCTGAATGGTCAGAGACCATTGCCACCAGCTCCAGCAGGTTCACTGGAAAGCTTCCTCTGAGACAGACAAACTGCCAAAAGAGCTCAAATTGGACGGTTTTATGGAAGAAATAGGCACTGGCAGCAGTTTGCCAAGGAGAACTGTGGACTGACCGTTCCACGTGTCCTGTGTTTAACTCCTGAGGAGTGGTGAAGAGAAAGCAGCCTGAGCTGTTCACTGAGGAAGTCACAAACATCTAGAAGTGTTACTATTTTCGACAATGAGTGATCAGCTTATGATACATGCTTTTCAGAAAATGGTCTTTTAATTAATGATTAAATCAAACCTTTTATGTACAAAACTCGCTCTGGCCAGAGATGATTGACACTGCCCAAGCAGATCTGTCCCCAGCAGAGGGGCAGCACTAGCACTGTACATGTGTGCTTGGGAAGTGGCACATAGTTCTGTGCTGTGTAGAATTTGTAGCTCTTGGTTTCCTGGTATTGATTTTCTATTTCTTACAGTGTTTTGGGAGGACGGCAGAGGGAACACACATGCTGCCATGTTGTCAGTTCTCGTGTCTAGTGTACAGGTCCCTGTTGCTTTGGATACTCAACTCACCAAGCTGGACATCCAGTCCTGTCCTCTGTCCTGGTATAATCATGTCTTTGTAACTACCCTGTTTCCACAAACCCTAGAAAGCAGTTTCACATAAAACTTTTATTCGCTTGGCCAAGAGGAAATACTTGCCAAGGACAACTTTAGTATTTTTCTGTATTCTGAAGAAAATACTATAGGTACAATAAGCCAGCTTGTTGTTCAAAGTTCATCCTTTACTCCCTATTCTATGTGTTTCTATTCTATCTAAGTGTCATGCTGTGAAATAGTCTGAAAACTTCCTGCCAGACCTTTAAAACAGCTCAGATTTGACCTGTCCTGGAAGAAAGCAGAGCTGGCACACACGCAGCTGGTGTCTAAAGAGCACAGAATTTGCACGAGCTGGGCTGCTGGTAGAGAAGAACGCAGCTGAAGAGATTGATTTTGCCTTTCCCACAGATGTACTTACCTTGGAGTAGCGGCCGGGGGAGCACAACTGCAAGGAAAAGCAGCACGTCAGAGCCGATATTATAATGTCATGCAGCCCAATGACTGCACAAGATCGAGGCTCGGAGCTCTCCTCAGAGTATAAAGCTGGCTGAAGGAGGGAAAGTAGCGGCGAGCTGAGCAGGAGAGAAGCACGCTGCGGGAGACAGGAGCATCCTGCTGCTCGTGTGCAGTGTGTGCAGCCCCGCAGTGTCCCTGGGCTGAGCGAGGGGAGAGCGGCTCTCCCAGCACACAGCCGGAGCTCTCTCTCGCGAACGAGCTGTTTCCGAATTGCAGGGGCAGAGCAGCAGTTTCAGAGATGTTGTCCTGTTTCGTCTGGCTCACCCTTCACGACTTGGTTAACGCCTTTGTGACCCCAGGAAAGTTGCCCGTCAATGGGAGCCTGAAAAAGACTTTTGTAATCCCGAACCTCTCCAGCTTCTTTTCCTGGGATAATGACAGCCTGGCTGACTGGCGGAGCTTTGTGGACAGGAGCCGGTATGGAGCAGAGTCACAAAGCATCACGGTGAAAGCCCTGCTCATCGTGGCGTACTCGTTTATCATTGTCTTCTCCCTCTTCGGCAACGTCCTGGTCTGTCACGTTGTCATCAAGATGAAGCGTATGCACTCGGCCACCAGCTTGTTCATTGTGAACCTGGCTGTAGCCGATATCATGATCACCCTCCTCAACACGCCTTTTACTTTGGTAAGACTGGGGCAAAGATGCCATAAAGGCCCTTCAGTGGCCTTTTCTTCTTTACACTACATAGGCAGTGAGTGGATGTTCTGCAGATACCTGTCTACTCCAAATTACAGTCATCAGAGTTGCCTTTGGAAAACGCAGCATATATTTTGTTTCTTTAATTTCTGTTATCTAGTTGAAGGTCTGAAATTACCCATTTTTTTAAAAGTGGTCCTGATAGTACTTGAAGAATAACAACCTTGAAGTGATTATTTACTACTTTCTAGTATCTGGTCTTTTTTTCCCCCCTCTCTCATCTCTGAAGTATTTCCAAGGTGATATTATGAACCTCTTGAAAAAAAGATAAATGCTCACCATCATTTTACAAGCTGTGTTGAAAAACTGTAGTTTGCTTTGAAGTGAGATAAGGTATCTGGGTCAGCCCTACCCTGTAAGGAGGGCTTAAAATGTAGTGACTTAATAGTTAGGCTGCAGACACACTGCGAATAAAACAGAACCAACATATTTGGTATGGTGCTGCTGTACTGTCCTGGGGGATATTGCTGGGCCACTGAGCAGCACTAACCTACCTCTTCAGAGTTCAGAAACCAGAAAGTGATACAATTATACAAAGAACATGCTATATTAATTGTATCCAGGAATTATGTACTGGAGATGCATCTATAGCAAGTTGTGAGGGTGCACAAAACTTAACAGTCTTCTGGTTTCAGGCTCGTTTTGTGAACAGTACCTGGATATTCGGGAAGGGGATGTGCCATGTCAGCAGATTTGCGCAGTACTGCTCCCTCCACGTCTCTGCCTTGACCCTCACGGCCATTGCTGTGGACAGGCATCAGGTGAGAGCTCTCTGAAGCAGAGATGGAAAGCTTAAGAGAACATAAGTAAACCAGGAAAGGATGATCCCATATCCTTTCCTTTCCCTCTCAGCTCCCAGAGTAACATAAGGCACACAAGAATCTGAAAGGGTAGGGGGGAAATTCCTGCTGTCAGACAGAGAGAGTAGTTTCAAGCCTGCAGTAAGGGTGGGAGGTATCCATTCTCTACTATTGCTTCCAGCTGGGTAAAGGGATATTTCATGTGGTAGGTAATCCAGCATCTCTCAAACAAGGAGGAAGTCCAGGGTCCTGATAGGAATTGAAGTGGACAGCTCTCCTCTGGGATGGTTTGTTCAGCACCATGATTGTAGGGACATCCCAGTTAGCTTTCTCAGCATTTCCAGGGAGGTCTGGTTAAATCACAAACCTTTAGCTCTTTGAGTCACCGATACTGAATAGTCTGAGACTTTTTTCTCCTCTTTTTTTGCTTTCCTTTTTTTTGGGGTGGGGTGGGGTGTTGGGGGCTGGAAAATAAATTGAACCTGGAAATGAATGTATGTCAAGACCTCCAGGTACACGTTTTTTCCTATCTTGATGCAAATACTGAAATTTGAGGGTCAGACTGGAATCTCACTTGACCCATGTTCCTGGAGGAATAATTCAGGTTTTCATGTACAGCTTACAGTCAATGGGAGCTGAGTGAAGACTGTACTGCTTGCATGTTGAATTTCCACATTAAATAATAGATTTCAGGCTGGAAGATTATACAAAAAAAATATTTCCTGAAATGTCATAAGCCTGAATTTTTTATTTTGAACAGGTTATCATGCACCCTCTGAAGCCTCGCATATCTACTGGAAAAGGTGCTATCTACATCTCTGTAATCTGGATCATGGCAACCTGTTTTTCCCTACCACATGCTATCTATCAAAAGCTCTTTACCTTTAAATACAGGTAAGGATGTGCTGTGCTTTCCTCCACAATTTCTCTGGAGGCCAGAGGTCGTGCTTTGGAATCTTCTACTGAAAGCCTTGAGCATATGGCAAGGTCAGCCAAATATGGATCTAGTCTATAATTTTCATCAGATTCCTTTTGCAATATCTGATAGTCTGTGATTTCCATTTTTAATTATTTTATCTTTATTCTGTCACATTAATCACATGAAATAGGGTAAGAAGTTAAAGGATCTGGCCTGGACCTGTTACCACTATACATGTATCAATATGACCTGTTGGGGCAGAACAGAAATGGGGGGATCTGGGGCGGGGGGGGGGGGGGGGGATGGGGGGATCGGGGGGGGGGGGGGGTGGGGTGTGAAATACCAACCTAAAATCCAACAGGTTTTAGTCTGCTCTTTAGTCCTGGGAAAGTAGAAAAATATGCCTCAGCTGCTTGTTCCATAAAATGCTCCCAAGAGCCTTAATATTTGGAAAGTTCTTTAATGAAGGAAAGGTCCTTAATATGTGTACAGACTGTGTTCCTGTTTGCCAGAGGACAGAAAATAAAAACGTGCTTATGTACAGCTGGAAATTTTGTAATTGATGCAATTATTAAAATTATTGTACGGTCATGAATGCCCATGAGAAATTACCCACACATCGCTCACTGGCTCAGATCCTTGGACAGAAATCCTCTACATAGCTGTGACAGATATCACAGATAAACAGATAAACAAAAATTTTGTTTTCAGGCTTTATGGCAGGAGCCCTCTCCCACCTGCCTCTTGGTTTCTGGTGTACTTGTCCTGTCATGCCCAGCCATATGTGGTCTCATCCCTTGTCCCATATCTCCATTTGCAGTGAGGAGGTTACCCGGTGTCTGTGTCTGCCAGATTTCCCTGAGCCTGCTGACCTCTTTTGGAAGTACCTTGACTTAACGACCTTCATTTTGCTCTATGTTCTGCCCCTTCTGATCATCTCTGCTGCCTATATGACAGTGGCAAAGAAACTCTGGGTGCGCAACGTCATCGGGGATGCCACCACTGAACAGTACTTCATCCTTCGCAAAAAGAATAAGAAGACCATCAAGATGCTGATGCTTGTTGTCATCCTCTTTGCAGTTTGCTGGTTCCCCTTGAATTGCTATGTCATCCTCCTCTCCAGCCAGACCATCCACACTAACAATGCCCTGTACTTCGCCTTCCACTGGTTTGCAATGAGTAGCACCTGCTACAACCCCTTCATCTACTGCTGGCTCAATGACAGCTTCCGATTGGAGCTCAAGGCTTTGCTCAATATGTGCAGAAAACGTCCCAGGCCCACGGAACAACGGCTTCCCTCCACGGTCCCATCCTACCAACTGGCTTGGTCAGAAAATGGCAACTTCAAGAGGCTGCAGGCCTCACATGTTGTTCCATCATCCTCCAACATCCAGCCAGGAAAGACAGACATCTCTGCAGTTGAGCCAATAGTAGCTGTGAGCTAAACAGTGGCCCTTGGAAATCTGGAAAGCCTGCACTTAGATTCAGCAAAAGCTAAAATGATGGCAAGATACAGAGTCCTGCCCTACTTAGTGACTGTGCAACCAAAGGTGATAAAACCAAGGAGGTTCAGGTTCTGCAGGAGGTAATATGAAAGCGCTGCATGTTTGATGCAGGCTAATTACAATGGCATGGAGCCCCTCAAGGGACGAAAGCAAACTTTTCTCAGGAAGGAACTCTCTTTGTCAAGTAGACAAAGACTGGCTTGCAGAATGGGATTCTCTGCATGTATGTCACTGTTATCTGCATGACTAAGGCTTTTTACCACTATGGCTGTGTTTGTGTTTGCCGGTACTTAAACACTAAAGCAACAATTTAAAGACAGTGGGCCTCCTTTCCTCTTTTCAAAGTCTCTTTGTAGGAACAGGGAAATGATTGAGATGTAGGTTGCTGGCTTAGATTGCTGTCTGAAAAGTCAAGGTCTCTTCAGAATGAATGAACAGATATATTTCACAATTTTTTTTTTTAAATACCCTTAGAGAAGTGGAGGATATGATGGACATTGATAAATAGAGGAGTTTCTTAAATCACAGGGACTTTTTCTGAGGTAAGTTTGAAGAAAAATGGATTCCTATTCTTTGCATAAGTAGATGGCGTTTCTTCAAATAGATAATTGAACTCAAAAAAGCTACTTTAGAGAAAGCTGAACATACCATCTGTCCTGGTGAATTGAATTTCGAGATACCGAAATAATAGAGAAATGAGAACTTTACTGGGAGAAAGGAAAAAAAATAATGTAACAAATATATATATATATATGTGTTTGAACAACAACAATAACAATAGGGGAGTAAAAGAAAAAAAACCCTGAAGATAGCTGGGAAAACAAACAAACATGAGGGGGCCATGAGGGAGACCAGGGTACCCCTAGGATTCCAGGGGCGGGGGAATAGGGTTCAGGGAAGGCAAACTGGTAGAATAACAGCCAGTGATCCTTTCCTGAAATGTCCGAGGGCCTGCAGGGAGATCCAGCAGTCGGCAGGGGGAAGGCTGTACTGAGATGAGGAGTCAAAGGCCCACATGGCCCTGGGCAAAATGGCGGTGGTAGAGATTAGAGGTGAAAATGATGCTCCCTCAGTCCAAAAGATCCACCAATTTCCCCCCATCTGTGCTGCCCAGCAGCTGTAGTTATAGGGCCTTGGGCCCCTCCCATGTCACATGCCTTGTGGGCATGTCTTCACATGCCATTGGCCATCACTCAGCTTGCTCCAGACCTCAGGCCCCTCCCCTAGTCACATGCCTTGTTGGGAAGAGAAGATAAGACAAAGAGTCCTTCATTGTTTGTCAGGTAAAGAGGAGAAAGCCCCTTCCCTGGCCACATGCCTTGCAGGGATGGGAAGGGGAGATAAGAAAATAACCCTATTGTCTGTTCCAGTAAAAAGGAGAAAAGTTTTACAATAGAACAAAAGGGCTCTCCCAATGACACCATCCATGGCTGGAGAATGGATAATTAAATCTTGATCAGAGGGTCTTTACATAATTGTCAAATGGCAGCTAAAGTATCACACAATTTGACTTTTCAATTTGCATTTGAATATTGCTCTCTTACCCTGTAAAGCACCTATATACTTGTCAGTTCAGACACTTGGGACATTTCATCCCAATGAAGTTGTTAGCTCTCTGGAATCAGTTCATAAATGAACTATTTTGAGAAAAGAGAAAATATCTCTGATAGCAAGTAATAAAAAAAGAACATTCCTCTGCAAGGTATTCTCTGGTGATTGCACAGTTTTGTTGCATTTAAAGGTAACTGAGACGTGTCCTTTATGGGGTGGCTAAGAAAATTGCCATGACTGCAACTGTCTGAAGTAGTTTGCAGAACTTAATGTTCTTAGCAGAAGAAAATATGGGCTCGAATAACAGAGAAAAAAAAGTGTTAAAAAACCTGTACCTTATATTACACAGAAAATCAGTAACTCCCTGTGCTGTAGAAAGCAGTTTGAATATCACACCAGGGTGCCCAATTCCACATTCAACTTGTAACAGTCAGTAGTGAAGTGACAAAAATCTTCTCTTACAATGGGGAAAAATAAAAGAAAAAAAACACAAGAGAAGCTGTTTTTCCCCAATGTCCTGTAATAAACTTCCATAATTTTCACAGAATCACAGAATCACAGAATATTATAAGTTGGAAGGGACCCACAAGGATCATCTAGTCCAACTCACCATCTAACGCCCGTGCAGAGACTGAAAGCCCATCTCAGAGCGGTAACACAACCTAGTTCCTTCTCAGTCTAGCAGGCCACTCCGAGCCGGAAGGGACCCAGGATCATCCAGCCCTACACCCCCCAGCTAGACCATGTCACTAAGCTCCTCGTCCAGTCTTCTCTTAAACACCTCCAGGGACGGCGACTCCACCACCTCCCTGGGCAGCCCATTCCAATACGCAATCACTCTCTCTGTGAAAAACCGCTTCCTAACGTTAAGATTAAACCTCCCCTGGCGTAGCTTGAGGCCGTGCCCTCTCGTTCTGGTGTCATCAGCCTGGAAGAAGAGGTCCACACCCATCTGGCGGCAACCTCCCCGCAGGTAGTTGTAAACAGCAATGAGGTCACCTCTGAGCCTCCTCTTCTCCAGGCTGAACAGTCCCAGTTCCTGTAGTCGCTCCTCATAGGGCCTGCCCTCCAGNGAGATTTAGGGGTATTAGTCGATAGCAAACTCAACATGAGCCAGCAGTGTGCCCAGGCAGCCAAAAGGGCCAATGGCATCCTGGCCTGCATCAAGAATGGAGTGGCTAGTAGGTCAAGAGAGGTTATCCTTCCACTGTACTCAGCACTGGTTAGACCACACCTCAAGTATTGTATTCAGTTCCAGGCCCCTCAGTTCAAGAAAGAAGTTGAGGTGCTGGAACGAGTTCAGAGAAGGGCAACTAGGATGGTAAAGGGGCTGGAAGATAAGCCCTATGAGGAGAGGCTGAAGGAACTGGGTCTGTTTAGCCTGGAGAAGAGAAGGCTCAGGGGTGACCTTATTGCTGTCTGTAACTATCTAAAAGGAGGTTGTAGTCAGGCAGGAGCTGGTCTTTTCTCCTTTGTCTCTGAGGACAGGACAAGAGGTCATAGTCTTAAGCTTCAGCAGGGAAAGTTTAGACTTGATATTAGGAAAAGGTTTTTTACTGAAAGAGTGATCCAGATTTGGAATGGATTGCCCACACAGGTGGTTGAGTCGCCAACCCTGGAGGTGTTTAAGGGCAGGCTGGAGGAGGTGTTGAGTGATATGATCTAGATGTCGATGCTAGATTAGTTGGATTATAGGTTGGACTAGATGATCTTCATGGTCCTTTCCAGCCTTATCTATACTGTGATACTGTGTGATACTGTGATACATTACAGTGTGTTTAATGTGGTACAGGGCTATTTCTGATAATTAGCTATTTTTCATTTTCTTCATATCCAATTTGAGATTCTGGAGAAACATTTTGCATTCACCATTTTGCTGCTGAAATTAGGTGGGGCTTGTGCTCTGTGCACTCTTTGCATATGATGCAAATTATTCAAAAAATATCACGTCCCAGGCAATTTAACTTAGGCATCCAGGTTTCAGGGGTATTTTTTCCTTCTACCCTAGCTCTCTTGCAGACCAGAGTGTTCTTTTAAAATGTTAATACATGCAGCCATTGATGCATGAACTGCATTCAGATGCCATCTTGGTGAGTATGAAGGGAGGATCTGAGTGATGATAAAATGATATGTCTACAGGCTGGAGATTATCCTTTGTAATAGTCCCTTTTGTGTGCGTTTGCCTATTAGAGCTGGAGTTTTTGACACCTTCTGAATTTTGGAGGTGTGCAGTACTCTGAAACAGGTGGTTTAGTAGCTATCCTGAGAAAAACAGATCTGCAGAAACAAGCCTGTGGGGGACATTGGTGTGAGAAGGGCCTGTTTGCTCTGGAACATGGTATGGATCATGGTGTTGGGAGGCTTTTCTTTGCCCTCTGGGAATATAATGACTCTGAGTGAAACAAAAGGTATTGTGGAAACAGGAAGCTGTTTTGTCCTAGCTGACTTCCTAAGCAAGTCCACTGTTCCCCTTCCCACCCTTGCACCCACATCCTCAGTCATACGGACTATCCTCCTGCTGGGGTGAAGGAGAGGCAATGCTACAGGTGGTGTGCTGTGACCTTGTGTCCATCCTCCTGTTATCACACCACAACTCTGGCCTTGGGGTCATGTGTGCCCCGGAGTTCACCAGTCTGCTCTCAGACATGTCTTTTCTTATCAGTGTTGGTCACTCCTTTAAACCTGGCCTGGTTTTCCCTCCAGAGCTTTCATACTTTCAGCCTGGTTGTTCTGTCTCTGGAGTGGACTGTGAACATGACAGAGTGGTGTCTACTGCATAATAGAGAGTTGCACAAGGCACTGAACTCTTCATCTGCATAGCCTGAGAACAGGAGTTTTATGGGAAAATGAATTGTATTTGTAGAATGCATCATCTGGCCTATTGTAGTGGGTTGACCCTAGCTGGATGCCAAAGCTGCTTTATCACTCCCCTCCACAAGTAGGCACAAACGGGAGAGAAAATATAATAAAGGTTCATGAGTTGAGATAAGGACAGAGAGTGATTACTCACTGCTCACCTTCGCCGGCAGAACAGACCCAACTTGGGGGTATTAATTGAATTTATGGCAAACAAAATCAGAGCAGGAAAATGACAAATAAAATAAATCTTAAAAGCATCAAAACCCCACCCCTCTCTCCTTCCCAGCTCTACCTGTGACGAGGTTTGAGGCAAATTGGGACTGAGCCAGAGAATAAAACCAAAATAAACCACCCCTCCCCCTCACCAGGTTCGGAAAAAAATCCAAGGAAAGTGTGAAAAGTGCAAACTATTTACTTTGGTAAGCAGACAAGTTAAAGTACAACAGTATTAAACAATAAAACCTGAGATATCCCACAAGTCTGATGATGTAAAGAGTCCTGTGATGTAGAAAGCCCTGTATGCGAAGAGTTCTGTCCGTCTCGATGAGATTCCAGCAGACAGTCCCAGAAGAAACTCCTCAGGTGCACAGAGAGCAGCTAGAGCTGAGAGTCCTGATGCAGGCACTCCAGGGGAAAGCAAGAGATGATGGTGAAGAACCCCCGGGGGCAGGGGAAGGGAATTGCAGGCCCTCTCTCCCTCCTCCAGTGGCTGGAGTGCAGCAAGAAATATGTCCAAGGAAAAAAAAAGAAAAAAAAAAGCAAAAAATGAAAAAGGAAAAAAAAAAAAAAAGAAAACAAGATAAAAAGAAAAAAAAATGGGGCTCTCCCAAAAGCTGGAGAAAACCCCACGAGAGCAGCCCCTCTCCAGCCCCACGCAACCACGGCTGCCAGAGAGCTCTAACCAGCTCCCTGCCTCTGCTGCCGCTGTGTGAGCTACCCCCAAATTTTTTTTTTTCCTTCAACTGCCGCTTCTCAGTTTTTGAATTTTTTTTTCTCGTCTTCTGGACAGAGAGAGAAACTGACCTTGGTGTTGCTAAGGACCAGTATAAACTGAAGCCAAAACACAAACATGGAATATATACACACCAGCCTAGGACAACGTTCCCCCCCAGCAGCTCAGGGAGATAGGGAGTGGGGGTTATGGTCGGTTCATCACAGGTTGTTTCTGCCACTGCTCAGGGAGACGTGTCCTTCGTCTGCTCCAATGTAGGGTCCCTCTCACGGGCTGCAGTCCTCAATGAACTTCTCCAGCGTGAATCCATCCCACAGGCAAGAGTTCTCCGTGAACTGCTGCAACATGGATCACTCTTCCATGGGGTGAAGTCCTTCAGTCCTTCAGTCACAGCCACAATTCCTACTGGAAACTTGCCCCAGTGTGGGCTCCTCTCTTCGCAGTGCCTGCCAGGAGCCTGCTCCTGCACAGGTTTACGATGGGGTCACAACCCTCTCTTGCTCCAGCGTGGGTTTTCTCCACAGGCTACAGGTAGATCTCTGCATCCCCATGGACCTCCATGGACTGTAGGGGCACAGCTGCCTCACCATGGTCTGCAACACGGGCTGCAGGGGAATCTCTATTCTGATGCTAGAAGAACCTCCTCCTCCTCCTTCACTGAGCTTGGGGTCTGTAGGGCTGTTCCTCTCATACATTCTCACTCTTCTCTGGACTCTGTTACATCTCTAAGATATCCTTAACTCTGACATCACAGAGGCATTACCACCATTTCTGATTGGCCCAGCCTTGGCCAGTGGCATATCCGTCTTGGAGCCAGCTGGCATTGGCTCTGCCAGACATGGGGGAAGCTTCTAGCAGGTTCTCACACAAGTAAGCCCTGTAGACCCCTTGCTACTAAAACCTGACCATGCAAACCCAATACACAGGCAAATAGAGGTACTCAACTAGGGTGACACAGGTAAAATTAATGCTGGTATTTCCCAAACCTTGTGTAGTTGACTCTGAAATTTCCATGATTTAGAGAGTGCTGTGATTAGTCTACTCAAAAGTGAAATTATGTGTAATATTGTTTTCTTGTTTTTCTATTTCCTTGAAAAATATTATAACAGGCCTATGAAAATTAACTTGCAAGTTCTAGGAATTGATGAATGTTAATTCCCAGTTTCTAACAACATTCCTAGTGTTTTATTCATTTTCTCTGTGTAGAATTATGCGAAGATCTTGAAAGGGAACAAAGGCAATGCCAGGATGTATTTTGCAGCTCGTGCAATTTTAAATAGCACTCAGGAAAACAAATCCTCAAAACCTTTCTTGGACTTCTTGATGTCACATCAGGTTTTTAGCTTACAGACTTCATTTATTCCCTCTTCCATAAAATCATAGAAGGGGGTTGGAAGGGACCTAAGAGACTATCTCCCCAGTCCAATCCCCTGCCATGGGCAGGGACATCTCCCACTAGACCAGATTGCTCAGAGCTTCATCTAAGCCGATGCTTAACAATTCCAGGGATGGGGCATCCACAATTTCTCTGGGCAACACGTTCCGTTGTCTCAACACCCACACAGTAAAGAATTTCTTTCTAATATCTAATCTAAACCCGTTCTCATTCAGTTTAAAGACATTCCACCTTGACTGTCACTATACGCCTTTGTCAAAAGTCTATCCCAGTGCTCTTTATAAGCCTCCTTTCAGTACTGAAAGGAGACTTGTAAGGTCTCCTTGGAGCCTTCCCTTCTCCAGGCTGAACAACTCCAGCTGTCTCGGTCTGTCTTCATAGCAGAGGTGCTCTAGTCCTCTGATCATCTTTGTGACCTCCTCTGGACTTGCTCCAACATGTCCATGTCCTTCTCACGTTGGAGATCCCAGAGCTGGATGCAGCACTCCATTGGAGGGGTCTCATGAGAACCACGTAGAGGGGCAGAATCAGTATCAGTGTCACCATCTCACCCTCAGTGTCAGTTTGACCATAAGCTGCCACTGCCATCAAACATTGTGATGCTCAGCAGGAGAAATTTGCTATTTTATTCTGCTACATGGGTTTTTTTGTGAGAGAAGTTTTTGTTGTAGCCAAAAATCATCCCCCCCAAAAATGGCAAGGATCATCTCCTTAGGTGAGATAAATGGTGTTTCTTCATGCATGCTTTGCTTTCCCTGTCATAAGTAGCCATAAGCCAAGTCAAAGGCTGTCTTGTCAAAAGGAAAACAGCAAATAACTCAAGCATTGTACCTGCAGCTATTAGAAGATATTTAGTACAGTACAGGCAAAACTAACAGCTCATAGCAGAGTCAAAGGCTCTTACTCTTACACATAAAAGGGTAGACAAGACTCCTTTAAGCATGATGAGATCATCCAAGGAAAACGTGACAAATTTCTCCTGCACAATAGAAAGGAAATTTAGCTTTGGTTGGTATTGTTTCTCAATGCAGGTTAGCCCATCTCTTTTCCTGTCAGTGTGGGATGAATACCTTCTCTGCTCAGTTGATAGAGATGAGAAGGCAGATGATAAAAAAGCAGCAATGTCCTGGATGTTCAAGAAAATTAATGTGTTTTTCTCTCTGTCAGTCATTTTCAAAGAGTTTCAAGCACCATTTGCAAGCTATCTTTATTTAATTCCAACTCTCTTATAGGAAAAATACTGGTAGATTCCAGACATTTCAAAATTAACTTTTCTGATAAGCGTAAACATCTTCATAATTTCCTTAATTAATGTATTAACTATCCGTGACAGCTGATACAAACGTGATTTTTATCTGTGGAGCTGTAAGCCCTTAACCAATGTTGATACCATTGTCTGTATTTTGGTACCACAAAGAGACAGCGGTTACCCCCATTATTCTGGGGTCACTTGGTCTCTTCAGCCTTAAGAAAAGAAGACCTCATTGTGGTCTGCAGCACAGGGGAAGTGGATAGGCAGGCACCAATCTCCTCACCAATGACAAATGACAGGATCTGAAGGAATGACAGGAAACTGTATCAGGAGAGTTTTGGATTGGATATTAGTGAAAGGTTTTTCAACCCAGAAGGTGGTTGGGCATTGGAACAGGCTCCCCAGGAAAGTGGTCACAGCACCAAGCCTGTCTGAGTTCAAGACGCATTTGAAAAATGCTCTCAGGTACATGGTGTGCTTCTTGGGGCGGTCCTGTGCAGAGAGAGGTGTTGGACTCAATGATCCTTGTGAGTCCCTTCCAACTCAGCATATTCTATGATTATTCTATTACTGAGTGTCTTAAACACTTGCATATTGAATGTGAAACTTCAAGACGTTTTTTGATGCATTTTAGATAGACCACGATTAAAACAGCCTGGCTATGAACTGCATAGAAGTCATTAATGGATCACAGTGTGAGGTCCTGACTATTGTCAGCTACAGACCTGCCTGCTTATTCCAAGTTGCAGGCTACATTTGTGTAGCTTATACTTGTCTCATCAATAGTTGGATAAAGCTGTACAGTTCTTGGATGAGAATACATCTGCACAGCACTGTGCCATGACCTATGTGTGGTCCTCATTGTTTCAAGAGCTTCAAGGATGTTTTAGTCCTCTAAAGAAACTGACCAAAAAGCTGTATGTGGATACACAGAGCAACACAGAGCAAGTTTTAAAATAGCAGTTTCCTAGGAAACTGATAATAACTATTATTCACATCTGCCTTATTAAATCTCTTGTGTGCTGGTGGGAGAGCATAGCCAGTTCCTCTGCTGACGCAGTCTGCCAGCCTTGCGTTGAAGCCACTGGGCCATGAACAGTCTGCACCTGCGAAGGTACCTACATGGTCCGACACTCTTGGAGGCTTGGCTGAGAGAGATCATACCTTCCCACACTCTCTGTATCTGGTACATCATGACTGGGTAGCTTGCGCTCTTATTTCCTGATATTCCTTGTGCCACTGAAGGGGGATGAGGATGGGATCCTCCCCTGCTCTCCCCATCCTCCACAGCCCAGCAGAAGGGCAGCTCCTGCTCTGTCCTGGGGATGACACAGTGGGCTGGGGAGAAGGTTTGGACTGGCATTAAAGACACAGTAAGAGGAAACTTCTTTGTTCCATTCTCTCTTTTTCTGGCAACCGTGTACACATACACACACACACACCCCTCCTCTGGTTTGCAGGCTTGAAGGGATTTCTGTGAGTCATTGCCTCAGGCTCAAAGCCTTTTAATGATACTTAAAGAGGCAGAGGTGAATCCAGTCATCATTGCATCTCTGACCAGGAGAAAAATTGCCTTTATCTACAAAACAAATTGGTACCTTGTATTGGGTTTGCTGTGGCTGGGTTTCTGGTAGCAGGGGGGCTATGGAGGAGGCTTTTCTTTGAGAAGTTGCTGGAAGCCTCCCTCATAGCTGACAGAGCCAATGCCAGCCAGCTCCTGGCTGAACCCACCGCTGACCAAGGCCAGACCAATCAGGAGAGACAGAGATGCCTCTGTGATAACATATTTAAGAAGGGAAAAAAGAAAGTTAGAGTAAGAAGACAATCATGGCTGCCAGAGAAAAGCAGTGAGAAGTTGTAACAGCAAATGTAGGCACCAAGGCCAGGGCCAAAGGAGGGGGAGGAGGTGTTCCAGGCGTCTCCCTACAGCCCATGGTGATGACCATGGTGAAGCAGGCTGTCCCCCTATAGCCCATGGAATGGAGAGAACACAGGGATGCAGAAGATCCACTTGTAGCCCGTGGAGAGGGGAGCCCAAGCTGGAGCAGGTGGATGCTGGAGGGAGGCTGCAGCCCATTGGAGCCCACATTGGAGCAGAGTCCCAGGAGAGACGTGTGGCCCGTGGAGAGGAGAGTCCATGCCGGAGGCAGAACTGTACCTGGTAGGATTTGTGCTTTGAGGTGGGACCACGATGGAGCAGCCAATGCTCAAGGACTGCAGCCTGTGGAGTGACCCACATGCAGCAGAGTATGAAAGAGTTGCTGCCCCTGGGATTGGACTCACACTGGAGACGGTCATGAAAGACTTTTTCCTGCAGGAGGGACCCCATGGAATGCAGGGGAATGGCCTCCTCCCCTGAGTAGTGGCAGAGAAACACCAACTGCCTGGTTTTCCCCTACTCCTGTCCCCTCCTGCCTCCTGGAGTTAAGGGGGAATGTGGTATCTGTTGTAAGAGATGGAGGGCTATGGGGGGGAAGGTTGCCTTTAAGGTGATACTTCTCACTTTAAGCTCTGATCTTGTTAGAAATAAATTATTTACATCCCCACTTTGGAATTTTGTTTTGCCTGTGACAGTAAAAGATTTTCTAATAGTCCTCATTCCTGCTGTAGCAAAACCCTTCTTTTTTTTTTCTTCTTTTCCTCTCTTCCCTATTTGTATGGGGGGATGAAGTGAGAGAGCAGCTGTGGGTGAATCTCTGGTATCCAGCCAGGGTCAAACCACCACATACCTCCTGGTCAACTGCCCAAGGTTTATAAACTGAGCATGGCATGCCATTGCCTTTGACTAGTTCACATCAGCTGTCCCAGCGCTGCTTCCTCCCAGCTTTTTGTGCACCTGCTTGCTGGCAGAGCATAGGAAACTGAAGTCCTTGGCTGAGTAAGCGTTGCTCAGCAACAACATAAATATCAGTGTGTTATCTACATTATTCTCATACTGAGTGCAAACACAGCCAGCACTCTGCCAACTACTAAGAAAAAAAGTAACTGTATCCCAGACGAAACCGGGACACCCATTAAATAACTAAAGGTCCACAAATAATTTCTGGCTCTAAGGTGTCTCAGAGACTTGCCCAGAATTTGTTTTGAAGAAGTCCCAAGACAGGGCTCAGCAATGATCTGATACTTGAACAATGACAGCAAGGACCAAACCCTTCAGCTGGGCTCCTGATATTCCTGTTCAGTCGCACAAACACGATGTCAAACAGCAGTAGCCTGAGGCTCTGTTTCTCATCCTGCAGCTCAGACTCCCAGCATCGAAGTCTTGTTCTGAATCGGGCAGCAGCTCGTATTTCTCTCATCCCAATTTAGCACAAATAAGAGCAAAAAAGCAATCAACCCCCCATGTTTTGTTGCTAGTTGAGAGATTTCATTTCTGTTGGTTTAGGTACATGAAGTTTATAAGTGTGCAAGAGCCAAAACAATTCAAAACAAAGCACAGAGTGAGCACAGGATATTTTCATCCCAAGACTGGTTACCCATTCAAATGCCTTCCAAGACACCTACCACTTCCCCTAGACTTTGTGGGGAAGTGAGAATCTGGCCTTAGAGGACAGCATGTCCCTGGGGATTTTTGTTGGTGGTTAATGGTGCTGTGTCCGGTGCCTCAGGGTTCAGTGCTGGGACCTGTCCTGTTCCAATATCTTTATTGATGATCTGGATGAAGGGATGGAGTCTGTTATTAGCAAGTTTGCGGATGACACCAAGCTGGGGATAAATGTCGATCTGGAGGAAGGTAGGAGGGCTCCACAGAGGGATCTTGACAGACCGGATAGATGGGCTGAAACCAATGGCATGGGGTTCAACCAGTCTAAGTGTCGGGTCCTACACTTCGGTTACAATAACCCCATGCAGANCATGGGCTGCCCAAGGAGGTGGTGGAGTCACCGTCCCTAGAGGTGTTTAAGAAAAGGCTGGATGATGTACTTGGTGGCATGACCTAGATATCAGGGTAGTGTGTTATAGGTAGGATAGTGTGTTGATAGTAGGATGGCAACAGGTTAGGTAACAGGTTTGGCTAGGTTAGGTAATAGGTGATAGGTTGGACTTGATGATCTCTATGGTCTTTTCCAACCTTACTGATTCTGTGATTCTGTGACTTGGGTGGGAGTTCATTCAGAGGCAAGGAATTTTGTTTATATGAAGGTGTTTGATTAATCTCAATAGTTATAGAAAGGTTGAGGTGACTCACATCAAAGAATCCAAAGAAACAAAAGAGAGGATGTAAATTTTACTACCTAAACAGATAAGTGTTATAACTTGATGACATGAAAACATTTTGAAGCAAATAAATGGTTGAATATTTAATTATGCAAGGCCATAAGGATTTCTTTTCATTACATTACGCCACTTCAGAAATGTACTTAGTGTACTTTAGTGTTTAATAAGAGTAATTACTTTTTATCATTACACTAGTAATTTAATGTATTAAGTCAAATATTCTATTATGAGAAAAACACTCTTTGAGAGCTTCCAGTGATGCAGCCTGCAGGACAGAAATCCACAAATTATCCCTAACGTACATCTAGATTTTGATTCGTGACACTGTAATGTTGTCTGTGCAAAGTGGTGCTCAACGATTTCTTTAAAAGTTTATTCCAATGAGAAGCTTTGCATTCATCTCTGCCTTTACTGAACCAGCCCACTGACCTGACTCCTGGGACACAATCTTGTTACAGTGATCCTCTGCATAGTCACGATCCGTTATTTGTGGGATCCAATAGTTGCAGGTGATATTTCAGTGAGCCGTGTGACCGCGGCGTGTGTGCAGAATGTACCACGAACCCATCAGTCGTGAAAATATAATGTTTATGAATATATAATTGATCCCCCCCACTGTCACCGCCCACCAGACTTGCCATACATGCCTCATTCTCACCGTTAGGAGAAAGGGGAGCCGGTCCCATCTCTGTGAAGCTGGGAGCGCTGCCACGCTGCTGGCACAAAGGGACCTGTGCCATGCCAGCATTTCCGGGCACAGGTGCGAACCAGGGGATAGCGGGGGACGGTTGCCACTACCAAAGCTGACCAAACCGAGGTGGACAGGAGCGGAACCACTCACCTGGCACTGCGTTTCAGCTCTGCCGGCACCGGTGGAACATGGAGAGCATAGCCCGGTGTGTCCCAATGCCTGA
Source organism: Pitta sordida (assembly GCA_013390025.1). Classification (NCBI taxonomy): domain Eukaryota; kingdom Metazoa; phylum Chordata; class Aves; order Passeriformes; family Pittidae; genus Pitta; species Pitta sordida. Next base: position 122,473 of record WEKX01019883.1, read on the forward strand.
TGTCAGAGTGGTGGCACCGAACTCCCCTCACTGCCCAAAATAGAAAGTTCCCTTGTAGGATGTGTGGGGCGGAGGGAGGGTAGGAGAGGGAAGAGGAGAGCTGCGGGCTGGGCAGCAGGCGCAGGGAAAAGCGGGGTTGCCGCTCTCCCAGCGCGGCATGCATCCGTGCTCCGGTGCTGCAGCGGCTCCCAAGTCCGTCCCTGCCCTGCACATCTTAGGAGCCGCTGCAAGAGCAGATCACAGAGTCACCAGCACATTTCGCCCTGCACAGCCGCTGGTCGCCCACGCTCCTGCAGACAGCCCCAGCAGAAGACGGACCCCATCTCCCACCCACCTCATCCTGGGGCAGCCAGATCAGCGCTGCCTGCTCGCACCCACTCTTGCCAGAAAAGCTTTGGTAGGACCTGTTACATTCCCAGAAAAATAAACCCCAAAGCAGCCCCTTTGAACAGCAGGGACTGTCCCAGGCTGTTCAGCTCTCGCTCCCGTCGCACAGCGACAGGGTGCGTACCCACAGTGCTGCTCTGGCCAGCACCGAACTCATTCCTACCCCAGAGTCCTGCTCTGGAAGGCATGCCGCCTCTGCTGTGTTTGAACACAAGAGACACACAGCAGCAACCAGAAACCACGATAAAAACCCTGTTAAAAAAACCCCAGCAGAGACATGGCAGGGAAAGGACAGTGGCAGAAGGCTAGGCTCCCGCTCAGTTTTTTGGGGGGGCAGTGCCAGCTTCCTGGCTACCAGCCGTGCCAGTTTCTGTGCTCAGAAAAGCTCCCTTCCTGGAGCTGGAAGGTAGCAAAAGGCGTTTCCTCTGCTTTAATGAGGCACTACAGAAGGAGCCCTTCTCTCAGGACTGTCCTCCAGACCTTATTAGGGGAAGGGCTGTGGCTATGGGTGTGGCGAACTTGACTACGTAGTGGGTTCGCTATCTTTGTGGATTCCACAACTCGCATGGAGAGGACCAGACCCAAGAGCCTGCGAGTAACGGGGATCACTGTATTTGTCTTTCAGCAGTATTTTATTCATCCAGCAGCTCCACTTTTTTCTGTGATCAGGGATTCTTTTGCAAACATAGGTGTGTGAGAAGGCAGTGTCAGGCTGTGTGCAGGGCTGCTCCAAGACTTGATGGATGCAACGTGGCCTTGTTGCAAAAGGCCAATAAAGGACAAAGCAGTTAAGAGACTGTTGATTCAGCTCAGAATCCCCCCATGTTCACATGGCACAGCATTCCTGTATTCCCGCAAAAGCCTCCATGCTTCTGTAGGGGCTCCCAGCTGATGGACAAAGTGTTGGGGCCGAGCTGACCCACTCCTGGCTTTACAGCCATCCCTTCTGGAGCAGGTGGCTGTGCATGGCTTCAATGACATTTTCCCTTCAGGCAATCTGAAAATCCAACCAGCTTACATTTTTTAATGGGAAGTCAGTGAAGAATAATGAATGATGAGCTTCCTGTGGACTGTGCACACTGTGGAGGAAGTCCAGCTAATATAGATATGATATGGTTACATAACTGATTAGTCCATAGGGCACAATAGTTTAATTTTGATTATTCCTATCAGCATCATGACACTCGTTACTGAAAAATAAAGTTATACCCAAGTATCTTGACAGAAGCCACCATAGAGAGCGGACAATGGTAGTGGTGAAGGTGGGGGTTAAATCCCTCTTACCACCTCCACCTTAGAAAACCATTCATGATCTGATTTCTGTTCTCCTGTTCACAACATGCAGCCAGGGCATCCTTTGTTTGTGGGTTCACTTGGTGTGGTTCTAGGCTTGGGCTCTAAACTGGTCATCAAAACTCCTATTAACATGACACCCACTGCTTCCAGTAAGGAAAATACCCACAGACCTCAAATATACTCTTTATTTTAAAAGTGACTGACAACATCCAGAGGAGGGAAAACAGCAGGGTACACCTGCTTTTAGAAATGCACATCTGCTACTGGAAAACATATTTTTACTGTCTCTCTGCCATCCCTGTAGGTGTTTAAGAAAAGACTTGATGATGAACCAAGTTACATGATTTAGATAATGGGATAGTGTGTTAGGTCATAGGTTGGCAACAGGCTAGGTAATAGGCTGGACTCAATGATCTCTATGGTCTTTTCCAACCTTATTAATTCTGTGATTCTGTAAATCATAAGTTTTAAATCTTACAAGGTTACTAAGAGTCATTATAAGGCAAAGAGCAGGCAGAGGAGCTATTTGCAACTCTCCTGCTTTTGGAGATCTATCAATATCTAAGTGACAGAGAGAGAAGGGTCAAGAAAGGATGGCATGGACCAAACCTGAATCTTAACAGTGCAATTTTCTTTCTGGGATATTTAAAAATGGACAGATGGATACAGCTGTTTCTAGAAAGAGTGTAGTGATGAAGGATGCTGAAGATGGACTCTTTTCCTGAAGACCTAAATTGGAATTAAGCTCAGGTTCTGAAAGTGGCAGAACACAGCAGGAGCAGTGCCATTGAAATAAAAGTAGAATTGAGCTAGGCAGTTCAGAAACACGTCTTAAAACAGGAAGATACAGTTGAAAAGATCAAACATGCTGAGACTGTGGCAGACTTTTAGATAGTAACTCGAACAACAGATAGGCTACTTATGTGCAGACATTTTCTCAACAGTTTTTAAAGGTGAAATAGATTTTGAACCCATTCATGTTGCTCTGACAATTTTATGAAAACAAAAATTAAAAGAACAGAATTTTAACTACTGTCCAAAATATTTGCTCACAGTTTAGCATCAGATCGTGTGTTTTGTACTACATGTTTTTCAGATGGCAACACATGACTGTTCCTGGAACCTTCAGTCACTCATGCTGCTGTAGTTTGCAAAACTGATTTTATTTAAATAATCAAGGAGAATTGATACAAATTTTATTGAGCACTTTAGAAGACAACAAGAGATTCATTACAGCAAGTCATATTTCAAATACAAAAGGGGAATTAGTAAAAAGTTAGCCACATATCCAACACTGAACACTAACATGTGGCTTTCAGGAGCTTTGAATTTTAAAGACTGAGAACTCTACTTACATCAAACAGTTCAAACACATCCACATCACAACGTCTTATTATTGCACTATAGCTCCTTGTCCAAGATACACAATGCACAATATGCACGTGCATTGCCCACATATAAAGGACCATCAGCAACATATCAGCACAGCCACACAGAATCTAGAAAGGGACAGAGGGATTCTAGATTTGCCGGCAGAAGTACGGCAGTAAAATTCAGCACTTTGGACCACCAGTATCCAACACAAGCCCTGGTTTTTGCCAGTAATGCAAGAGACATTAAGATGGCAGCTGTGCTGCTATGCTGTGCAGAGGTAGCATACTACGTACTACGGCTTTACAGACTTCTTTTAAAATAAGGCTTATCTTAGCTGAACACCATGTAATAACTGAAGAGTTCTTATAATTCTAGCCCAAAGTATAGTACGGCAGTACTTCTGGATCCACTTGTTCAACAGCAGCTGCTGAATTCAAGTAGGTGCACTCTCTCTTTGAAATCTGTTGCAGCAGATAAAGAGTTCTGTGCAAAAATGGTAACACCAACCACTTCTGTTTCCCACTCACCCACACCCCTATGAAGAATGCTAGCAGACAAGAACACAAGAGTGGGTGACACAGAGGATTTGAAAAAGGGAAATTCTACCTAGCTATAAAAGAAGTCCTACTTGGTTTAAAAAGACAATGCGGAAGAGGTGACAGGCAAATAATTCCAGTTACTTGGACAACACAGAAAAACAAATCAGCAGATAACATTTGTGAAAGATACACACTGCTACTGCAGTTCTTCACATTCCCTGTGCCGCCCCCCCCCCTCCCCCCACTTTAACTTGTAATCCAAAATTTCAAGACAGGGTAATTTCAATACTCATTGAAGGTTGAGGTCCTGGGCCAGGGGTGCAACACTGAAGCTGAATACTGCTCTCTCCAAAGAGTCCAATAACAAGCCAGTACAGTCTTCCAATTTACAAACACCCCCCCTTCTTTTTTCTGTTCCAATCCACTTCAGCATCTTATCTTTAATTAAATACAGTCACAGGGTGTGTGGGGAGAACATCCTTTCATCATATTCACATCTACCTCAACTTGGCTGTTGGGTGCTTGGCTCTGCTGAGGCATTTAGGTGCTACTGTAATACAAGTAAGTCTGTCTTCTCAAGTGTGGTTTAGAAAACAGCACAACTAATATTGCGTTTGATACTACAAACATGTTGAAAAAAATTCCACACATAAAAACACTATGAAACAACTGTTCCAAAGGATCACAAAAACGGAACTAACTTCACTGATCTTCAGTCTAAAACTGCAAAGCAGATTTTTTAGACACTAAGACCAAAACAACTGACAGAGAGAAATTACTCATGTTTAGCTTACGTATCATTACATTTTGTAAAAAAAAAAGTGTTAAGACATTATTATTAAAACATAGAAAACTCAAAATCCCTGATATTTACAGTACCCCCTTATATTAAGCCTGTTTGTAGTTTCTTTTCCACCCGTGCCAAGTACTTAATCCCAGACATGACCGTTGGTATGACTAACCAAGACATCTCAGGCTGAACAGAGCAACCTCTATTTTTCCCATGAAAATGCAGCCAAATCAGTGGCCAGCCATCACCTGGTACAGAATAACCAGACTTATTAGAAAAATCCCACGCCAACCCCCCCCTTTTCCAGGGCAGAGAGCCCAAAGTTACCTTACCTAAAGTCCAAAACCGAGATGGCCACTCCCAGCAGAGCAACACCTCAGGCTGCAATGTGGCCACTGTTTCTTGTTACCTGCAGGGTTATGCTTCCCACCCTGTACAGTATGGTGCAAGCCCTTTCCAACTCCCAGCTTTGATCACATTCAATGCACATCACTTGTTGCTCATGATTGAAATTTTTTATTCTTTTTGCTCCTTGCGTGTGGTTTGTTCATGGTTTTTTTCATAAATAATACAAGTCTATAAAATGCTTTTTCAGGCACGACTCCTGATTATTATGTATCAAGTAGTCTGTAAACCAGTTTGGCCTCTGAGGAACTGTCATGCAATGGAGGTGGTTGCATTCAAAGAGCAACACCTTGCGCTGAGCGCAGCAGAAGCAGAGGAGGAGCCTTCCTGCAGAGCAGAGCTCCTGCCTCCTGCAGCAGGGGAGCATCAGCACGAAGAATCTGTAAGTCTTTGGCGAAGTCTTTTGTCTTCTCTCGGATTCCCTTTGCCACCTGCATCATGGTCTGTCAAAACTAAAGAGAAAGTAAAACTTTAGAAGTGGATGAGCCATAAAACCACTCAATGTCTTCTTGTGCTCAAAGGAACTGCCACCAAGCCTGTGCTGCACTGCTGGCTGCCCTGCGATGCCTCCGGCTGCCCCCGGCTGTCCGGCTGCAGCACCCAGTGGCAGGATGCCCTGCATATCTCTTGCCCAGAGTCAGGATCTACCACTGGTTTGTTAACACAGTTACTAAATAAAACATGCTGATGCCGTTAGGACAGAAGAAAAGATGGAGAGCCATGGGCCAAGCTTTACTGACGGGCCTTGAAGCCGGCTGCTGCCCCCAGGCAGAAGGAGTGACCTGCACCAGCCACAGCTGGCCATGACAGGGCAGCTTCTTTATGCAATGCATTTTAACAGAGCTTCAAGGATGAGTTTGCTCTACTGGGGACAAAAACAAGACTTTGAAGTGCTATTATGAGATGAAAACTGTCTCAGAAGTTCAGCTTTCAGCTAAAAATGAGTCAGATTTCCTATTAACTTTTTCAGCTCCTTGAGCAGAGACCTTCACCCTGGGTTCTTATATTCTCCTACCAGAACCCACATACTTGTCATTTCAAAAAGGGACACATTTAAGAGAAAAACTATTCTGTCAGAATTACTCCTAAGTGCTGTACTGGAGCTGGCTGCCAGAAATGTGTCTTCTGATTCGGAAGTAATTCCACTCATACAAATCGACTTCTCCAAATCTCAGCCTATCAGAACTGCTTGACCTAAGTACAGAGGCATAGTTAGCCCCTGGATACTGCTACTTCTTTTTGATTAAGGGCATAGATTTCTGAACAGAATATAGATTTAATTTTTCATGCCTTTCAAACAGCTCTTTAGTACTGTGCTCACCTACTCTGGTCAGCTGCTGTAAGTTTTAATGCATCATCACTTCAGTGAGTGAAGGACTTTGTAAAACCTTTTATTTTATGCCTCTCCTTGGATATCTGGCTTCTCTAATTCTGCACTTGAGGATGGAACTGGAATTACCATTAAGATAGGCCACATTTTTTTAGGACAGAATCCTAGACTATATCTTGCATGAGTGATAGCTCAGAGACTATCACGTCAGCAAACAGGTGGGATATCCAGAGAACTGTTGCACCAATCCGGATTGACTCGGAGTATTTTGGCAAAAAATCACTTTACATTCAGTATTTCTTCGTCTCTAAGACGGAACAGGAGCATGTTCACTGGCCCCAGTCCCATTTCCCTTCTCTTGTCATTTTCTCTTCCTCCACCAGCAGCATTTCTGAGCATCAGACTTATTTTTACATTCACCTAAGACTTCTGCCAAAGCATAAATGAGAAGCAAAAGCAGCAGTTACTACACTTTGGAGCTAATTTCTGCTAAAAAAAAAAAAAAAAAAGCCCTGAAAACACCAGCTTTCTCACTGGAGCTTCTTGAAGCACAGCCTCCTGTAGAACAATCTAGTGCTCTTGTGCTGTGGGGGGGATCTTGAGTTCAAGTTCAGACAGCTTAAGCCTCTTGGTGCTAGAACAGAGGTATCAGTAAGGACTCCCAACTTAACAGACACCAGGGTCTACCCTGTGTCACTGACTTGCAACAGCACAATCTTCTGGCACAGATGTAAGGTTATAGCAGTTATACTGCAGACAACATAAAAAGAACTATGCAGGTCCAGTGTCTTAAAGAATATGTTTTTGGTAGAAATATACATCTAGATCAGCTTACCGCATAGCTCTGTTGCATCTTTTCCCAGCTCTTCTGCAGTTGTTTCCTCAGGCTTCTCCAACTCAGCTGTTCCTGGCTTCCCATCTATGGTATCAGTCTTAATAGTACCAAGGTTTACCAACAGCTGCATGACATCAAACTTCTCAGAAACTGCAATGTTCTCCAGCACTTTGAGGCATTTAAATGATTTAAGTTCACTCACGTTTTCCTCAAGAAAAAGGAGGTAAAGGCTCAAGTCATCAAAACACTTTGACTTAAGTTTCAGAACATCGAAAGTGGGCAGGATTTCATACACTTTAAGAACACCTGAATTCCACCTCCATGGAACAAACATTGCATACACTACCAGCGGCATCACTAGCAGATAGACTATCAGGTTAATATAGCTGAGTACCTTGAAGACACCAACAGCAATAAGCTTGCACTGCACCATTTCTGGAACAGTTGTGTCATTCTTGAGGATCCCAGTTTTGATAGGGCAGAGAAACTCATCACTCAAAGAGGAGAGACTAATGTAGTAACCCAGGCAAAAGCATGACATGAAAATAATTATTAGTGTGAATAAACGGCAAATAATGTATCTAATTATTAAGCATTTGGAATTCTTCTTCGTCTTCAGGTACTGCTCCACAATCGGATATTTAAAGTAGCTTTCAGATATTTCCCACAAACTGGAAAAGAGAGAAAAAAACCCCAATGAATCACAGAGTAGATGCTGCAGCATCCACCTACCTCAATTACCAACAAAATCTAGTACTCTAAAATAGACACAAGATTGGAATCCCTCTTAAAATCATAGGATCACAGAATGGTTTGGGTTGGAAAGGTTCTTTACATATCACCTACTTCCAAACAACTACCCCTTCCACCGCCATGGGTAGGGACACTTTCCACGTTGCTCAAAGCCCCAACAAGCCTGGCCTTGAGCATTTCCAGAGATGGGCATCCATAACTGCTCTGGGTAACACGTGCCAACCTCACCACCCTCACAGGAACGAATTTTTTCCTAACATCTAATCTAAATCTATCTTCTTTCAGTTTAAAGTCGTTCCAGCTTGTCCTCTTACTACATACTCCTCTAAAAACTCCCCCTCCAGCTTGTTTGTAGATCCCCGTTAGGCACAGTAAAGCTGCAATGTGGTCTCTCCAGACCCTTCTTTTCTCCAAGCAGAACAACCCTAGCTTTCACAGCTTGTTTTTGTAGGTTAGGTGTTCCAGCTCTCTAATCATCATGGTCACTCTCTCCAGACATGCTTCAACAGGTTTACATCCTCTTTTGGGGTAAATCAAGGGTAGTTTTATTGAAGTCAGTAGAAGACCAATAGAATACCACACGAATGAAGAACACTGACCCTTTACTATGGAAATGTCACTTAAGAGACAAAAGAGCCCAAAAACTGGACAATGGAAAAACAGTATAACCCTCAGGGCAAACCCATGGTTTTTGTTCTTTTCCTGTACAAATCAAGTCTAGTAAGCAATTCCACAAGGAAAAGCAGACTCTCCAAGTACCTGTTCAACAATAGAACACTGGAAGGCTTTGTACTCGTCAAGACCTAACTCCATATTTTAAAGAACAGATCTAAGTCTCCCTTGTACCCCCACATACAGAGAGAAACAAGTACCCTGACCTAGAAGGAAGCAGAAACTGGATCTGGTCAGAATAGTGCACCAATTTGATTAGAGAAGGGTGGGGTTGCTTTTGGTGTTTTGGTTGCTTTCATTGGGTTTTTTTCTTTGATCAGAAGCTTTGCAGACCTAGATCTTAAACTGACTCATAATGTGCAAGCAACTGTCAAGTACATTCAGAACTGAGGACTGTAGCATCTCTTGTTTTCTTATGCTGTGGTGGGTAAAACTACTTAACACCTACTACAACCAAAGAAATCAGAACAGCTCAGGTAGTCAGGAATCTGAAGAGCTCATTAAATGTTTCCTTTGAAAAAAGAAAGTTTTAAGTTCCAGGTCCAAGGCCCTACAGTAATCATTTAAGGTATCTTCTTTTTTTAACCAAATTTAAGTGTGTCAGGTCACCATTTAAACGTTTGCAATAAATTTCTAACATAGTACCAATGTCACAGCTGTTAAGAATGTGAGGAAAAGAGCAAAGAAAGCCAAGCCCCTACATCTTACCTCTGTGTCAAGTTCTCATTAACAGCTGGAACCATGTCAGCAGGGTCCCTGGGGTCTCTACGAATGCTATTTGCAGCTTTGATTGCCCTGTTATAGGCTTTGTCAAGTTCTTCCATAATAAATTTCAGGTCTGAGGAAAGGTGAGGTGCTGCAGTGAAGCGCCAGAACAAACATGGCAGATACAGCAGGATAGCGACGAGCAGAAGGATGTATGGGAAGAACTGAAGGGAAAAAAAATCCTCATTAAGATTCACCTATGTATAAAATAAGTCAGCCAATCATCATCATTCCCTATAAGTATTAAATTCTATATAAGCCTATTAAATTTCCTATAATTTTATTTACTTCCTTTTACCAAAACTCGCTTTTGTGGGTTTTTGGGATATGCAAGGAAGCAAAATCTGTTTTCAGACAGCTCCAGTAAGCTTGCTGCTGCTTAGAGCTTGCTCCCTGACACACACATAAAAAAAAAAGCCCCAGAATAAATTTACCATGATCTTGATAACATTTTCATTGCATATTCAGAACAGCACTGCTCAATATGACAGTGAGAAAGACAGCATTAACCTGGAGAACAAATACAGTGATCCCCTGCATACTCGTGGCTCACGTATCTGTGTATCCAATTAATCACGGTTGGATTTTCAGTGAGTTGCGAGACCACACACGTGTGCAGAATGTCCCAGACCCCGGATTTCACAGCTGGGAAGCACCAAAGGGCTCTTCCCCCGCTTTAATGAGGTGCTACAGTGCGAGCCACACTCCCAGGATCACCCTTCCAGACCTTATTAGTGGAGGGTGCGTGGCTACAGGTGGGGAGTAGTTGAATATTCAGGGTTCAGTATCTTCATGGATTTCATAACTCGCGGGACTTGCCCAGACGCGACCCCCAGCGAATTCCAGGGGATCACTGTAGCAAAGCAAAGCAGCTGTCGGACAGGGTGATTGGAAGTATAGTGTCACACCCTCTCCCAGATGTTCCACTACTGTACCTAGCAAATTGCAATGCTCCCAACATCAGCAAAATCTCCCCTGCTTCCCATTAGCTGTCAGGAGGTTAATGAATAGAGCCATTATAGCTCTATATCTGCCTGCAAACACGTCTGTTCAGAGTGCATGACCTCCAGTAACTGTAAAGGATGTAAGTTTGGCTGCAAGATTTCAGAGTACTGTATTTATTTTCAGATAACTCCTAAATGGAAACCAACACACAGCATCAGAATGGTCTGGTGTTAATGCAGCACTAAGAAGTGAGCCTTTACACAGTCCCCATGGCTTAGAGAAAGAGCTGAAGCAGGTATAAAATACATCCATTTGAAGCCTTTCCATCTTCCTTCTACTCATCAACGAGTGGGAGTTTTTCATCATGAGATTTTAACTCCAATTCCCTCTAGATACTGGAAAGACAGTATTTTCTACCCACTGTGACATTATAATCAAGATGTACAATCATACATAACATTACCCTTACAGAGACATGATGTAAGATCCTGTTAGACAAGCAATTAGTTTATTGTTTTAGTACATTACCATTTAGTACGTTATGAAATGTACTGCAAATTTGGCCAAACTAATTCATTACATTAAACTTCTGATAGCAAGTCCACAACTCAAATCTAGCATCAGTTCCTAAGGAATTTTAAATTAGTTGTGGTGAACTAATGAAGTGTGAGAAATGTAAGGCATCTTAAGTATTAGAGGCATGTGCACATGCACCTTTAATGAAAAACATTAGAGGAAACCTGGACTGAAATCATTAATCAGTGCAAATGGAAAAGCTCCACTTGCATTTGTAGTTATTTAACAAGATGAGAATCTGGACCTAAAATTACTATGTTAACTTGCGTTTGCATTAATCAAGAGAGATTAGAGTTTTCATGCAAGAAATATGTAATTTTATGTTATTGAACATTTTATTCAGGGAAATTACTGCTAACATCATCCATCATTAAAGCAAAATCATGTGTTATTATTGATAGAAGGAATGCTATGAGGTATAAAATCATAAATAAAAACTTACATCCCCTAACCACAGCAGCCTATAAAAACTGTGCAGAGCTCTGCCCTCAAAAATTCCTCTCTTCCCTCTGTGTACACAGCATATAACCTCAGATCATCTTCTTTTTTCCAGGTCTAGCCTTTCCAATTGGGATGTAAAGCTCTGGCACGTCCAACACGTTTTTGCAGACATCACACTAAGCTAAGCCCAACAGCATGCAAATCTGCTCTCCTTATTTATCCCTGTGGACAACGCCAACAGGTCTCACAGGTGCGTTCTGGGTGCCTCAGCCTACTCAAAGCTTTACAGGTTTCATGTCCAAGCTTTGTCAGTTTTCTAAATTCTGTATGACATAGAAATTATCTACCAGCAAACACAGCTTAAATTTATTTAAGCTCCTCTAAGCTGCTGCAATACCTTTTCCGTAGGCCTTAACAAATGCGCCTTGTATAAGATTGATGCAAAACCTGTTTGATTTCGCTTACTTCTGTGCCATACACCTCCGAGCTCCCTTCCACTGGTGCCAGGTGGGGAAAGAACAACAAAGAAACATCTGATTTAGTAAGGAGCAACCCCTTTCACTGGTTCATGCCACTTGGCTTTACTACTCACTCATTTGAAATTTTACAGGCATCAGGAAATTTATGAATTCCATTTCTGCACCTCAAACCTGGCAAGGACACCAGCAGTGTCCCATTAATCCTTGAGATCTCTTTACCGCGAGTCCTACAAGACATGTGGCAAGAGGCAAGATAGTTGACACACTGTAACTCACAGCTTCCAAACCTCAATTGTCCTCTCTGTCTCTTCCTTTATACCCTGAAAGACTGTGGGTAGATTCTGCACTCCTATAGCAAATTAAGGCTTCAGTTTAGTACAGTGGTGAGTGTCCCCACCTGGCGTGTGGGAGACCCGGGTTCAATTCCCACCAGGGAGACAGTGTTAAGAGTTGGACTCGATGATCCTTGTGGGTCCCTTCCAACTCAGAATATTCTGTGATTCTGTGAAATTTGCATTAGACCTCTTGCTCTGCTCCAGATATCTTCCAGTCCCCCCATCTGCCCTGCCTCATTAGGCTGCTGCCTTATGAAAACCAGCCTATGTCATCTTCTCTTGCACTTCTTCCTCTCCCCAACTCATCCATCACTGCCTCCTCACCTAAAAGCACCACAGCACTGGGGCAAAGGCACATTTGTCATGTGTTTGCTGGGCTTCCCCTCATCAAGCTCTCATCACTCCCAAAGCTGTAGCTTATGGCAGCATGAGAAAACACTATGCAGCTCTTTTCGGAATGGTCTTAAAACCAGAGCAGCAGCGTGACCATTACTTCAGCTCTTTTTGATCAGAACCAAAACCCTCTATATGTCAGCCCTTCCACAGCACTGGATCCACAACTTCATCCTTCTCAGATTCTGGCTTTTTTGAAAATGGAAGATACACTTGTTCTATTTGTTAACAAGTAGGCTTAGACAGCTAACAAATTGTTTTGAATCATTAAAATTTAAGGCCTTAAACCAACAGGCAGAAGTGAAAATGCAAAGTCATCTGGCATGAATCCTAAATTTCAGAGCAACAGATTAATCTGAGTCAGTCTTACCAGCTCATCTGACTGCATTTTACAGTCACACGGAAGGACTTCCCATTTTAAGAAGAGGGTTCCATGGTATTCATGCACAGATGAACATGTGCCATCCACTTTCTTCTATGGTTTATGGGTTCATGGTTTATTTGTTTCTAAGACTCTGAATACACAAGGAAGAAATGCTACTTCAGTCTTGGGTAGTTTGCAGTATTGAAGTTAAATGGGAAATGTCACCGACCTCAAGTACTGTATGGCCAAAGATACGCCAGAGTAAGATACTGGCCTAGAAGTAGAACTCAGATTTACCTTTGCTGTGTAATTATCAAATTCCTTTTCAGCATTGAGTTCACAATGTTGGATGTAAGATGGTATGAGACTGCCTAACTTAAGAAAGGTCCTCTGAAAGCAGATTACAACAGATACATTAGAATAGCTACAACATTCTATGGCTTGAAACACTCCTTTCTGAACTTCATTACTGAAAGTGCATTGAAGGCCACAGCACCACTTCAACCTGGATTCTTAGTCTTCACTGCCACCCAGCTGCAAGGAGAAAACGACAGGCAAAAATGCATCAAGTTTGGACTCAAAAATAGAGCAGCAGAGCTTCAGCCAGGCTAATCCGTGATTCTGGAAGGTACTAGGCACATGTACTGTGTGATTAATATTCAGTATGAGACAGATGACTGGCACATGCACCAGGGACTCAAATGGCAGTCCCCAGTATGTTTTCTGCCAAATATTGCTGAGTATTCTAATTTTACTCAATCTTCAGTCCTTATTTCCTTTGGGCAAACACTGTTTGTCACTGGGAAGAGCCTAAGCAAAGGCACTATCCCGCAAACAGGCAAATGATGCCAATTACATGTTCCCAGAAGCAAAGGTAATAAACTCCCTCTAGATATGACCCTATTCCTGTCTGTGACAATGGGAGATGTCTCACTGGTGTTCAGTGGAAACATCTATAAATGACTCATCATTCTGATTGAGATCCTATCCTGTCTTCGAACCTACAAGTGAATCTGAAACCATACCATATCACACCTGTTACATACTTTCTGTTTTGATACAGCTTAAAAACTGTATTTCTCCACTTTCAGTCAGCTTAAGCCATACTCTAGAGTGGAGGTTGTGATGGCTGCATCAAGCTTCTGGACTTTGGGGGACAGATGGCAGCTTGGTAGTCAAGGGCCATCTGGAAAAGTGACCCCAACCTCTTCTGCTATACAAATATGACTAGAAGTCAATCAACATACTCTACATACAGAGCCTGTTGAGCTTTCCTGCACAACTGCAGGATGTATGCTAGGTTCTCCCCCTGAGTATGGATCTCTCTCAAGGTTACTTCTCAAGGTTGAGAGATACTGTAACACATTGTTTTTGTGTTTAATAGCACCTAAACTTTGAATTCTTAGCTAAGTGATATAAAGGATTGACTGTGAACACATAATCCTTTAGACATAAAATATTGCCACTAAGTCTGAACTCCTCTCCAAGAAAGAGTTCAGAACAGAAGGGGGTCCTTTCTGAACCTTATGATTCACCAGGAGGGTCTCCTTAACTGTTCTGTGACTCTATGCTCCATGCACTAATTATGAAGCACATCTTCCCACTGAATCTTGTTAAACCACTGTCGCATTTACCATTGAAATACGTTGACACACTCTTTTATATCAACAGACTGTTGCTTCTTTCTTAAGAGTGAAGTGCATGACCCCATCAACAACAGACTGAAGTAGCTCTACCACTACACTCTCAAAGAGTTGTTTATAAATGCATCTGCATCCAGGTTTCCTTGCTTTGACAACCCTTAATCCCTTTGAGTAGGGTTTATAGGTGAAACACAAGGATTCCTCAGTCAACGAAGTTGTACAAACACTGACTAACTATAACCAGGCAACAATCATGATTACGTACAACTATACCATCAATATAAAGAATAACCTCAAGGGGGGTTTTGGTGTATTCACAGACAATTCAAAGAACTCATGGGTCCGTGGTAAATCTTACTTTTGTTAGACAAAAATGAAGGTTTTCAACAATATAAATTTCACTTCATGCATAGAGAGACAACAGATCCACTTTTTGGACGCAGTGCTTTCAGTAGGTCCCACAGCACTTGTTCTGCACTGTGACAGAGACACAACTGACCTCTCCTTGGCTGTGCCATGTGCGAAGACCTCTTCTCTCTGCTCTCAGTCAGAGAACTGTTTGCCTGCACTGCACACAAATCCCCTTCTTCTGAATAACCATCTATTCCCTTTACCTGTACTCCAGATTTTAGGGCTATAAAGAGGTCATCACTCATTATTAATCCACCCCTCAACTTGCTGGGTTGCTATCACATCTGGTGGCTATCAAGAGCCAGTAAGATGATGCTCACAGTAAGATGATGATGCATGAGTTTTTATAAATTTCTATGTGCACTATGGACTAAAAAGGCTTCACAATGAAGTCTCCTCCTCCACCAGACTGCAAGGACTACCAAAACAAGCTTGTCTCTATTCCAATTAAGGATCAAGACATGTTTTACCAAAGTAACTTGTCAGATGAAGCACTTATCTTTAGAGGCAAACACATAACTCCTCCACACTCCATTATTACTGTCTTTCTCTACCACTCATCTTTAGAAACCAGTAAGTGTTCTGGCACTTCAGACAGACACAAGAAACCTCTTAGGGGAATTAAACCTGAATGGAAAATCCCAGAAGAAAGAGACAACAGAAGAGTGAAGCCCAACCACAGTAATTTTCATCAATAACTACCCTGAAGAGGAGTCTTGACAGAGGACTCAATCATTTTGACAGCTCTTTCACTGACAAAGAGCAGGAAATCTTAGCATTAACCTAAGAATACAGGCAGGACCTACCACAGTCTCACCTTTTGTCCTGGGTCAATTAAAATTAAGCATGAATTAAATTCAGAAATACTTGAATGATACATATAGAGAGAGAAATAAGAACTTTACTGAGAGAAAGGGAAAAAATTAATATAACAAATATATATGTATATGTTTGAACAATAACAGTATATTAAAAGAAGAAACTAAACCCACACTGGAATAATGACAACTGTAAACAAGTGGCAAAATAAACAAGCACAAGGGGGGGTGCCTAGTTCAAGGGAAAACCAGGGCACCTCCAGGACTCCAGGGGCAGGGGAATAGGGTTCAGGGTAGGCACACCAGTGGAGTAACAGCCAGTGGTCCTTTCCCAAAATGTCTGAGGGGCTGCAGGGAGATCCAACAGCCAGCAGGGGAGAAGCTGCGCTGAGATGAGAAGTCAAAGGTCCATGTGGTCCTGGGTGAAATGGCAGAGGTGAAAAACAAGGCATCCTCAGTTCTGAAGGTCCATGAACCTCCCTCCTGTGAGCGCAGGAGCTGTAGTTATAGGGCCTTGGGCCCCTCCCACGTCACATGCCTTGTGGGCATGTCTTCACACACCATTGGCCATCACTCAGCCTGCCCTGGGCCTCAGACCCTTCCCCTAGTCCCCTAGAGGGGAAGATAAGAAAGGAATCCTCCATTGTTTGTCCAGTAGAAAGGAGAAGGCCCCTTCCCATGCCATATGCCTTGCCAGGAGATAAGATACAGGATCCTCCATTGTTTGTCAAGTGAAAAGGAGAGAAGCCCCTCCCCTGGCCACATTCCTTTCAGGGGAGGGAAAAGGAGATAAGAAGAGATACCTATTGTCTGTTCCAGTAAAAAGGAGACAAGTTTTACAATGGAACAAAAGGCCTCTCCCCATGACACCTTTACATTTATCTATCTGCAGGTATTTTGTTTATTGAATCATGTATTTGAGTACACAAGTAATTTTGCTTTCTGCTAAGGGTTTTCCACTCAAAATTTCCGAACTCCTTTTCTCCACAAGAGAGATCCTCGGCACCCTCTATGAGTGCACAGACCACTAGAAAGTCAAGGAATCCAGAAAGTTACAGTGCACTCCTCCTCTCCACTCCAAAACAAGTTTCCAAAGTGGTAACTCCAACCATTGGGGGAGATCTCCCAGAACAGAAAGGACAACCGGTAAATGCACCAAGCTTTGGGAGATTGCCCGGAACTGAAACACACATTTTGGTGTTGAAAACCCCCCAAATCCCAGCACAAACTTGTACTCTGAAATAGGAGGGAAATGGGACATTTTCAGCCTTTCTGCAAAGCAACCTGCGTTCGATGATCCTTCAGGGCAACCAGACGCTTAGAACAAAATCAGGGCAGGTTGCTACAATTTGGCTTCTTCACTAAAGAACTACCTGGTCCTTCTTTCTCTTTACATCACATTGAGCCTAGGAAGCAACCTTTGGACAGCACTTCTGACAGAGCACAGAGAGCATGCCACAAGGAAATCAGAAATTGGGGCCTAAAACCTCATTTTCTAAAAACTGTAATATAATGCCTCCTTAAGCATTTTTTATGGAGCCTTTCCAGCATGCCAATACAGTGAGATACTGAGTTAGAGTACTGGAAAGAACCTGAGATGTCCTGCAAATAAAAGCTCTGCTGCCCAGAAATCTGAATTGATCCCAAGCCATGCAGCAGCTTTCAGCCCTGGCCGCAAAGAACAACACCTTTAGGTATCACATTGGGAACTCTTCGTAGCTGTAACTGCTCCTTCCCTGTAAACTTGTAAAGCCTGGAAGCTGATGAACAGCACTAGAAGGTTACTAATATTGCCCTCCAAACAGCAACAGCAGGTCCCAATGCCTGGATCAGAAGGGTAGGTGGCTAATAATGGATCTAGGAGGTTAAGAGGAGATGCCCAGTCTCTGGTACAGCCTCTGATTCAGCCTTTCAGACATACTCCTGCAGACAGGTTGCAGGGTATTTACGAGGAAACATCACATACTATTAAGCTGTCAAGGAGGAACTGCGAAAAACCCTGAGACAGCACTAGACAACAAATTAATATGGGTTGCATCATGGAAGTACGACTGCTTAAGCTATTTGTCATGCCTAGCAAACTAGCAGACTTAAGAGCTGTCAGCAGATGACCATCACATAAAATTCCACATGAAGAATTTGAGTAATAAGAACTCAGCCCTCAAGAGAAAGGGGCAGTGAAGTGTCCAGGTTTTGCAGGTGGGGTTTCCAGCCATGTGAGTGACCTGTGAGATGTCCCAGCAGCTTCAACTGGCCTCTGTAGAAGGTCTGGCTGAAGTCAACGGGAGCCCTAACTGAGCAAGGAAAAGATCAGGCTAGAAACCAACAAATATAGTCTTAATATTCATGAAATACACTACTGTTGGGTCAAGGTTCTGAATGAAGATAACCAGTAAACACTCAGTTAGTGATCTGAGTCATCAGACAAATCAGAGACAACCTTGAATAGTCTCCCAGAGAAGATACCACCAGATGACTGGATAGTAAAACCTGAGGCTCAGGATACAGCAGCAAAACCCAGAAACACAGGTGCTGCAGTTGCCATACCTGAGCTCCCTCTAACACCACGTTCTCCTCCGCTCCCAGATGCCAAGGGTTTATTTGCTGGGGCAAGTAATAAAAGGGCTGAGGAAGGTAGCATACAAATTTGCAGAGCCCCAACAGCATTTCTCACTTTGGCAACAGCACTGACTGACGCTGCCTCTGGGGTTGAGTCAGCTTCAGGCTCTGGCACGGCACTGACTCAGTTTGCAACTCCTGCAAAAGCTCAGCTAACTTCTTTGAGACACCTCAAGTATCTTAGTACCTACTGCACCCTTTACCCATAATACAAGTCTCTTTCTGTGTGTTCAGCATGATGCTGCTTTGCCTGAAGCAGTGAAAGCCAGCTCATGGTTTGTAAGGCAACAGCCTGCAGACATGCAGAAGAGCACACTGAAGATGGGGTTAAACCTGTTGGTATCAGTGATTAATCTCATCTCTCCCAAAGTGCCCATCTGCCATAAATCTCTCTGCATGCACAACTGCCCAACTGTAACACAATAAAAACATCAAATGCTTTTACTACCCTGTCCTCCTACAATAAGCTTTTGATGCAAACATTGAGGCAGTTGTTATACTCTGTATTCCAGTTTTAAAACAGTTCCTGACTAAAGCCAAGTAAAGCATTCAGCTCCAGGGCAACAAAGCAACATTAACATTACTCTTGTGTCAGTTAAGTGGAGACCCTTTATTTAAAAGCAAAAATACCTCCTCTAGTACTACTCTTTTTGGAAGTAAGGGAAAGAAAACATTCTAAAAATAGAGTCAAGTCAAAGCAAAGACTACACAGAGCAGAGGAGCCTGAAAAGTGAGGCAAAGATAGATTTCTATGTGAGAATTTCCAGGAGAGGAAGACCTGTACATACTTTATGCAGCCATAGGGGTATATTTTCTAAGTCGTTCTGGGATGGTTGCTTCTGTTGCACAGCTGCCCAGCAGTAGGAGTCCACGTAAGCAGCTTGTCGCCAGGTGAAGGAGCTGGGTGCAAAACAGCTTATCTGAGCACCTGGGAAAACAAAGCAAAAGATATCACATCCTCAAAAGATTGGAAAAAAAGAAGAAAACAAGTTTAGAAAGAAAAGAGCATACTCAAGATTTATGGTATCCAAAGTTACTAGGTTAAGCGACCAGACAAAACACAGCAGCTTTGCAGGGAGAAGGGTCACTGTGTTTCCACCGCACCCAAATGTAACTTCCTCAGGAACTCTGATGTCTCCTCAGGGTTGAGACAGCACATTAGAAGCACCTATCCTTTCCATACGTTTTGTGGAGAATGTGACTTTGCAGACCTGTCTCACTTCCACTTAACTCAGGTTGCCCAAAGGGAAACCAAGAGATACAAAGGGTGACCAGATGAGGCTGAAGCATCAGCTGCCATCACATACCATCATGCCACTGTATTTCCCAAAAGCACAATCTGCAACTCACATGTCTATTGGAGCAAGACCTTAAACACCATTCCTGCAGCCTGGCAGTCCTTGCAACGATGGAAGGGCAAGTTTGACCCAGGGTGCTGCCACTTCTGCTTCTGACATTGCAAATTATTTTGAGGAGTTCAAGTTGTATTTGAAAAAACAAGGACTTCCTCCTGTAACTTCTGGCAGAGAAACCGCAGCCCCAGATACCCACAGAGTGCCAGACCCCTCCTCACTAGTTCAGTGACGTGCTGTGCCCAAGATCATGCATAACATCCATTCCCAGCTGCTGGGGAGTTTCAAATTAAGCTCAGAGCCCTAACTAAGAGCAAAAGCAGCTATTTAGCCAGCCTGAGCCTTAGGGTTGAATTCTGCTCTGACTAGCTACAGGCACCAGATGACTCTTCCCACAGCATCTCAATGAGGAGAGTGGTTACCGGATATGGAGTATCAGTGGCTCCTCAGATAAAGCCAGTAAAAAAGAATGAGGACATTTGCTTTTCTTTCAGAGGCTTTGCGAGTGAAAGCAACCCACCCTCCTATTTCCAGCAGATTTTCATAAATGTTGAAACAGGACAGCCATTTCAACAAATGATTACACTAAGTGAAGATGGCTCGCTCATGAACAACTCTTGCAAGAGCAACTTCCAACATTTCCACCAGTATCAACGGGGAAAAATATTGCTACATTTTTCCCCTTAATATGTATATTTATCAAAGTTAGTGCTAATGGCATTGCTATGTGCCTTACGAGAACAGATATTTAATATAAATTTAATATAAGATTGCATCATTTGTTGTGTGTTTTTGCTAGTTCAGCTCTCAGAGAATAAGAACTTCTTTTGGAAAAGGAACCAACCACATTTCCCTTGTAACTTGTACAGCCTCTCTACAATGTAGCATGGACAAGGAGCTTTGTGAATAAAAGCCTTTCCATGTGAGTCACTATTATAATTATTTCCAAGGCTGTAGTATCATAAGGACATGGTCTGATCATCATAGTTTGATCTGTAACAAGCCTCCCTTATGGAAAACAAGTTACTGTTTATGAGAGCAGAGCTCATGTGATTTAGCAAAGTTGGCACCAAACAATTTGCTCTCTCCAAAGCTTTGGGAGTTTCTGCTTTCCGGAGGATTTCAGTTAGTTGTAGAAGCTCAAGAAACAATATACTGTAGATAAAAAACAAAAAACCCCAACCAACCAAACCCCACCAGAAAATAAAAAAGCAGACAATTAGAATGCCTGCTCCCCACTGGATAGGGACCATTTATGCCCTGCTCTCATCATTTAATCAACCTCCAGCTGCTGGCTGTACCCTGTGCAAAGCAGCAAACAAGTGACCCTTTCAAAGGGTAAGCAATGGAGTGTTCAGAAAGATGCTTTGTCTTGCTCATGTCTCTGTATCCACAAGAAGCACATTCCCTGTGTTCATTCTTGTTAACAAGTGAGACACCACTGAAAATGACTTGAGTGTTTAAAAGGCAGGCATAAGGAAGAAGGCAAACAGTCCCTTTCTCCAAATGACCAAAACGGCAGATAGCTTCCTTCTCCAAAATGCCATGTGCACAACTTCATACCAGAATAGCTACAGCAATGCCAGTGATGCAGCAGAGCAAAGAACATCACTCTTCTAATCTGGTGTTTCAGCAGGGAGGTTGGAAACCTTTGACAACTTGACTTGGGAGCCAAACAGATAGAGCTCCATGGCAGAAGCTGGGGACACTCGAGGTGTTGTACTGGTTTTTAATTAACTAACTGCAGTCTTGTTTGTAAACACCTGTTAATGTAAATTACAACTGTGCAGTGTAACAGTAATAATGTTAGTACTTAAACACATTCTTGTGCATAATCTACACACAACAGATTATTAAATACATCTGAAAATGGACACAATTTTCTATCTCTTTTCCTTCCATCTCTCCTCCAAAGAAGTAATAGCCATTGATCTATACAGATAATTTACTTTATGTTGGACTGTTCTGGAGGAGGTGAAAAATAAAATCTGTAGTTCGTATTGGAGAAGAAATCAGGCAAAGGGCCAACTGCCTTTCACAGACACACTGTGCACACAGCCATGCACAGGGCTAGTTTATGAAAGGCTAATACAACCTCCTGCCTGCCTCAGTGACACAAAGTCATTCCCGTCCTTTGCTCCCATAAGTAATAGATGGGGAAAGAGAAAAGCAGCAGCCAAGTCCATAACATCACCAGGAGATAAATACACAGCCAAAAGGATGAGGAGTAACAAATGACTGCATTCATTAAGCAGTTGTCACAACAGTCTTTGGCCAATTTATCATTATATTATATATATTGGGCAACCCACATTTTTTTAATCATTCCCTGGTACTAAATCAGCTTTGGAGAGGGAGTGATGGGGATTTGACTTACACTTTTGCAAACAAATGATGATTTAAAAAATGCCACTTACTATGGCTGTCCTAAAGACCACAGAAAAGAGCTGCAGAAACCTAAGGCAGCAACAGGTGTGCAGCCATATACGATAAAATGTCACTAAATGAGCAGGATACAAGTCATTCCTGTGATCCCCATCCTACTGCCCTTGTAGATGTTTTCCAAAAAAAAAAAGGAAAACTACCCATAAAAATAAACTCTTAGAATCCCGAGAAAAATCTCAAATCTGAAGGACAGTACCTGTTCATTATCTGACTGTTTCACTGGAGTGCAAAGCAGGATGAACCAAGGGCTCAGCACGCTCTGGCTGCACCCTTTACCAAAGGCAGCACAAAATCAGCAAGCCAAATTGGTTTCCTCTCCAGTGGCTCATCATCCCTCTGCTGACTTACACATCTAATTACAGAGAGTTAACTCTCTGCAATAGAATACTTCCAAGAATCCATGTTAATCACCTGCTGAACTGTTTTTCCTGAACCAGGATCAGATGGTTGTAGTTGACAGGATTAAACGTGCAGTGAGTAACTATTTGTTTTCTAATACACTGCAATCACTGCAAAGGAGATTTGCATACCCTCGGAGGAAAACCTAGCCATTAATTATTGCTGTAATTTTCAACAAGGCAAAATGAACTAGCCATGGTTCCCAAACATTTGATTTTATCTAGCAAGAATTATGTGCTTTAGTAGCCACGAAAGAAAAACCCAAACAAGAAAATCATGGCACACACAGACAATGTACAGTCTGCCAGGCACCATCCAAGACACATTCTCCACCCCAACATTAAAAAATATTTTAAAATATGAAAAAAAATATCCCAATGCATGCCAGTGAAGAATCAAATTTATGTATCTGTTTATACACGTGCCAAGAGCCGACCAGAAGGAATGATTTGATTAGATTTATAGACGCATCTCACAGACCAAAGTGGCAAGCTGGGTGAAACAGAACAGACACCATCTTGAAGAAGTAAGTATGGAGATGCACAAAGGAGTGCACTGGAGAAAAGAACCTGTTCCTTAGGGTTTACTTTGGCAATGGAGTAGTAGCAGAATGTAAAGCTTATGTGATGCAATGTTTAAGTGGAATGCATCAGAGGAGCCAGCAAACATTTCTCCCTCTCCATGTGGCTGTCAGTTATTCCTCAGAGAAGTCTCAAAATTATGCAGTGGGAAACGAGCTAAGTGTTTATCAAGCACTGTCTTCAGATCAATAGGTTTTTTGACTCATGGGGGGAAAAAAATCATTAATTAAATTCACACCAGTAGGAAAAACTTCCCTTCATCTGAATGAGACATCTCAAGATGGTGTCAATGGCCATCTAGCTTCACTGCCAACATCAATGGTACCCCAAATCTCAGGCAACACCAGAAGCCAATGATGCTTTTTAAACTTACTCTGGCACCAAAAGCAGCTTACCATTATTCCCACAGGAAATGTACAGCTGACTCTAGGAATTAAACAGAAAAAAATCTTACCAACATTTGAAGCTGTTCACCCAATGACAACTCTGACTTGAGATTAAAGTAAATGTTTTTACAAGTTTGTCCAGGCCCCCCAGGCAGGCCTGTGCCTGATGCTGGAACTTTTGAGCACTCCTTACATGCCACAGAGCAGCACAGCATATGCTCCTGGGATCTGCACCTCTGATGACAGTAGTACACCGCCTGTCTGACTGCTCCAGACTGAGGCTACTCACATACTTGTCTCAGCTCTGTCATTAATGCCCTGGGTTTCAAAGCATCCTGATGAATTAAATGCAAAGTATGCAAACATCAATTATTAGCATAGAGCCACCTTTAGCAGCACTGGGAGGTGTTTTTCAAGCTCTCAGCCAGCAGCTGCCATAGCAGTAGTCTTTGGCCTAATTAAATGCAACCCAACCTTAACCCACAGCTCTTACAGAAGTCACAAGGTAGGATTATTTCCCCAAAGTCTCCCCAGCAAATTGTGAACATTAAGGGAGAGGGACATCACGACATCAACAGGGAGGACCAGCAAGGGTGTAGCAAGAGAGGAAAGAAGCCTATTTCAGGAGTGAAGACTGGAGTTTTTCCAAGTATTTGTGGTGATTTAGTCTCGCAATTGGGGTTTTTTCCCCCTTTCTATACAGTTTATTCTCATGATTGTTTGAGAAATATGATTAACCTCTGCAGAGAAATACAGACTGAGCTGGATATGCAGTAAGGGATACTGCAGATGGGCACTGCTGCCATTGTGGCACCCACAGAAGTTCTTGGGATGTGGCACCCAGAGCTCTCCACTAATCCTCTTCACACCCTGTGCTTTCTGCCTGCCAAAGCACCTCAAGTCCCACAGGCAGCCAATGCAGGGATGAGAACTAAAAAAAAAAAAAAAATTAGGGGAAAAAATACCCAGAAATTGGGTGGAAATTGAGCAGGGCAAGTCAGGATTGTCACCACTGGGAACGGCCAAAGTGGTCAATGGGGACATCAACACTGTGGTGTGCAGAGCATAGGGCAAGGCTCCACTTCCCCACCTTTGAGCACCTTTCAGCAGGGTAAGATGCACCAGAAAGCATCAGTGGGAAATAACATGCTTTTAGTGCAGCAAATCTCCATTTTGACAGCTTCATGCAGATGCTGTCGGCTGGCCCATCACCAGGCCCTTCCAAACCCAGCATCCTGCCACAACTGATAAGCCAGTACCGCTACTCAAGCCTTCATGATGTTATAACCAAGTTTCTTATATAACATTATATATAATTGTATAAAACAAGGTCTAGCCGCAAAGAGGTAACAGGTGCAGGGTTTCAAGCAGCAAAGATTCCCAGGGCTGGCAGAGAACAGCTCGATCATAGCTAAGCACTACCAGAACCAATTTAAAATGCTCACAAACCTGCAGCTGACCATGGGTTTCTAAAATATAGCCGAAAGTAAATTCAAGTTAATTCTCTTCCTGCCGCTGAACAGTGCCAAAGTGGGATGTGGGCATTAACCTCAGGAGTTTCCATAGCACTCGGCAGCACCTGGGTTTTCCACGCCTCCAGCAGAGAAATCCTCTGCAATTCAGCTGGAATCTCATTTATTTTCTGAAGTTTTTATCAAAAATAAAAGTTACTTGTTGACTTAAACATTTTAATTGCTTTTCACAACTAAGAGCAGCTGTGTGTGGGAGGAAAATTGCAGGTATTCGATACCACACTGCAATGGAACGGGAAAACAGAGAGGGAAGACAAGGTGACAGGATGAGGTGACGAGAATCTGAGGTGGGAAGAATGCAATTATCCCAACAGAAATAGGAGACGAGTATTCGTTTTTGGAAAGGGTGTTCAGTTTTTGTACCCAGAGGTGCAGGTATTTCCACCAAATGATTTCATATCCACCCCTGAGTTGCTCTTTTTCAGACCTAAAAACGGACCCTGACATTTTCTCTGTTTAGCACTCCTGAGCTTTTCCAAAGCATGATCACATCAGGAAGTGTTTGAAACCAGTTCTTGCTTTCTATTTTATCGCTGGCTGAAGACTAGAACTCACAGACCTGGGCATATCTCATCCCCAAGACACTCTCTGACTCCCAAAACCACTTTGGGATGTCCTGTAAGCAGCCAACCTGCTAAGCTGGGAGGAATGAGTCGGAAATAGGTGCCAGCCGTAACAGCAGCATGGCTGATCACTATCACTTTCTGTATGGAAACCACGTGGTGCAGTTTCACCCACTCCGGGGGCCTGATGAGTTTCTCATACTTACATTCATATCAATTTTTCAACAAAATGAGCTAATATTTTAATTTCATGTTTTCTTCCAACAGGTTCTCAGGATTATAAGCAAAATAAAGCACACATTTTACTTCTTGCTTTATGAATCTACTCCAGCCACAGATTCAGTCTGAAATAGTTTAATACTGAAATAATTGAAAGATGAGAATCCAACTCACCGGAAAGAAAGGCACATTATACCCAACTCTGCAGTTAATTGTGTGTGTGATTTTTATGTAAGGAAGGACAGTGAAAGAAAGAAACCTTGATACACAGACACTCTTTGAAACTGAATCCAGCACTTTTACAGTAGGAGCAGAAAGAAAATCTAAGGGGACCACATACAAGCTAGTATGTATATGGAAATATAACCCCTCTTTTCCATTGCTTTAAGAGGAAGAAATGTGCACAAAGCAGCAGCAGACTTAAAACTAAAGCATGAGGATAGAGCACAGAATATGGCTGTGTACATCCAGTTTCTAACGACCAGAGCTGCCACAGGGCTCAGATTTGGTCTTAGCATCCCCAGCCTGGTCGTCTTCACTCCCCTGCATTACTGTAGGCCACAGTGCTCTGGGTCAAACCCACATCTAGTGCAGTCGGTGTGTAGCCGGATGTAAATACAGCTGCCTGAGGCAT
Source organism: Pitta sordida (assembly GCA_013390025.1). Classification (NCBI taxonomy): domain Eukaryota; kingdom Metazoa; phylum Chordata; class Aves; order Passeriformes; family Pittidae; genus Pitta; species Pitta sordida. Next base: position 148,754 of record WEKX01019883.1, read on the forward strand.
CTTATCTCTTAAGCAGCCTGGTATCTGATAAATGCTACTCGTGATGGCTTCGCACAGATTCACCACTAATTCACACCTCCATTCCACTTTCCACTCTCCTGACATTCACTTGATTCAATCCTATAGACGATGTAGATCAAGGACATATACAACACTGAACGACAATAAACAGATACACGCAGCAAATCAAACTATTTCTGGAAGGGTGGAAGTCTTGTGATTCACCTCTGTCTCAAAATGGACAGTACTGCTTGTTCACCTTTGAAATCTTCATTCATATACTGCTGTTCAAATGCAGAGCAATTTTTATACAAATCATAGAAAAGCTTGGGTTACAAAGGACTTTAAAGACCATTTAGTTCTACTCCCCACGCCAAGGCCTGCTGCACAAGCACTTCTGTAACTTGGGGATGGCAGTACAGAAAAAGGTTAGGAAAATAATGGGGAAACTTGGCCGTTCTCCTGTAAAGAACAGCTTCGTTTACCGAAGCACACCACAAGCTGAACTGGAGCAGTTGCAGGAGGGCGGCGGAGCAAGGCAAAGCTCCGGAGAGCTCTCCCAATGATCGTGCCGCGGGTGACCAGCCCGGCTGTACCTCCGAGCAGGGTCAGACAGCCCTTCTCCGCCGCACCTGTCCCTGGCAGCTGCTGAACGACACCGAGATCGTACTGCAAAATTCCCCGAGCGCAGAACGGGCACATCCCGGCCGGCTGCTCCCGCTCCACACCGAACTGAGACGGGGAACAAAGGGCGGCGTGGCTCCACCGCTCCCCATCGCTCCCACGGGAGCAGATGCGGCGGCTGGGCTGACGAGGGTCCTGCTCGGGAAGTGCTGCCAGGGGATGCCCCAGAGATGAGGAGGGCTGGCCGGGAAGCCCGGCACACCTGGCTGAGCCGCACGCAGGCACCGCCTGCTGCCCGATGCGCTCCCGGTGAAGGCTGTTTCCCGGAAAGGCAGCTCTCCCCCCGGCGGCCCAAAGGCGCGCTTTTGCCCTGCTCGGAGCAGGAACCTTCCAGGAGACCTGTCCTGTCGGCCCGGAGCTCTGCTCCGCCGCCCCCCGCCCCGCCGAGCCCTTTGTCCGCCGCGGCCCGCGAGAGGGGCTGCCGGGGTTACCGATGGAGACCTCCTGGGCGAAGGCGAGAGAGATGAGGAGCAGCGGCAGCCCCACGGCGATGCAGGTGACGATCTTGTCCAACGCCAGCTCCAGCCGCAGCCCCTTGTAGCGCGTCTCTGGCGGCTCCTTCAGCAGGAAGTCGGAGAAGACGTACTCGGTGGCGATGTGCGCAATGGCCATGGCGGGCACGGCTCGGCTCGGCTCGGCTCGCCACGGCACAGCCGGGCCCGGCCCAGCACGCCGTCCTATGCTCGGCTCCGCCCCGCCCGGCCACGGCGGGAAGTGTGGTCGTGGACCCCGCCTGCTCGGAGAAGGGGCTCTGGACCGCGCCAGGCACCCTCGGGTGTCTCCGGAGTCACAGCATCACAGAATACTTTAGGTTGGAAGGGACCTTACAGAAGGAACCTTACAGGTCCTTACAGGTTCCAACCCCCTGCCGTGGACTGGGACGCCTCCCGCTAGACCAGGTTGCCCAGAGTTCTGTACAGCCTGGCCTTGAACTCTTCCAGGGATGGGGCATCCACAACTTCTCTGGGCAACCTGTGTGAGTGCCTCACCACCCTCAGCGGAAAGAATTTCTACCTAATAGCTAATTGAAACATTCAGTTTAAAGCCATTGCCCCTTCTCCTATCACTTCATATCATTGTAAAACATCACTCGGTTTTTTTAGAAGCCCCCTTTCATACTAGAAGGCTGTAGTGAGGACTCCCCAGAGCCTTCGCTTCTCTGGACTGAGCAATCGAAACTCTCTCAATCATCTTCCAGGAGAGGTGCTCACTTGGATCACCTTTATAGCTTCCCCTGGACATGGCCTAACATGTTCATGCCCTTCTTATGTTAGGGACCCCAGAGCAGGATGCAGTGCTCCAGGTGGGATCTCATGAGAGCAGAGTGGAAGTGTGTGCTGGTTTGATTATGGTTTTTTTTCTTCTGGCAGCGGGGGGAAGGCTAACTAACAGAGGTAACGCCAGCCAGTTCCTGGCTGGGCCCCAGCTGCCTGCCAAGGTCAGGCCAGTCGGAGAGATAGAGGCGCCTCTGTGATAACATATTTAAGAAGGCAAGAAAAAAACCAACTAGGCACAGAAAAAGAAGATGGCCAGAGAGGAGCGATGAGAGGTTGAACAGCCATAAAGGCACCAAGGCCAGGGCGACCAGAGGAGGGGTAGGAAGTGTTCCAGGCATCTCACTGTAGCTTGTGGAACGGACCATGGTGAAGTAGGCTGTCTGCCTGCTAACCTATGGAATAGAGAGAGAGAGAGAGAACAGAGATGCAGCATACACCTGTGGCCACGATGGAGCTGGAGGATCATGCTGGAAAGCTGCAGATATCTTCGAGCCCACACACTTGAAGCAGAGCTTGGCTGAGATCCTGGACAGACATTTGTAGCCTGTGGAGGAGTCCACACTTTGTGACAGAACAGTACTGTGGTAGAATCTGATCTATGTACTTTGGGATGGGCTCACGAATGAAGCAGCGCAGCCAGTGCTTAAAAGATTGCATCCTGTGGTGTGACTCTCGGGCAATAGAGAATGGAAGAGCTGTCGTCCCTGGGTCTGGACTCACGTTAGGAAAGGGTCATGAAATACTTTTTTCTTTCATAAGAGAGAGAGGACTTTATGAAAGGCAGAGAGATGGTTTCCTACCCTGAACTGTTCAGAAAATACCAGCTGCCTGGCTTTACCCCTCCCTTTTGTCTCCTGGAGGAAAAAAGATAATATGATACCTGTTGTAAGAAGGAGGGGTGGGGGAAGAAGGTTGCCTTTAAAATGATGCTTCTCACATTAAGCTCTGATCTTGTTACAAATAAATACAGTGAATCCCCTCTGAATCGCGACTTCTCCTTTATGACCCCGCCCATTTGCGAAGCAATTTTTTCGCAATTATGATTCAGNGGGTGAGCACGCGCAGGCTGGTGTGGGTCCCCCGGGGCCGGCGTGAGCACGGGGGCCAGGCTGGGCTGGGGGGCTGGGGAGGGAGCGGCGCGGGGTTTGGGCTGCGAGCACACATGGTCACAGCAGCCACTCAGAAATGGTTCCCTTTGCTCGCCTGTGCCAAGACAGACTACGGGAAGGAGCAGAGAATTGTCCGCAGCCCTTCAGAGTTCTGGAGGGTGGAGCAATGGGCATGGCCTGCATGCATATTAACGAGCTGCACTTCTTTGCGAGTTTAGTGTTTCGTGATGGTCTTGGCCCGTCCCTTTCCTCACAATGGAGGGGGTATAATTGTAAATCTTTTGTATTCCCCACTTGTAGCTTGTCTTGTTTTGCCTGTGATAAACCTTTTCAGTTTTTTTCTTTTTTTTTTCCTCTCTCCTCTTGTTTGTGTAAGGGGGCAAGGGGAGAAAATGAAGTGAGGGAGAGGTTGTGGGTGAATCTCTGGCATTTAGCCAGGGTCATACCACGACAGGGTTGCATGTTACCTGCCTTCCCCTGCTGGCCATACTGCTTTTGGTACAGCCAAGGATGCAGTTGACTTCCTGGGCTGTGAGTGCACACTGTTGGCTCATGTCCAGCTTTTCATCTACTAGAACCTCCAGTGAGGGAATTCACTCAGTGACAGCTGCTGTCAATGAACTCTTCTTCCAGTCTGTACTCCTGTCTGTGACTGCCTTGACACAAGTGCAACATTTTAATGGAGACTTCTTGTGTTACAGTTTGTGCCCGTCAGCTCAGATTCTCTCACAAGGCATCGCCAAGAAGAACCTGGCTTCACCTATGCTGTGCTCCCATCAACAGTTTGCACACACTGAGCCACTTTTTCCAGGCTGATGAGCCCCAGCTCTCTCAGCACACACCTCCCCTCCCGAGTCTGACAGATGCTCCAAGCCCCTAACCTACCACGATGTGCTCTGGTGTTTTCCCCACCCAAACTGTTTGATCATCACTTCTAAGGTCACTTTTGGGAGGAGTCTGTGGGGTGCCTTTACCTTTAATTACTCTTAATTATTTTCCCCCTTGTATTTTTCCTGTTGTTTTCTGGACCTCTGTAAGCTTGGAGTATCCTCATCCCTCTCAGCCCAGGAATTACAAAGGTGGCTGTCTGTCCCCTGAAGAGCTATCTCCTGTGCTGTGCTTTCATGCAACACTCCCCCAGCTCATTGCTTCCACCAAAAAGGACAAATTGTTCCCTTCTCCACTCTACTCTCACTTTATAAAACCACTATCCTATCTGCTTTCAATTGTCCTTTCTATTTTTTCCAAGCCATAGTCCAAGGAAATCATTCCTCATATGGAAACTGTTATACGACACTGATTCTCTCTCTTGTTCTTTCTGGCCTGGTCTTGTGCTGCTGTGTCTTCTGCTGGATGGGGCCAAGGAATTTGACTCATGCTGCATTCAAGATCCAGGTGCCCCAGACATTTATGTAACGGTACTAAGTGGTTTTCTGGTTTGCTCTGGTTTGAATTCCCACTGATTCCTAATACTGAAATGCCCTCTCCTCACTAAAAAGCACTGGAACTAATTTTGTCATTAAACTACTACAAAAAATATCCCATTTCTGAGATGCTTAGTATGATGCACATAAGGCCAGGGTTGCTTTTTACCACAAGTACTACTGTAAATGTATCAGTACTAAATTTTGTCTTTTTTCACTCATTTTTCAGGCTACATGTACTTAAGATTGTCCCTCAACTTGGCCACCCTTTTTCACAACCATTACAGAAAAGAGTGAAGAGCAAGGACCCTTGTAGCACCCCATGAGTGACTTTCAGCATGAAATCTGATCACTTTTCCCTGTCTTTTAACCAGTTATTTAACCTCCATGGACTCTTCATCTCATTCCGTGGTGATTTCATTTCCTTAAGAAGCTTTAACTAAAGACTTTCTCAAACATCTTATGGAAATGTAAGCAGGTTATATTATCACAGTATGACAGTGTTAATAAGGTTGGAAAAGACCTTGAAGATCATCAAGTCCAACCTATAATTATTCCTATTAATCCAAGTCTCTTATCTGTGCACTGAATCCTTTGGAAAAAAGTTTAAATTCTTCCATGTTCTGTTTTTTTTCTTTGACCACTTTGTTTTTTGTATGTTTAGTTGGGGTTTTTTGTTTGGGGACAGAGGGGTTAGAATGGTTTCAGCCAGGTCATGTTGTATGGCTGACAGCTGCCTATTCCTCTGAACAGCTTTTAAAGTTTGATCTTGCATTTGTCACCTTCCAAGCTTTCAGTGCCAGGACAGTTCCCATATGCCACCCCAGTTCATAATCCAGATTTTTCATACTTAAAGGCCTGTAGCAATCTGTGGAGAACATGCCTGCTCTGGTGACTTGATATTTGTTCCTTAACTCTGTTCCTGTTGGTACTTCAAAGCAACACAGATGCTGTCAGGGCACAGCTGGCACAGGCCTGCCTGCACCAGGCAGGTGATGATAGCCTCCTTTCCATGATGCTCCGTGGTCTCTGTCTCAGGCTGTGCAGCAGTGATGTCCTGGGGCCCTTGGGAGGCTTTGTTCTGGTTTCACAACTGCCATCCACCTGAGAAGCTGAGGACTGTGCCAGGAGGTTCACAAATAACTGTAATCACTTTGTAATCATTGTAATCATTGTAATCACTTTGCCTGGCTAGTTTCTACAGTCAAAAGATATTTATGACTCTGTTTCTAGAACATAAGGTGCATTAGCTACCCTAGAAGGGAAATACCAAATAATTTTCTCTTCTTAACAGTGCATATTTAAGTGAAAAGCTTTAATTTTATATGTAAACAGAGAACAAGTGTTCTGGACAGACAGACAACCTTTTTTTTTGCACAGAATAGGATACCCCAATTTTAATGTTTACAAAACAAGAAGAAGAAAGGGTTTAGAGTATTTGTTTTTGCCAGGTCAAAGGGAAGATTTTGAGAAGGAGTTTGTAAGTGTTTGTTGCTATGATGTAAATTCTGTTAGGGCTCAGTCCTGCAGTTCTACCTCATGTGTGTTCTTAAATGACTGAGGAAAACAAAGAAACAAGAAATCACTGAGAAACATCCAAGAAACTTCAACACATGGTTGACTGGACATCAATGCAGGACACCATTAAGCTACAGTGAGAGTGAAGCGCAGTAAAGTTTCCTATATTTGAACACACTTCAAAATACAGAAGTGGAAAAAATAATCACACACACACACACACACACACACTGCAACCTGAATTTACATTAAAAATAAAATTTGGATTAACAGTTTCACAAAGGTGTTTGTTCTGGGATTCCTCTGCAAGACCTGTAGCTGATGTGAGCGGGCAAGTATGAGCACTATCTAATTAAAAACTGAGCTATTCAAGTATCACTAAACATGGACTGATTCTGCCTGTCTTCCTCACAGAGCACAAAGATCAGCTTCCTGATGGCTTCATTACAGGTAGAGAGTGAGGTTCTGTTTGGTGCAAAGAAGAGATACAGAATCAGAACAACAACTAGCAACTACAAAATCAACAAACTTTCTTGGAAGTTGCTCAGGGCTAGATTTTTAAAGAGATTAATAAAAGCTGTTAGAAACTAACAGCAGAGATACTGCTGAATCCATCAGATGCTAAAATATATTTGTAGGTCCTTAGACGCCTTCAAAAATCTGTCCCAGTGCAGAGTTTCCTCATTTAACAGGGAGAAAAGAGAAGGGAGAATCACTTAAATGTTGCTAAATTCATTGAGCCAGACTTCGGGAAACTGCAGGGACTTTAATATTAACAGCTGCTCCTTCAGAAGCCAACAACTTAAAGCAGTCCCTGATGGTGTTTTTTCCTAGCGTGAACCCCGTGTTTCTGCACAGAGCACATGGATACCATGCCGCTTGCTCCTTACTCCTGTGGAAATCCTGTGCAGCCCATATCAATGCCAAGAGTTGTGCTGTTCTGCTCAGCTGCTGGATTGGATCCTGGGCAAAGCTCAGGTGAACTCCAGGGGAGTGAAAAGGGTCATGGGTGGTATGTGGCTCTCGGAGCTGAGCCGTACAGCTCATGTTCGCTCTTGTGAGCACTGGCTGTGGGGTAAGACTATCAGCATATGCCTTGCTCCAGTTTTGTTAGCAGCATGTCACCTGGCAGTATGAGGTTAATGGCTGGACTTGATTATCTTAGAGGTATTTTCCAACCCTAATGATTTTATAAATCTATATTGTGAAATCCAATGCGGCCCTGTGAATGATAATAAAAGCGGGGTTTTTACAAGGAATCTGTCAGAAGTGCACTTTTGTCATGCAGAGCCATGTAATGAATCTTGGTTCCTTGGTGGGTGATGAAGCAAAAGAAGATTAATGCTGTTGACAGCAGAACAAGTCCAATGAAGACAAAAGCTGTGAGTATCAGGATGGTTTCTCCAGGACTCAGAGTTTTGCCAAAAAAATTGCCCCCTTTGTTGTCATAATCTGTTAAAAGAGAAGTTCTTAGTGAGAAATCTATACACGAATCTGAAGTTTTAAATAACATTTTTAAAAAATCATTACCCTTTGCAGTGGTTCTGTTTGTTGCAGGAGTTGTATCATATGCTTCAGTTGTGAGTCCTCCTTCTGAAGGAGCGTCCCATTCTGTGCAGAAAGAGCAAAAAAGCAGATGATTTTTTTCTTTTGAATTTTTGTTCTTTTGAAAAAAGTCGTTCTGATTTTATTTGCAATTATTTCTGTCTTGTTGATCTGAACAGAAATCATGATTAGATCAGCACAGCTGTTGCTCTGGGCACCTCCATGGGCAACAGCCCTCTTCTCTTTAGTCATCTCTGTTACGTCCCTATTTAGTCTAGGGATAGGACAGGGGGTAACTGTTTTGAACTGAAAGAGGGTAGATTTAGATTTTACATAAGAAATAATTTTTTTTACAATGAGGGTGGTGAGGCACTGTTGCCCAGAAAAGTTGTGGATGCCCCATCCCTGGCAGTGTTCAAGGCCTAGTGAAGGGTGGGTTGGAACCAGACTATTTTAAGGCCCCTTCCAACCCAAACTATTCAATGATTCAGTTCTGCATTTGGTCGTTCATTTGAAGTTTCACAGCCCCCCCAAAAATGTGGTATAAAATAAATTCACCTTATCCAAGGAAGAAGTATTTTGACAACATTTGGCCACTACATTTTTCATCCTGCTGCTAAATGGTTACAGGTATGAGATGTCCCTGTTGGTACTGTTGTAACCCCTGCAGAGGAGGTCAGGACATGCTGGATCCAGATCTTTAGTGAAGTTATGTGGTGTGGAGAGGCTCACAAAGCACTTTTGGCTTCAATCACATATGGTGGAAGGGATCAGAACGACTCAAAATATTTCTTAGTCAAAGAGTCACCTATTTCTTGGACAAGATGCACAATCATTTTGTGCAGCATCTTTTATCTTAGCTGGTCTCTGTGTATGCAGGGAGGAGCTCAAATAGCTTTGCGAATCACCAGTGGTTGCAGGGAGGAACAAGCACCATGCCAGTCTGTAGGCCCTCCCGCACACTGTGTGGCAAAAGGGCTGAAAACCAGCTTTGTTTTCTGCACCACCTGCTGCTGATGAATGGTCTGCAAACTGGCCCTGCCCCACAAGGGCACTTGTGAAGCACTAGCTGTTTGTAAGTTGCAGAGTGTAGCAAAGATTACTGTCTTTGCCATGTCATGATGGCTGTTTGTCCTGTCCCTAGATGACACTGACTGGCCACCAGAGAGCAGGGTACAGTGGTGATGTTAGCAATTCCATTTCTGAGTCCTAGAATGTTTCTGATACTGTACCTGATTTATTGATGGTGTAGGTTGTCTCCATGCCAGCATGGATGTGATCGGCGACATGGCAATGCAGAAGCCATGTTCCAGGGTTTTCTGCTATGAGTTCAACTGTCTGGAAAGTCCCAGGGAAAAGGTCATATACGTCTCCTCTGTGGTCCTTATCTGTCTGTGGCAAGGCAAAAACAGCACTGTGAGAGTTGTACCAAAATACCCCTACAGGCATTGAAGCATCGCAGTTGAACTTCCAGCTCCTCAAGGGAGATCAAATGCTTAGGTAGTCCTGCCAGTAGCAAGCTGTCACAACATAAAACCATACTCTAAGCAGGATAACTCTCTAATTTAATCCCTGTATCTTCCCTTATATACATGGATAAAGATGTATTTTAAACCACCTAACCATGACCTCCAATTCATGTTTCATAACAGGCTCAGAGCTATAGAAGCTTTGCAAGGATCTCATTCATTTTGTATTTCCTTCACATGCAAAACTCCCACTAAGCTCAGCATCAGCCCAGAGCACTGTACCCAAGCTACAAAACCAGGCGAAACCTGTTTGGTTTTTCTTCCCCCAGAAATTTCCCATCACACTCTAAAGGTTTTACTTTGATTTATTTTACCAACCTTGAAGATGAAAGTCTGTGCATGGAAGTGAACTGTATGGATGTCCACTTCATTTCCCATTCCTATCAAATACCAGTTTGTCCTATCACCTTCATTCATTGTTAGACCCAAGAGACTGTTATAAATCTTCCCATTGATTGCTGTAAGAATGACAAAATAAGAATGATTAATAACTGATTATGGTACAAGTGGTGATAACATTCACTTCAGGCACCCTTTGGACTTTCAGGGAAGAAGGGATGCCCAGGCAGAGAGCGGACAGGCATGTGTTGTCAGGGAAAGGGCTCGCCATAGTGACCACTGCTCTTGAAGGGAGACAGTCATTGGGCTTTTTCACTTTCCAAATCATTTAAGTATACATCAGCAAACATTTTTCTCTCTTGAAAAGTATCAAATTGATTTTTTACTTGTTGAGATTGAACTCCTGAACAGATACATGGAAAAAGAGGAAATAGAATTTTTGCCTAAAATGAGTACCACCTTTCAAAAGAGAAGTTGGCTTTGGCAGGGCTGTTTGTGTCCCCATCCAGTCTGTTCTGCCCAGCTCCTGGGCTGGTTGCTACTACAGCCAGAGTTTTAAAAGCCAGAAGAAGTCTGCAAGGAACACAGCTCCCAAGTGACAAGGGAACTCTGGCTAGCTAGAGTATTCCCAAGTGTATAGGGCTAAACTATCTTGGTTGAGCTTTATGAAATCCTTTTGTTTCCAGCATTGCAGCTTATGAAGCTGTCACATGGTTGGGTAACTGCAGACTAAGTCCAATGTTTTCCTAAAAGGGCTGTGAAAAATACATATCTGTCCTCTTGGCTGCGGCCACAAGACCTACATACCATGCATGCTGTTGCCTTCTACAAAGTTCTCAGTGGAATTAAAATCATCAGCGTTCTTATGAAGGTAAGTTTCAATATTTTCTTTCAAATACCAGGATTCATTTTCATCAAACACCATAAATAGAAGTGTAAATTCACGATCAATGTCTTTCCTTAGACCTTGTTCATTAAGAGTTCCTTTTCTGCAAACCACAAGAGGCCCAATCAGACCACTGTATGTGTCCTGAAATAAAATAAGTACATGCATTACAGATTCTCAGTTCATCCAGTTATGAAATACGCACAGATTAATTAAAGATTGAATTCTCCATGTCATATGTTAATTTACCAAAGCCATGACCTCCAGTGGTCCCTTCCAACCTTACCTGTTCTGTGATTCTCTGTAATGTAATGTAATGTGCCCAAACTCCCTTCAACTATTCTTCAAGGAGGAAATCACATTATCGTGGTGTATCCCTTGTGATTTCAGTAGATAAAATTACCCAGGCATGTGCAACTGTTACAAAGAGGACAAAGCATCTAGCTCTGTTGCTCTAGCCTGTGATCCTCTCCAAAATAAGAAGCAGAATCTGTTCAGAAACATTATGCGAGGTGAGATGCTTTAGCTAAAGCAGTGTAAGCTGTAGAGGCCATTTCTTGCCTACCTTTACAAAATTTGCTGTTGAATAATAAACCCAAGTGATACAGTTTGGATCTGTTTTACCAGGACCGGATCGTTCTGGGACATTCCATCTGTAGGTATTTATTTGCCCTGAAACAGAGAGAAGAATTTTACCATGAGCAGCTGGGTATTAAAGGCTTTGAACAGTATAGAACTCAGATCTGCTACCTTCCTCAATAAAAAATGATCTGCATCAAAACTATCTGTGGAAGCATGCAGCAATGGGATAGGGATATGATTCTGCCTGCCAGGCAGTCGGTGAGGTTCCAGTAGTGTAAATGAAGTCAGATTGCCCTGGAAAAAAAGATCTGCAAATGATACTGACAACAGTGGCATCCCATGGAGGGAAGGTTACAGATAAGACTCTTTATTCTTCTCATCAGCAAAACTTGTAACAGTTCAATGATCTTGGCTGCTAATGCTTAAGGTCAGATGAAGACGTTGAGAGCCAAGCTTCAGAAAATGTTTCTTTCACTTTTTCGATTGAAAAATGCAAAGAGATGTGGCAGTTGCCTCTGGGGTTTTACAGAGGGCGCTGCAGCAGTGTACCAGCTGGGAGCCCAAAGAGGAGAGCTGAGTATGTACCAACCTGTTGACTGGGAGCAGCAGGGGGCTCCTTTCCTCTTCCACATAAGCCCCTGCTCCACAGCAATTACCAGAACCTCCGTCCCTTCCCCAAAGTCATCACCTCTGCCACATCCTTCCTGAGCAGAAATTCCCTGACCTCTGATTTTTGTTTTTAAAAAAAGCAGAACAAACTGATGAGGAAATGATCTATCTGGGTGAGGATCAGATCTCTACACTGAACACAAATGTCTGTGTTCAGATGAACTGCCTGTGCTATGTTTCCCTGCCTTTTTTTCTCCTGGTACTGCTGCAAAGGGTAGGAGACCTAGAGGTGGTCAACACCTTGCCATGTTAAATGATGAAGAGATGTTGAACCAGGCAGTCTCTGGCCCACAAGTCATTCGGGACAACAGCCAAGAGCATCTTGGGATGTGTTATGACTCAGAGGAAAACAGGGAAATCAGAGAGCACTTGACCACGGTTTTAGTACAGCCACAAACCAACAGCTGCCAACAGCTGTGAGCACCAAGACAAAGAGAGTTTTTAACCATAAATGGTTGTGAAGTGACAGAGCCTTGTTTTGTGTCCTTGAGCCACTGTTTTGATGGATCATGCAATATTAAGTTTTATCGTACAGCAATAACTACAAAAAAAAAAGAAGAAATGATATCTCTCAACAGTCATATTCTGTGAGATGGGTCTCACGTAAGTATTGCAATGTCATTTAATCTTACAGGGCGAGCACCTTCTGTTCATTACAACATGAGTTTACAAACCTCAGCAGCGATCAGAAAGGCTTTCTAAGCCTTAGCACTACACTAATAGGACAGAAAACACTAACAGGGAAACCCTCAGTCTCCAGGGCATTCATGTCATGGAGATGTAGGCCAGAGGAGTTTGGCATCCACCTGTATCTAACCTCTTTATAGAGGGAACGATGTGAGAAGGGAGGCAGGTCATGGTCCTTCACCACTTGCTTGCCTTTTACTCCTCACTTCAGGACGTTTAGAGGCTGTGGATGGAAAAAAAATCTCCACTCTACTTAAAACTTGAGACATTTCAGGACGCATTGAAGACCCATCTTTTAAGTGCAAATAAAGCATAACCCTTGAAAAGACTGATAAACATGAGGAAAATGGATGTTTTTAACCTTTTTGCTGCTGGGTAAATGGAGGAATAGACAGGGAGAGGACAAAGCTGTGGCAGCTGGGAGCTGGTTTGACTTAGGCTGCTGCAAATATGCTCTCTACATCTATTTGCCGTGCACACACACACCCCCCCCCAGCCTCTTTGGGAGCTGGCAGTGCTCTCAGGAAAGCAATTTATCAGGATATAAATCTGTCTGATGACTGATTCAGAAGAATTACAAAGGCTCAGGCAAGCTTGGGGTGAGCAGTCCAGCCTGGCCTCAGAAGAGAGCAACGATTTCTAGATGGTGGGGACTGAAGGGCCTAGGAATTATTCTTGTTTTGAGGGATTTGTTTTCTATGTTAACTGTTTCTTCCAAACTCCTCAGGGAAAGTCTATCCTTAGATCTTGCTAAGGAATTCTTTTGGCTTACTCTCATAGACTCCTTCCCGTGTCTGACTCATCCCAAGCCTGCTCCCATGTGGACACAGGAGACATGACAGTAAGGTTCCCAGAGTTACACCTCAACTGTCAGCATCAACATCATGGAGCAAAAACAAAACAATATCAATCAGCTACATTTTTTCTCTACATGTATTAAGCACAGGTAGTCATTCATCAAAGTCCAGCAAGGCAGATGTTGGCTCATAATTGGCCATGAGTTTCTGTGTGATTGTACTGTACCAGTATGGCTACTTACAGGAAAAGAAATTTCAGCTTGCAAAGAGGCTTATTACATTAGAATTCCTTTTCATTTAGTTTCGCACTGAAACTCACAAACACTGTGAAAAAAATTGCATAGGTGTTGGAAAGCAAAGGTACGTACATTTTGGATTGACTACAAGGCCTGGGTTAAGTCTAACTTCCTACTAGAATGTAAAACCCAATATAAAATTTGAAGTTCAAAAAGTTTAATGGGAATTTTTCTACATAAAAAAATTCACTGCTGTGAGAACTATTTTCCACTATTTTTCTCACAACTGAGACATATTTGGTACACTTTTTCAAAGATTTTTAATTCATATGGCAGCTTCATTTCACATTTTATACATCAGCTCTGAATGCAAAGGCCAGTTCTGTGTACCTTAATAGAGAGACAGAGTTAATACTGCCATCTGCAACTCTACCACCAAGTTTAGAAGTTTTTAAAACACCGTTAGAGTGTCAGTCTAGAGCCAAATGCAGCACTGGATTACACTTCTCTTGCCATGACTACAGGACTGCTTCTGGGGTTGTTTGGAGGTTGTCCAGTGATATTACATTCCTGTTTCTGTCCCTGATAGGAATGAAGGTTCATTTCCTGTCCAAACATGTTTGCTTGATCAAGAATCTACATGTATAACAACTCACACTCATAGCTGAGTAAACACTGGGCATAATAAGCCTGGGTCAGCATACAGATATGTGCAAGCTTGAAGGAAGGATTATCACCCATGTGTTAAAATGCTTTTATATAGTCTTTGTAGCTCAAAGAGATAAAAAAAAAAAAAAAAAGAGCCTTACCAGGGAGGGTGATTGGTGTCTCAGGCTGTTCTTCGCAACCCACTTCTTCTACACCATGTGCACTTACTGAATAAGGCCTGCTGGCTTTGTTCTTAAATATGATCAGCACAGAGTCACCAACCTCAGCATGGAGTAATGGTCCTAAATTCAAACAGAAGATGCTTGCAATTAATGGTGCTTTTCTGATTTCAGTAAACTTTCAATAGTTTGGTCTAGGAGTGGAGTCAAGGTCTTTCTCAAAACGCTTGGGCTTTTCTACTCTTCCAGCAAAACCATCAAAATTTATTAGTTGTCTCAGCTAATGGAGAACTCCATATATAAAAACAATCTCTTTTATTTTTTGGTCAATGAAGTGTATTTTTCACGCTTGAAACAGGTTTTTGGATAGCTTGTTTTTAAGGAAAATTCTGGCAGATGGGATGGTTTTTGTATTTTTCAAGATTCTATTTCATAGGCTGGTAACTGCCTTTTTTTTTAACCTTTTTTTTTTACTTTTGTACTACAAAAATAAAAAAGGAAATATCAGATATATTCCTAGACAGTGTTGTGTGGAGGGAATGGCATGAAGCTGTGTCAGGAGAGGTTTAGTTTGATGTTAGGAAAGGGTTCTTCACAGAGGGTGGTTGGATGCTGGAACAGGCTCCCCAGGGAAGCTGTCACAGCACCAAGCCTGAGAGATCTCAAGAAGTGTTTGGACAATGCTCTCAGGCACATGCTGTGAATCCTGGGGCTGTCCTGTGCAGGGCCAGGACGTGGACTTCAATGATCTTCCCACTCGGGATATTCTATGATTCTATGACTACTTTATGAAGTTATTGTGTACTTTTCACCTCACAACAAACATGAGCTGATGGTTATTTTATGACATATGCAAAATTCTATCTTGCCCAATTGCAGATAGAAATCCAGCCCCTTTATATTGTTTTAACCTGTCTACACGAATCTCCTCCATATTACAAGCTCTAAAGCTAAGGTGAATCCTAGAACTGCCATTTTAGCATCCCCCTGTTAGTACTCCTTAAAAAACTCCTAATTCATGTTCAAGAATGATTTCTTTAATTTGGAAAGCATCTTTACACTCAGCAATTATATAAATCTCTGTACGGGTGTTAGATGGTGAGTTGGACTAGATGATCCTTGTGGGTCCCTTCCAACTCATAATATTCTGTGATTCTGTGATTCTGTGAAATTGTGTGTAAAATCACTGGATAGGCATCAGTGTTTCTTGTTTTCTGTCTTAACAAAGTTGGAAAAACTCTCAGTTTTTGGAAAGCAGTCCTCTCACTGCCCAGACTTGGTCTGTGAGATATGAGAGCTACTTGCCCAGGATTTCCAGGTGTTCCTCCTCTTCTGTCCTCACTTTGCGATGTGTGAAGTTGCCGTTTGTGTATTCCCTGTAAACCACCTTCTTGTATTTTGAACCAATCAGATCTTCTGCTTGGCTCAGAAAAACATGCCCATAGCTGAAAAATAAAAAGGCAATAAAAGCATTGAAACTTACATATCTAAAAGTTAGTGCCTGTTGTGTTATTCCCAATAGATTTTATAAAAATACACAACTTGATTCAGTGTGATGATTGATGTGAAGCCCTTGAGTGCTGCAAGAGATTTTAAACAGTGAATAATAAGAGTGATAATCCTCACTAAATGCACACCCTCCTCAAACAGGTAAAGCTGAGGACAAGTTGCACTCACCATAAACTTTTGGGAGCACAAATCCTTCACCAGAGCTGTTAGAGGAGAGGTGAAGTTCAAAATAAGAGTGGGTTCAACTGCTCTTTCAGATGCATTTTTTTTCTGCAATAAAAGATACTGTCTGTCCCTGAAAACCTGAATCCTCTTATCACAATTGCTGCTTTCACTATCTTGGTTATTAGTCAGCCACAGGAAAATGGTAACCAAAACTTGACCTTCCATAGCAAATGCCATCACCAGGGATAAGAGGGAGCTGCTTTTCTATGCTCTCTTGCTGCTATGTACTGCACGGGGCTGGATGCTTTCCCACCGTGACAATGAAGTGAGAAATGTAGTTTCCCTGCTGCACCTAGATGATGTGGTTTTTTGCCCTCCAGGTTTACGTAGTCAGCCGCAGTTTGTTGCTGCTCCCATGGGATCCCAGAGGGCTAACTTGCCGGCAGAGGACACTCACCATCCGCACAGCACAGCAGAACATTCACCCTCTTCTGAGAGCAGCTCTGTCTCCTGGCAGCTCATCTCCAAGGTGCCCCTGGGCAGGGGAGTTGCAAGTTGGCTCACAACATACTAAATAAAACCAAAAAATGCCCCAGGGATACTGCTTATTGGAGTAATGGACTGTGTGCAACAGCAGCCTTTGACAATACTGGAGTTAATATTTTCTTTACACTTGCATCATCACCTGTTACTCTTCAGGTACATTTTTACAGCCTCCTTTTCCTCTTTACAGACAACAGCTTCCCAGATGCTTTTTTAAGATTTTTTTTTTTAATATGTTCCTTGTTCTTTTTCACTTCCGTTAACATGTCCTCAGGGACTAGTCTATGTAATGCAATCTGGAACATGTATTTTCTGCATGACTTTTTTATTCCTTAGCACAGTGCAGTGTAGACATGATTCACCTGCAGGGGTTACTATGTTCTGACCTTTTGGGGGGAGTCAGGGGCTACCACACTGCAGGCTCAGCATCTCCCTCATGCATCTGCACTGCCTACAGGAGCTCATATCTGGGACAGGGACCTGGGTTTCTCATATGTAAAAACCAGAGCATTGGAATGAGGAAGCTGGGAAGAGTGAAAGAGAGGAGAGTGTTGAGGGGCATTACTCTAAGTTTGGACCACAGCTGGAACATATGCATGGATTTAGGAACTTGGAAGCCTTCTTGAGTTCAACAGCCTTACAAGATGTACTGAAATGAAAATATTTGAAACTGATGCCTATGAACTAGTCTAGTCGGTGAGGCTGTGACTTTATAAATGTATTTTCTCTTTCTTTGCTTGGCAGAGAGTTCTCCCTAAAAAGCCCAAGACTGGCTTCATGCAATGAGGCTTCAAATTTTTCCCTCCTCTGTGAATGTGTCCCATGCCCACAAGTATTTTTTGCTTTGAGTACCTTTCCTCATTGCTGCTGATGTTGTAAATCTTTGGTGCTGAGCTCTTGTTTGAGGCATAGTCCCACTCGACTTCCTCTGCAGCAATGTAGTAGAGCCTCATGGCTCCGTACTGCTGCTGGGCTTGGGTGGTATTGCGGCAGCTGCTGACCTCGTAGAGATGTTTCATCCCACCAACAAAGTGGTCAAAAGTCCTGCAAACCACTTTGAATGTGCCTGGAAAGAAAAGCACACCAGACTTCAGCAACTAAAAAAATGAAAGGCAGCTTGGCAAATTATGCCTCTGATCTGTCCTCAGATCTGTGACCTGTGATGCTATATGGAAAGTCAAGCAAGGGGATGTTTATACAGAATCACAGAATATTTTAGGTTGAAAAAGACCTTCAGAATCATCAAGTCAACCATTAACCCAGCACTGCCAAGTCTACCGCTAAACTATGTGCCTACGCACCGCATCAACAGTCTTTTGAATACCTCCAGCAATGGTAATTCCACCACTTGCCTGGGCAGCAAGTTTCAGTGTTTCAAAATTTCACAGTGCGTGACAACCCCTTCTGTGAAGAAATTTTTTCTAATATGGAATCTAAACCTTCCCTGATGCAACTTGAGGCTGTTTCCTCTTGTTCTATTGCATGTTCCTTGGGAGAAGAATCCTACCTCTGCTGGGTTATAACCTCCTTTCAGGCAGTTGTAAAGGATGATAAGGTTCCCCCTGAGCCTCCTCTTCTCTAAGCTGAATCCCAGCTCCCTCAGATGCTCCTCATCAGACTTTTTCTCCAGATCCTTCTGTTGCCCTGTTGCCCTTTCTGGACTCACTCTAGCACCTCATTTTCTTTCTTAGAGTCAGGGGCCCAAAACCAACCACAGGATTTGAGGTGTGGCCTCACCAATGCTGAGAACACGGGGATGATTCCTGCCCTGGTCCTGTTGGCCACACTGTTGCTGAATCAAGCCAGGTGCCTTTTGCTTTCTTGGACACCTGGGTACACTGCTGGATCATGTTCAGTCACTGTTGACCAGCACTTCCAGATTCTTTTCAGCCAAGAAGTTTTCCAGAAGCTTTCCCTCATCCTGTGGCCCTGTGATCCAAGTGCAGGACCTGGCAGGATTTGGCTTTGTTTTACTCCATACAAAATCAGCCTGCTCCATCTTTGCTCAAAAATCACCATAAATCAGTTCTAACAATTTAAGTTATATTAGCTTGGCCAAGGAAACTCTGAAAAGCAATCAATTATTTGTCTGGCAGCAAGAACAAGATTCCCAGTGATCCTTCACCAATTCTGCCCATGCTGCAGATATACACATGAAGAACATGAGAAGACATAAGAGGAAGCAAAACTTGATAAAGGCATGAAGAAACAGGGGGTATGTGTCAGAGATGCTGTTTCCTTGTCTTTGATCACAGAGCCACTTTCCACTCAGACCCTGCAGTTGTTCAGTGTAATCAGGCTAATGCAATATAGACACAGACACACTGTACAAGAATGTCTGCTTATAACCATTTCTTGATATGCACCTTTATGGTGTAAAAATAATAGACTTAAAGTGTAACATTCTGACCCTTTGCACTCCCTTCACAACAGACCAAGCCATCATGGGCTTTTTTTTTTTATAGCTCTGGTGATCAAAGGCCACAGTGATAGTGGGAGCATCTTTTGGCATGTCCATGGACAGATTTTAATATTTATACTCTTTTTCTCTCCTTCCCATTTAGT
Organism: Pitta sordida; assembly: GCA_013390025.1. Taxonomy (NCBI): domain Eukaryota; kingdom Metazoa; phylum Chordata; class Aves; order Passeriformes; family Pittidae; genus Pitta; species Pitta sordida. The sequence goes on from WEKX01019883.1 coordinate 167,645, forward strand.
CAAGCAGAAGCTGACCACTATGTTATCCTACACAGCTCCACCTGCTAGCACTCTAAAGGAGGAAAGCACTTTTGCCGCTGCTCTGCATGTGAATCAGTGATGGGACCAAAACTAGGAGCATAGCTCTGTCCAGACTGGATTTCAGTCCATTCTTTGTGCTTCTAGGGCAAAAGTGATGAAAAAAGGTAAAATAACATGCCATAAAAAAAAAAACCTTCATGCATTGGTGATTGAAAGATGTACTAACTCATTTTTTCCCTTATTGAGAGTAGAAGGTTAGCTACCAAAATTAATAATCTCTTAGAATAGCTGTTTTATGTGAGTCCTGCAGTGCAGTTTCATGGTAGATGGTGGAATTGTTTGGGATACAAATAAGAAAAGTATCTGTATCTTTTAGACACCTGCACCAGAGGTCTAACCTGGCATGTACACAATACCAACATACATTTCTGTCAGAAGCTCTGGCTTAGGATGGCCCTTGTTATAGCCTTGTACAACTCTGGTGACTGTTGATTTAAACAGAGTTGCACTAGTGTAAAGCAAAGTAACATTGCAGTCTTTGTTATGAAACTTATTTGCTATCTCCTGCAAACAATTCACCTGCTCTTAGTTTGATGTATGAATCACAGGATTACCTCATGAGAAGTAAAAGTATATTTAATGTGTATGCTTCTGAAGAAACTCCTGAAGACAGACTATTATTGAAAAATTATTGTTGAAGTCCTAAAATACATTAAATTATGCCATCTATCCACATAGCAGTGAGCTTGCTCTTCTAAAAAATCCTGTTTTGAGAGTTGTAGAAATTCTGCGAACATAGTCTTAGCTACCTCTCTGTTGCTCTCCCCATCTCAAGGTCATTAAAGCCTCCACTCTTTGTTGGACATACATATTTGATTTATAGCACACTCCCAGAAAAGTAACCCAGCCTGAATTCTCAGATATGCCAGGTCTACAGAGTCTCTACGCTTTCAGGCTCCCTGTGCAGAGCAGAGCATCTCATCAACTGTATTTTTGACTGACTGGTATCTGCAATTGCCACATCACCAAAATTTGTTCATAAACATACCAACACGGTCTGGCTGCATCAGTGCTGTCCCTGATAAATGAGGAAACAAGGCCAGCCCATCCCTTGTTGTCCCTCTCAGGTCGATTGTGTTTCCTTGAAAATGAACCCCATGCATGTCGTAGTGACTTCCCAGCCCGATGAGGTGCCAGGAGATCTTGTCGTTCTTGCACATGGTCAGGCCTGGCAGATTGCCGTACAGGTAGCCGTTGACAGCTGGAGGAGAAAGATCCTGGTGAGCTGCAGGTCCACAGAAACTCATCACAGAGCCTCTTACCACCCTCCCAATAAGAGACTCATGACTCAGCAAGTCACAGCATTAATTAAACGGGTATTTTGTGAAGCAAAGGTAGCATTGGAGGACGCCAAATTAATCTGTAAGTGCTATTCCTATAAAGTCTTAACTTCTACTTTTTGTTTTTAGCCTGTAAAATCCTGTAATAACTTTCTGCAGTGATTTAGCACTCTTCTGAGCTTTTCAGTGTACCTCCCAGACACCAGTTAAGTGTATAAATCAGGTACCTCCTTTCAGCCTCGAGAACGTAGAACCAGGTCATTAAGGCTATAGAGAAAGCCATAAAGAGTCTTGGTCATACATTCAGGCCTGATAGAGCCATTTTATGTGATTTCAACCTTTGACTTCCACTTTTTTTCTTGTATCTCTACCTCTTTGTTTTACAAGGGTGTTATGAGGCAAAACCCCTTAATCCTCTAATATTCTGTGTGATCAGTGTGTAAAAGAGGCTGTAACATAACTAAATTTTAGTATGAGATACATCTCATGATGGAAGAATAAAATAAATGGGTCCAGAAAGCCCCAGGGTTCTCTAATAATATATAATCTCAGAGCTCTTCAGAAAACTAAAGCAAAGACAAGTTATGCGATTTGCTCAAGTTTGTTATGTCAGGGTTGGAGAGATCCTTGGAGGAGATTCATGCCAAAGTCAGATACTTACATCCAGAAGTAATGTTTTAAAATGTTATCAGCCATTCCCCTAGTCTTTGCCTTTCTTCTTCCAGAGGTGGTCTCTGCCCAAGTAGGAGATGCCAGAGCAGAGCAGGTGGGCCTTTTTTGTCTGAGTCAGTGCCAAGGCCAGCAGTGAAATTTAAAACACAAGTGCACAATTTGGCTCCTTCTTTAGCTGATACCTGTCTCTGGCATCATGTCTTTTTACAGACCTAAGTATTGTATCTAAAAATCTATGCTCTATTCTCTTTCTGTAGGCATAGTTGATAGGTGGATGCAGTCATTGCTATTATGACTGAGGTTTCAACATGCACTCCAAGGGCATCAGGACTCATCCGTAGGCCGACTGACAGATTTCCACCTCATTCTCCAGTGCACTGCAGTCAGCTATGAATGACGATAAAACCTGCCAACTCATCTCCTTAATACAACTGAAGAAAAGATATTGTTAACAGATATTAAGTCTTCCATACCATGCATTTTGTTGGATTCCTTGAAATCAGCATCATTTTCATCTACTTTTGTAGGGTCTCCAGTAAATGCTTCAATATTCTTGTTCAGATACCAACTGTCGTTCTCATCAAAGATTGAAAAGAGGAGGTAAAATTCTCTGTCTATTCCTTTCTGTAGCCAAGAAGGAAGCCAAGACATTAAAAAAAAATCTATTCAATAAGATTTTTTTTTTTAAGAAGTGTTCTTCCCCAAAAATCTGAAGCTGCCTTCTTACTAAATTTGTGTAGGCACAGGGATTGGCACCCTTCCATCAGCTGTAAGGATAAACCAAGTGTCCATTACTTGAGGTGAAAAAAAGCATTCATTACATGGAAAAGATGGAAAAGATACGGACAAGCCAGGATACTAGAGAATGACAATTTCATCTACTTAAATTCCCCTTAGGTCAGCTTTTACCCTGAGGACTGACCTTTGTTTAATCTCTGCAAATTGAACTGGGAACTGGGCAAATTTGACATATGAGAACCCCCCAGTGGACCATCCTGCTGTTAGGGACAAGCAGATGTTCACATTTGGCACCTGCGTCCCGTCGTGATTCAGTGTGTTCTTCCGACAGACCAGCAAGGGCCCCACGAGGCCAGAGTTGGTGTCCTTGATGGCATCAGTGGCTGAGTAGTACAGATAGGTCAGGCACGGGGGGTCACTCTCTGCTGGACCTCCATTTTCAGGCACCTTCCACTTGTATGTGAAGGTTTCACCTGGCTTAACATGGGCCCCTGGCTTCATATAGCCTGCAGAGAGTAGAGATGCACCAAGATTACAGAAGGTTTTGGCTTCCTGACTACAAGAGATAGACGAGAGTCAGACATAGCTGCTGAATTCTGTGAAGAAGCTCTACCTTTCAACTACAGCCCAAGATCCATCCTACTGTCTGGGCAGTTAAACTATGGGGACATCTCTTCTGAGTCCTGTGCCATGTGGACAACCAAGCCCATTCCCTGCAGAACAAGTTTAGCTGCTTCACCCAGGCACCTTTTGATGCTGCCTTGGATTATCTGGATACAATCAGACAAGACATGCAAACCTCACCCTGGTGCTTAAAGGGCTTCCTCTAATGTTTGTAGGTTACCTGCTCTATCATGAGATTTATCTGTGGCACAAACTCAGACTCCAGATTTTCATTAAGCACCAACAAAGCAATTACATTAGCGAGTGGTGCTGTAGCTGCGGCTCTTTAGAAATTCTAAACTAATCTGGTCCTGTTAATTATTTTCTTTTGATTTTGTAGCAATGCAGAGGAGGTTCTGTCAGCATCTGCAGAGAGTGGCAGACATTACTTTTTTTTTGAGGCTGCTTTTAAAGGATTCGGGCTATTTTCTGCTGCCATGACAGGGTTGGATGTAGCATGCCTAGTGTAATTTAGCCACTGTAAAAGATTGTTCATCTTCACTCAGAGGGAAATTACAAAAGGGACTGAAAATCAGAAAAAGGGGTCAGCCCTGCACCCTTTGTAGACTAAAAGTATTAAGTAACCTTTCTGGTCTTTGTTATGAGGATGATTAAATCAGAGATTTTGTTTAATGCTTAAGCGTCTCATTGCCAGGATTTTCTCAGCACAGTCAGATATGTCAGGCAACAGTAGACTGCACTGATCTAACACTCTTCTCTAATACTGCAAGAGAATCCTTTTAAAAACTTAAAGACAAGAGTATATTATGTTTGAACACATCATATTGGCTGCAAATCGCAATACCGAGTACTGCTTCAACAGTATCTCACACTACTGGACTCATCCTGCAATGGTGTTTAACAAGGAAAACGTTGATTTGGAGTCAAAAACCTTCTAGGACTGGACAAGTGTGTCAAATGCAACATGGTATGGTATTTCCTGAGAGCACAATTGAAAAAAATGTATGCCTGCAAACATCCGTAGATGTCTGCAGGTATATTTATGTAGAGTGTTTTCACATAAATAAACTGCACTCAGTCAATGCATAGCCTTAGAAAAAACATTTACCTTCACGGTAAAGCTACAGCCCCTGTGGGACTTCTGTGTGTATGCACTTGTAGATAGACGTAATGGAAATCAAAGGCATGAGGGTTAAAGGGAGATAAGAACGGACAGCAAGATTATTGATGAATCTGGAGTCAGTTCCTCTCCAAAGACCCAGAAGTGTGCAGCTCACATGGCTGCTGAATTGTGGGTTTTGGTCTGATTTTACTCCACACCAAAGAGTGCAGTGTTGATGGGCACTGTATTACCAGCACAAGAACTGAGAGCAGAGGGAAGCTACACTTCCATCGTGGAACTACCTCAGACATGGCTGGCATTAGGATCTGTGCAGATAACTTCAAGGCTGAACGCTAAGCCAGTTGTGTTTTCATGATTTGCCAGCTGGCAAATTTGTTGAGTTGCAAGATCAGCAACTAGAGTCAACAATTTAATAAAGCCTTTTGTATTGATTTTATTATATGATGAGTTTTACATGTTGACCTAATTCTCTTAACACACTTTTCGAAAGAGGGATTATGTCTCATGAGTTTCTTTTTGATGTTTTGTAGTATAAAGAAAGTAATTTAGGCATCAAGAAAACTATCTTTCTTTTCAGTGCTGCAAATGCAGCAAAAACCTTTTCAGAGACCACATTATCTCTGTAGACACTATGCATGGGATTCAGCTCACCTTAATTGAATCACCTCAAGCTTAGTCCCTAATGCAAACTCTAGACTTCTCTAGTTCATGGAGACAGTCACATCTCCAGACGGTGACCTACAGTCTCCAAAAATAAGTGTTCAAAGTAAATGGGACTTCTCACCCTCTGAAGGATTGGTTTCTCATCACTGGCTGTAAAAAGTGGCTATCAATTAAATATGACATTTAACATTTAATTGTTAAACTTAGGGGACAAAGATCCTGTCCTTGCACAAAATGAGAGGAAGACTTTTGCAAATGTTCCATTTCACTGTTTATGTGTTTATGAGAATTCTTAAGAACTATCACTGCTTCACATTCCAGGGCAATCAGATAAAAGTTGCGTTTGACAATGGCTATCCTGACAGTACAGCAAGGGCAATGCCTGGCCCAGATTAGAGAATTGGGAGTGAAGCAGCCCAGACCATGTGGATAGCTGTATCTAAAGACTCTCAGCAGGGTCATCATATCAGGTCCTAAGATTCATAATTCTGGAGCACTTCCAGAGGAGATCCACTGATTGCAATGGAGCAATATTCAGGGGAGATTTAGACTGGACATTAGGAGAAACTTTTTCACAGAGGGTGATCTCTCAGTGGAATGGGCTGCCCAAGGAGGTGGTGGAGTCACTGTCCCTAGAGGTGTTTAAGAAAAGGTTGGATGATGTACTTGGTGGCATGACCTAGATATTAGGATAGTGTGTTATAGGTAGGATGGTCTGTTGGTAGTAGGATGGCAACAGGTTAGGTAACAGGTTTGGCTAGGTTAGGTAATAGGTGATAGGTTGGACTTGATGATCTCTATGGTCTTTTCCAACCTTACTGATTCTGTGATTCTGTGAATCTGTGAATATTAGATTAGAACTAATATAAATTAAATTGTGCTTGTGACTTCTGTTCAACATGGACCTCAGCTAATTTTAGACATCTTGTCTGACACATACCCAAGGGGAAGAACACATTTACAGACTGTGGAGTCCTATGGACTGTGACATGTAGGGTAGACACAAACTAGTCACATCATCCTTTCTGTGTGTTAGCACCCACAAAAAACGGGCAAACCTGCAAAGCAGCAGCAGATTTTTAGACTCAGGTATTCTGGATGTGACAATACTGTAGGATAGTCAAAACTTACCATCTAAGTAGGGAGCACCTTCTGACAGCTTGCTGAAGCTTACACCATGGGCCATAATGCTATAGCTTCTTCTCGCTTTGTTGGCAAAAGTAACTAACACCGTATCTCCCACTTCAGCTTTTATGACGGGGCCTTAAGAGAGAGAGTTAGGGAAGCTATTAGAAGAACTACTCTCTAATATATTTCCACCAATACAAGAGAGGACTGCATGCACTAAATTCTCCTCTGTAATCCCTCCCAAGTGGTTCTGCATTCAGAATCTGATGTAATATTCACTGTACCAAGTATTCCCAGATGCTTCATGTCCTCCGACCAAATCTTCTTACTGAATGTTGCATCAGTGTATCCCACATAGTGAACTTTCCAGTATTGCCCTCCTATTCTGTCAGTCCCTTGTGTGAAATATGTTGCAGATTCACTGTGGAATTAGCAAATCAGACTGGTTAAATAATTGGAGGTTCATTTCAGACAAAGTTCAATTCAGATAAAGTTATTCCTCCAGACACAAAAGAAATGACCCTCTAAGTTACTAGTTTGCATACATTTTTCTAGCAAAGAGAGATATTACTAGTTTGAATTAGTTAACAAATGAGCATTCATTGTACATTACACTTTTTTTTTAACTGCAATTTACTTCGGGAGACATCTGTATCAACTGACCTTAGGGCAAGAACTGTGCACAATGTGTCTCCAATCCTTGTTGGTTTTTCTGGCAGATAGTGTAATGCAATTTGTCTTCATCAGTAATAATAGGGGGGGAAATTCTATCATTATGGCACTTACTGATTGTAAGTGTGAAAGCTGCCTGAGGAGTCTTGACAAAGGGTCATTAACTCTGTGGAACCTGGTGTGTCTCACTGGGGCTCACTTTCTCCATGGAATTAATAGAGCAAGATAAACGCTTCCAAGAAGGTCACCACAAGCATCGCAGTTATGAATCTAACTTCCTGACAGGACTGTTGAAATCCATTCTTCCCTGCCCCTTTCAATTAAAATTAATAACAGTGCAGGATCTAGGCCTTGTGAATCACTGGGGAAGTCTCACACAGACTCCTGAAATTAAAGCACAACAGGAGAGGACAAGAACGCTTACCTGCCACTGGCATTCAAACCCTGCCCAGTGAATTTATCATAACCATCAGGTCCATAATTCCAGAGCACTTCTTCAGCAGCAATATAGTATCTTCTCTTGTGACTGATTGGTGAAGGGTGAGATAGGTTTTTTTGGCAGATCTGAACATCATATAGTGCTTCCATGCCACCTGTGAGGAGAAAGATTCTGGAAACAGTCTCTGACCAGCTGCAGAGTCAGCAATCTCATGGATACAAATGTACATTCAAAACTCTCTGGGAGCTACATGGATTGGAGATAATTACTCTAGTAAATTTCTATTTTAAAATACTTTCTCTGCCTAGACTGGGCCAGATGCCAGCATCCTTCTTTTGTAAGGTGGTGCTTTATGCCACAGGTGAAATACGCTGACATCAATGACGCTCATTAGTTGGTTTATTTACTCAATTTCTTAATCTATGTGAGGACAGTAGAATGATTTAGGGCACCAGAGTGCCTCCAAAAGTTTGCAAAATGGCATCACATCCCCTTGACATTCACTGAATTAGAGGCTGGTTATTTCCACTGAAGGTATTGATTGCGAGCCAGAATCAAGTTTGCTCTGCCTGATGCAAATCCCACTGAAATTTATGTGCAAGCTCTCAGAGGTAAAAAGTCTCCCACTCATTTCTGCTGTGATAATTATACATGGCCTGCTGCCCTGAGACCTGGTTTATAATATTTACATGCTTTTGGAGTCTCATACCACACAAGTATCACAACATCACCATCAAATTCCTTCAGGTGAAGGTTTTTGAAAACACTGCTAAGTTTTGCCTGATTTCCATAAAGGAAAAATCTATGAAGTGTTCAGCGGGCATGATTTTTTTTACATATAAGTGCTTATCTACAACAAAAAGTGATCATGACGGCTCCTCTCATTGCTCATCAAAATCTCTGGCTTACATAGAAAGCATGGTAACAGTGCTGGGTCTAGCAAGCCTTCCTCATATGAGTTACACAGCCAAGTCATCCATACTACCTGAAGATTGGCCCAATGTGTATAATTTCCACTGGTGACTAGACTCCGATTCATGATGTTTTTCTGATGAAACAGTTCCAAAGTGTTTCAAAGTCACCAAAAAAAGTGTCAAATCCTCATTTCACAGTTTTCTTTTCTAAGCATAATAGAGGCTGGAACTTCTGAAAGAGTGAGGGAGATCTATAGGAGCATACCTCGTAAGTGCTCATTAACCTGGCATGTTATCAGCCACCTCCCAGGGTTCCCAGGAGTCATCTCCGCTGTGATGAATGTCGCTGGGAACAAACCGACGACATCTGCTCTCTGGTCTCTGTTAGTGAAGGTGTGGCCGTAGAAATAAGCAGCATGGATATCTATCTCACTTCCCATTCCAAACAAGTGCCAGGACATGGGAGCATCAGCACACATCTCCAAGCCAGGGAGATTGCCATAAATATAACCGTTAATAGCTAAAAACAAAAGTATGAGACTTTGTGAGAGGTGAAAGAAAAGTGCTGAGTGCCTCTGATCCCATTTCTAAGGGTGATCTTTTCCTAGCCCAGAGAAATTGCCTGAATGTTCACAGCATATAAGGCCCTCACAGGCTCCTTGATGAAGAGTAATATTTTGAACATACAGCTTACAGCTCTGGATGATCAAACACCCCAAATTCTGCCTGTGTCTGTGAAAAACTTCCTGGATTATATCAAGATGTTGCAAAGGCCAAGTCATCATCAAAAATGCCTGACAATGAAGTTAACTTGTTTTGCAGTTATTTAGCATGGCTGAAATCTATTTCCTCTTATTCTGAGTCATAAATATACCATTATATGCCAGGGTTAAGCAATTCAGGTTTGAAAATTATGGTACGTATCAGTCAAATCAGTCTAGTTAGCTCTCTCTTCCTCAGCTTCCACATCTCATGCTAGGATGCTAGGAGAATGTGACTACTATTTTACAAAAAAGTTCTCCTAGCTCCCTGGACCAACAAAAATACACAGAAATATCTGGAATTAACTTCTTACACAAGATGTCCAAATGGCACAAAGTACTATCAGTCAATGGATCTCTGAAGGGCAGGAGTAGTTGTACCAGCCATCCTACCATCCAAAAGCCCTTTGAGAACTCTTCCAATACACACATCTCGAAGTGCTCTACAGCTTTCTTTTCTCTGTTCACAGCTGGACAAACAAATGGCTTAAATCTGTTGCCTAAGATAAAATGTCAAACAAATGGCAGAACTGGGCACGAAAGTCAAATCTCCTTTCTGCAAACCAGTGTGTCATGCTTTGTTTAGGGAGAGGTTTTGTAGTGCTTTGACATCCTGACTTATTCCTTGCTGATAGATAAAGGAGAGAAAAGGGAGAGAAAAGGAGACAGAAAAGGGAAGCAAAAAGAGCTGGTCACTGCTGTAGGTCACCCTTTGCTCAAGAGTCCTCACCATGCATTCGGTTGCTGGTCTGGAAACCTTCATCATCTTTGTCAACTGTGTCTGGTTCTAAGCAGAAGGTGTTTATATTCTCATCGAGATACCAGCTGAAGTTTTCATCTACAATGCTAAACATCAGGGCAAAAGCATTAGCAGCACCAGTCCCTTCTATTGTGGTCTCATCTGCAGTTCCTAAATTGCAAACGAAAAGGAAAGTGATAAAAAAAGTCTTGGAGATGATTGAGTTTAAAAGTCACGATAACCTTGGAGCATTCAAGAAAATATGTGCTTTGCCCAGGATCTACAGAGCAGGGTGAATCTCACCTAATTTTGTACTTCTAAGACATCTTGACACCCCATCCCTCCAACAGAGTTTGAACAGATGAATGCCTCCATAGGCAGTTCATCTTGTCTAAGTCAAGATGATATTTCAATATCTCTTTGATTTGACACAAGCACAAGTACCTGCCAATATCTGTTGTCCCATTTTACCCCTCTTTGACCCGCTTCACACAACCCTTCCCTTTAGTCAGTGTTAGTTATCACATATGTGCCTGCACACTGAGCCACGCTGTGGGCCTGATCTAGCCAAAAACCAGTTACTTTTTTTCTGACCAGGAATTAAGGAGGGGTGAGTGGTAGCCTGCATTTCTGTTGTATTTGAAGCAACTATTGAACCATACTCCCAGAATGGCCATTTAAATGTGGCTCACTCTCCACAGACTAACAAGGAATCCTCAACAATTATCTAGGACTAGAGACGTAAATTTAGAAAGACTGAAGGCAGGATAAATAGAATCTATTCCAGCTAAATTCAATATTACGCAAGGGACCATTTGGGGAACAACCTGAGAGTATGGGAGCAGCGATATCAAGGAGTTTATTATTATCCATCGGCAGGTGTAGACTTCATCTAATCATCCGGTTTATCTCTGAACCCATGAAAACCTTTGCTTCCTCTGCCTTCTACAGGAGGGAGCTCAGAGCCTTGCTGTCAGTTTTGTGCCCCCATTGCTGTATGGATGACTAAAGCAGTAACATTATGTAGATATCCATCTTAATGAATTCAAGACCAAACACAAAGACAACCCTGGCTTTTCAGGCTAGGATTATTTTGAATGGCCTATCTCCTAGCTTCACGTATTATTGTATAGATACCAGCTCAGTTACATATTCAGGCAGTTCTGCAGATTTCAATGGCTTTCCAACAGAAAAGGAGTCTGAGACATTTTAATTGTGTGAGTTAAGATGGAGACTGGACCTGTCCTTTCCACATTGAAGTATTTCCATTCTTTATATATAAAACATGCTTCACTTAGATGTTATGTATATAAAATCAGAGCTGATTTTGTACTATGGGAGCTGCTGGAAAGAGGTGACAGTTACACATGCCTGGGGCAGAGGAGGCAATGGCTCAGCTGATCAAGGAGAGAGGGCTGGTACAGGATGACTCCAGCACAACATTAGCAGGCTATGCAGTATACAGGACAGGCTGTTCAGTGCACATCCCCATCTGATTGTGATATACAACTTGTGAGCAAAAATAAATATATGATCTGTATGGAGAAATAATTACAAGCAATGGGCTTCCAAATATATAAATAAACATCATTGCCAAAGTCCCCTGCAGAGCCCTACTTAATTTCATTTCCTGAGCACTAAGTCCTTTGCTCTTCCTGAAATGCCCCCAATTTGGGAGCATTTATATTTCATCTCAGCCATAACAGGATGGTCACAGAGCACGCTGGAGTCCCTCCATCAGCTGAGGCAAATCTCTTGTGAAGCCAAAGGGGAGCAGGAAGAGGGTTGTCCCAGAGCTACAATACCTACCCAGGGATGCTGCTGGAATGGCCCATCTATTCCTTGGCCCTTTTTATGGGCTATGTAGGGATAGACTCTAGACCATCATGTTTATACCTGTAAGCAAAAATGACTGTTAAGATGCCAAGCTTGGCAGAGGGGCTTGCTCTATTGGTGTTTCTAGCTCAGTACCTTTTTTACACACCAGCAGAGGCCCAATTAAACCAGATGCAATATCTCTTGGTGTATCAATGTGAGAATGGTAAATCCAAGTCAAGCAGTTTGAGTCTGCCAAAGTTGGGGAATAATCTTTCCTTACTGGCCATGTGTATGTGTAATTTCCACCAGGAACAACAAAGTCGTCTTCTTTGCTTTTACCACCGGTTCCATCAGGGTAAAGTGCTCCTAATACACAAAAAGGAAAAAGGAAGCTTTTAGCCCCTCCCCTAAACTTTTTTTGTTATATACATGTGTAATTTATTCGATTTTAACATGTAATCATAAAATAATAACAGTACTCAAACAAAATCACTCAGTGCGATAAAACCTCAAAATTTCTGGCCATCTCATCACTAAAATGTTGAGAGTTAAAATCTATTTTTTTTATTATTAGAAAAAGCTTTAAAAATGCATTAACAGGCTCTATTTTTCCTTGTTTCTTTACTCTCATCAGTCATCTACACAATTTGTCAGCTAACATGTATTTCTCACAAAATCCACTCAATTCTGTAACAAAAATACACATACATAGGTCTGGGACTCTGAAAACTATACCATGCCTGTTATAGCCCCAAAGAGACAAAAACATTTAGTTGCAAGAACTCCATCCATTCAAATAGATTAGAGGTAGGAGGTAGGAGAAAAGATGCTTTGGTTACTCATCATTCAGAAAAATAATTCAGGAAAAAAGACCCATCCAACCTGTTTCAGTACTGGATTCATCTCAGGTGTTGAAAGTCTGTGGCAAATAGTTTTAAGAGATGAGGCTGTTCCTGGTTTTAGTCATCAGCTGCAATTACTGACGAGTCTATGAGAGGGTGATCTAAAGTACTCTGATGTCAATGTCCATAACAATAAATACTCAGACAAACTTTTAGCCATGATATTAGTTATTCCAGGGAAAAAGAGAGGAAAAGGCAAACCAGCTTTTACCTTCAGAGTCCTTGTCATAGAAGACCCCATGTGGATGCACAGAGTATGGACGGGAAGCAAAGTTTTTTAGGTGGATGATAAAGACATCCTCTTCTTCTGCCTTCAGGACTGGCCCAAGGAATCCCAGCCATGCTGCTTTGGGGATCTCCTGGGAGTAAGTATCATCTGTGAATTGCCTAAAAATAGCTTTTTTGTACACACGTCCTATTCGGTTGGCTCCTCTTGTCGCATACACGCTTGCAAACCTAGTGTTGGGAAGGAAAAATAATTTAGAGACAATAAACCTCCCTTAAGAACTGATCAAATAAGTGGTGCTTGCAGTGAAGATAAATAGTTCCCTGTGACAGATCACACAGCTGGTGGAATTAAAGCTGAGGAGGAAATATGGGCAGGACTAGCAGGGTCCAAATCCCTTTCTGTGCAGTAACAACCATCTACTTGCAGGTCTGGTCTTTAGCACGGTTGCTACAAGTCTTTATTGAGGACCAGCCATTCAAGCCCTTCTGTACAGTTTTAGCAGCTTCTCCCTCTTGTGAAGATTTGAAACCTCATCTCTGAAAGCGTGACTGTTCAGAAGCAAAAGAAAAACAAATTAAGTTCTTTCAAAAGCCAATAAGAATGATTCTGATCAACTAGTTTCACTCCCTGGAGGAGCAACATTAAATATGTTTTGCATGAAATACATAATTTCTACATTCCAGAGTCTATGTTTATAGCAACTTCAAGTAGCGGAGAACCCACCATATGGTCAGTGGTCAGCATATTACAGCTTTCAAATACCTGCTCCCTTCAAAGCCTGAATTGCATTTGCAGACTGAAATAATCCAGCTCCACACTCCAACCACTGGTTCCCATCAAGTCTTCTCCCAGATCTAAAAAGCCACACGCCATCAAGAACTTCATTTGCGTAAGTTTTAATGAATTGACTAAATTGCCTCTTACCTTTCTTCTGGACAAACCAAGTACACTGATGTTTTCTATGTCACAAATCTTTCCCAGAGCTCTTTTCTGAAAGTCAATATTTCTCCATCTCTTTTGAAGTCTGGACACAACAACTCACACAGTAGACACATAATATTCCAGCTAGAGCCAGAGGTGCTCCCAGTCAATATTTCTTACACAACTGGGAAATATTTTTTCCCTTTTAATAAAATAATGGCAACCCATGTTCATCCCAACTTTGATGATATAGAATCCATTTTTTACTTCTCTCCAAGTTACAGCTGGTAAGTATGATACACATTCTTAATCTCAAATTATCCCACACAATGAGGGCAGAAATGGAACACTTTGCTGCACAACCATCAGAATATTTTATGACCAATTTCACCATAGCTAGCTGCTCCATGAGCTTTTTCATTCCCTGAAGATTTTTTTAACTTTCCTGCTTCCTAACAAGCTCATTGAAAAGCTGAACTAAATTTTCCTGTAGCATTGCTGGCAGAAATACAGCAATTTCAAATTCATTGTGAGTTTTGTTACTGGTCAGTTCACCTGCTTAACCAATTTTGTTTAGATTCTTTTGTGAAGTGCCAGCAACCTAAGTGATGGATGTCGCATGAGTGGAAAGATAGGATTTGCTTTAGGGTCTTCATAAGATCCACGACTCCCTCTACCCAAACCATTCTATGATTCTATGATTTCTAGGACACCATAGCTCACAACATCCCCAATGTGGTCATTATACCTCAATGGTCGCTGTCTAAAGCAAACCCTGAAGTGATCCAGACATAAAAGTCTCCAAAAAGAATGCTTTCTAATTTGAAAAATGTGCTTTGCAACAAGTTTGGCACAAATTAAAACACTGCCAATCATACCTCTGTGGCAGAAACAGTTGGCTAGGTGTTATGGTTTAGGGGGTATTCTGCTGCTCTGGCAGCGAGGGGGTTAACAGCTCAGTTCTTGCCTGAGCTCTCCGTGCTGCCATGGCCTTCAAGATTATAGAGATAGAGGCGTCTCTGTGAATAACAAACTTGGGAGAGAAGAAAAAAANCCCTTGCAGTTCTGAGCTTGTTAGTTAGAAAATAAACCCTTTATGTTCTTTACTTATAGTTTTGCCTTGTTTTTGCCTGTAACCAGGTTTATTCTCCAGTTTCTCTCCTTCAGGAGAAGTTGGGGTGGGTCTCTGGCATCCAGCCAGGGTCAAACCACGACACTAGGATGGAAGGGAAGGGACAGAAGCTTCTCAGTCTGCATCTTCACAGAGAAATATATATCAGGTAAATACACTCCAAAAGCAAGTTTAAGGAAAGAGTTGCCAAGAAATCTGGATTTTCAGTGAATTAGCAGGTCTGTGGTAACTGTCTGTGCACATAGCAAGATCTGGCAAGTCACACTGCATTCACCAAGGAGAAGATACCTTCCACTGCCTGAGGGGAAGACCTGCTACAAGAGTCTTTACCACAGAGTAGCAGGTGGTGTCAGTAGGAGTGCAGTGTAAATGCAATGTATTCATATGGCTATGCCCTGATTCGAATTATGAATTGATTTTTTAAAATGGTTTATAAGACATTTTCTCTGGAAAAATACCAAACCGTTTTTTTTTTTAAGTCTCTATTTTCAGGAGATGTTTTTCATCAGATTTTTTTTGCGATTTCACCAGCCACAAAATATTTTAAATGAGGTGCTGCAGTGGCACCATACTTTCTCCATGATGACAGTGTCTTTATGCCCTTGGCTTTCTGGCCAGTCAACATTGCACACTCTCCCATAACACTCTGTCTCTCCTGAAGAAGGAGAGCTGTACTTCAGAAAAATGTAAATATGTAGTACCAAAATGTCTTATTTGTCATACCTCTCCTATCACAAAAAGACAAACCTTGTCCCTGCCTCTTCATACTCCCTTGCTCACTTCAAACTCTTTCATCGTCATGGTGGGGTTATGCTATCACTGCCTGAATATTTTGTATTTTTCTGGTCTTGTGCAGTTTATAAGAACTGCTCCTCTAAATTTTAATTCTCTCCCTCCAACTCACTTGTCAGTCTGCACTTCATCTGCATAAAGCCATGATGCTTAGCCAGCCCCACTTCCAATAGGAAAGGCGAATACTCTGGGGCTGTACCCATTAAAGTCTCTTGAATTACAGAACAGTATATATCTTCCCAGTTCAAAACTGAGACTAGTTATTAATGATAACAGAATCACAGAAGTAACTAGGTTGGAAAAGACTTTTGAGATCATCAAGTCCAACCTACCACCTAACACCACTTCATCAACTAAACTAAGTGCCACATCCAGTCTTTATTTAAACACTTCCAGGGATGGTGACTCCACCACCTCTCTGGGCAGCCCACTCCAATAGAAATTCCCTCCTTCATCTCCTCCAGAGAAGTCTTGAGGTTACAGGCTTGGAAATCAGGGCATAAAAAATCTTGTTCAGACTAAGAAAGACATGCAGTTCTGCCTTTATTTTTGTGCCTGATTTCATTTTGCTGCTTGACCACTCTCAGCAGTTCCTAAGCTCTCAGAAACAGGGAGTTATTAGTTGGGAATTAATGCTAACTCTTTAAACAAGTGTTAACATAATTACAGACATCCGTCTCCCTTCAATGATGACCAGTACAACTCTTCCAAATGAAAGACTAAAACAAGAGTGTCACACAGATTCTACTTCAGATCAAGACTAGAAATGCAGATAATCTGCTGTGTCCAGGCAGGACTATGATTAAGGATAGGACCATGAGTAAAGTCTAATTTCTACACCTATTTCTTTTCTCACACAGAAGAAATGTTTTTGCCATCATTTTTACCTTATTTATGTTACCTTTGATGTTAAGGTTACAACCTAACAGAGATAATTTTCCAAGAGGTGCTTACATGAGTACTGTGTTGCAGTTTGCATGGCCGAACAAACAACCCCCTGGTATCCTGAAGACAGATCCTCACTGATTTTATTTCAAAGCCTCCTGAGTTTGTTTGCTGCTGTAATCACCAAGCGCCAAAAAATCAACATTCAGATATGGAGTCCCAAACTGTCTCCTGTGGTTAATATTCCCAATAGCCATTGTAAGCTCCTGGGTGCAATTGTAGGCAAAGGAAAATTTTCTGTTATTGTCATTGTTCCACTAAAGTCCCACAGATTTTACACTGGCAACCATCTTTATGGGTTTATTCCTTAAAATCTGTTGATGGTGAAACTTTTCTTAGTCTCTACCCTCCTCATATACTCAATGCCTGAGTAAAAAACAGCCTTTTTTACCTTAGTGCTCCTGATTTTTCCTGTGACTGAAGTAGGACGGGATAGTGCCCATGGCTGCAGACTGCCCCAATTATTTTAACCCCTGGGTCATATAGGCTGTTTAGGGTAACCTTCTGCCAAACCATAACTCCCATGCAATGTCTGTGCTCAAGGGATGGCCAGTGGTGCCAACTCACCTTTGTAGATGGTGCCCTGACCACAAAGCATCAAACAACGAAGCAAGCTCTATGTCCTCATAAAAGAGAGACACAAAGCCCACAAAGAATGTTTTAGGCTTTTTCTGACCTACATAAGCGATGGAAAACTTCAACAAAATCCATAAAATCTTAGGTGAAACTGTGAGGTGTCACTGGTGTTGTATGATGGCTTACTTCCTACAATAAACTTGTTCTTCCCCTGAAGTCAGTAACAAAACTCCTCTCAGGCTTCATTAGTGCCAGGATTTCACCTCAAATGCCCTTTTGATATTAACCCTTCCCACAAGGACTATCTCAAGTTATGAAATTGGGTTATTTGACCACATAATGACTCAGCCATTAGTTTAGCATCTGTGACGACAGTTTCACGTCATTTGTCTGGGTGAGATCTTCTCACAGGCAAATTGCACAAACTGCATTTGATGCTGTGGTAACAAAAAACATGTTAGTGTTGGTGTCTGCAAGACTTGGCCCAGAAAAATGTAGGATTGGTGGCCTAAAGAAAGGGATGAGCTGTTATATCAGGTGTAACTTACTAACATGTACCACAAGCAGAGCAAAATTTAAGTGTCCAGCATATAAACAACTAGTATCAAATTAATTTAAAGGGATAACCAATTAAACTTTAATCCTCTAGGCTGAGCTACAGTAGGAAGAGAACAACTGATGCATGTCAAGCCATAGCACCTAGAGGTATTTTCCTATTGAAAGGCCATTTCCCATGTGACCATTAAAGGGAAGAGGCAACATTGAAGTTCATCCTCCTACTGCAGCAATACCCATGCCTTAACTCACAAAATATCACTGGGATCTGCAGAGCATCCAGCAGCACCGACAGCACCTTGCACCTTGTGTGTCAAGTTTCATGATTTAATGATGTCAGCTCTTCCACCAGTTATATATCAGGTGTGAAGGGATTCTGAACACCTTCCCTGATCACCTATGCTCAGTGGCCATAATTTAGATCTGCAGTTTCCAAAGGACTGTGTGCTTCAGCAAATATAAGTTTAATTTTTGAAGGGATAAGAAAGAATGAAATTTCTTAATTTCATTCAAAACACTCGAAATTACGAGAATTAGTAAAACAGCTTAAGGCCTCAATTAGATGAGACAAAAGGAAGAGTTGAACAGCCCCATTACTCTCTTTGCATAAAAAGTACTGATGCACAGCAAGATACTTGTTCTGTGCAAGCAGCAGGCTGATTAAGCACTGCAGTAAGACATGGCATAAGAAAATTTTTCATCCAAGCAGAATAGTTATGCTAGCACAGGGCTGTGTTTGGGCTAATCAGCTCTGATGAGATGCAGACTTTTTAGCTCACACCCAAGGAGGTTATGACGCAGCACTAGGATTCCTGGCTCCGGAGGCAGCTCACTCAGCACTAGAACAGCGGGAACTGAGCAGCGTAACTGTGCCTGGTGCCAGAATCAGCGCATCTGGTTTGTAGTCTCATGCCTCAGCTACCAAAACTGACTTTATCCTCTTTATTTCTAAAAAATGAAGGCTGAGAAAGGTATTATTGACTTTGGCATAACAACATTGAAAATTATCTCTTAAATGTCACTATCTGATCCAGCAAACGTAACACTTTCATTGCAGACATGCTAATTCAGGATTTTCATTAAGCACTGAAGTGGTTTTGATTATATGTCTGTGGGCTGTCTGGAATAAAGGGAGCATTCCTTTATGTGCACGCACCAACTCTTTTAAAGATAATCAGTTTGTCTGCAACCTCTTTATCTTCACTTCCCTCTCAATAAAACTGGGATAGTGCCCCATCAGATGGGTTCTAGAAAGATGCATCAGAAGAAGTGCTAGACTAGGTGAGCACAAGCACTGCTGCTTGCAGAACACAGCTAACTCAAAAAGCAGTCCTGTCACTACCCAGGAGCTGATCTTTAAACTTTGCTTGTGGAACTACCTTTTTGATAATACTCATAGGAACCATGCAGACACGTTATTATGCCAGGATATAGCACTATATTCTGGTTCAACTCAGTACAGTTCAAAAATGGAGTAAAATAGTAACCAGAATCACTCAGTTTTTCTGCATGTAGGGAGTTGGTGGCAAAGAGCTCTTCAGCTTTAAATGTATAGTCTACACTAAAATCCTCTGTGGGTAAATCCTTTGGAATTAGTGTTCTGTAATTATTACATTACAGTGATGACTGAAGACACAAGTTATCTTCCCTCCCTGTCCTGCCATTTTATGAAAGGCATTTGTGTCACAGACTTAGAAGTAAATGTGCCACTTCATGTCCAAGGAACACAAAGTGCAGACAACCTCAAAAGTACAATTCGCAGAACAGATTCCATTCTCTCTATTGTACTGGAGAGGATTTACAACTACGTGCTTTTCAGTTAAAGCTGAACTATTTTATAGGGAGAGGTCTTTTAGTTTAGTCAGTAAAGAAAGTCATCCTCTGCTATAAAGAGTAAGAAAGTGAGAAATTCAAGTGTTTAACACAAATGAGGTATAACCTTGCCATTGAGGTACAACCTTGCCATAAAAGCTTGTATTCATGGGTTGGGAACAAACTATTATCCTGAATTGCACCTATAAATTACATCTATTAACACAAATTGATTTGGATGATAGCTGGGGTCTCTATTAAAAGCATAAGGATAAATTTGTGTTGAAAAATAAAACTCTATTGCCTCCTGGCTGTGGCAAAATAATTTTCTTTAAGAAATGCTACCAAAAGTGATTCTAAAATTGCTGGTCACTACAGAAAAGTCCAGCATTGCTTGGGATTTCCTGAAAAATCAGAAAGGACATTTCCATTTCTAACTCCTGGAAGGCAGCATCCAGCTTCCAGTGTGCCTCCAGACCTGGTATGGACACCAGGACTCCCCACTCACTCAGAGCTCCCACTCCAATCCCAAGTTGAGGAAGGATCCCCAAACTATCTCTAGAATGTCAAAGATGTCAATGAAATAACAAAAATATTCCCACACACATTTTAACTCCATGCTGTAAGAGATAATGGTTTTAAACTGAGGTTAGATACAGAGTAAAAGTTTGTCACCATGAGGGTGGTAAAACACCGGCACACACTGCCCAGAGAGGTGGTAGGTGCCCTATCCCCAGAAACATTCAAGATCAGGTTGGACAGTGGCCTCTGAGCAACCTGATCTAGTTGAAGATGTCCTTGATTGTGGCAAGGGATGTTAACTAAATGACCTGTAAAGGGTCCCTTCCACTTCAAGTTATCCTTTGAACAGGCACCAAGGATCAATGCCACCTCTATCCAATGTCCAGATCAGCTCTTCTGATGTGGGGGGAACACATAGCTAACCCCAGCAGTATGGACATGAGAAAAGATACCTGTTTTCCACTAGCCATGGCACAATTCATCACAGTGTTTACTTATGCTTTCTAGTTGCAGCTCAGGTGATCAGAAGGGATTGTCTGACCCTTCACTCTTGTATATCTAAGTATTTACCTAAAGATTTCCTAAATGGAGATCCCCACAGTTGTATACACTCAAGATGCATGGACTTGGATCTCGTTTGTAGGTACTACACACATCTGAATTTCAGAGTATCATACCAAGTTTCCCCACTTTTATCATGCCAGAGGGAGAACACTTAAAATCTTTTGCCAGTTAAAGACTTGTGTGCTGTTGTAAAATGCTGTGCTTGTTCATAGCAAAGTTGTGATTTGCTTTTGGATACCAAGTCCCAGAAATACCTCCCTTTTCATGAAACACACACAGGGGACTTTGATGCTTTTTTGACAAATTCCTTAACATCCCTTGCTTAATCACCATCGCACGCACTATCACCTTGCTTAATCAACAATGATGGAAAGCAAGTCAAAGTCTACTTGTGCATTGAATTGAAATCCCACCTATGACAATATCATCAGAGTAAAACCAAGAAAAAGATCATATTAATACATTTTAATATTGACTATGTTAACCAATTTTGCTTGGAGCTGTTGATACTTCTTCAGCTTATCAAAGCTGCCAGTCACTTACTTGTCCTCTAAGAGGCTTTGTCCATTGATGAGGTTTTTCCCAGATGGTGCATAGTCCCAGTTCTCTTCCACAATCCCTAGGTAGTATGTTCTGGTCTTAGATTCCACCACTGCAAACAGCCATAGGAACCCCAAGGCACGGAGGCAGTCACTACGCTGTGCAGGAAGCATTTGTGGTGGTGACTGCGAGGTTGGCAGCAGGCAGGCAGCAGCAGGATGCACCACAGGGAGCTCACCCCTCCCTCCCTCCCAGCTCTTGACAAGTTATAAATAAGGAAGGGTCAGAGGAAAGCTCCTCCTTTTCAGCAGGTTAGGACTGGGATAGGTAGAGAGCCTGGCTATGCAGAGCAGGGCTAGGGAGGAGGTTGCTGTCAAGGCAGAACCTTCGCCAATGCTTTGGTGAGTGCGTAAATTGCTCAATTACCTGCCCAGGCTAGAGCCAGTTGGTGGTTTTTAGTAGTTTGGATGCTTTTTTTGTACTCTTTTTTCCAGACTAGGTGATATGGCATATTGCAGCTGAGGAGAGGTTGGTGATTTTGACATCCCTGTAAAAAACCTTTTCGGAGATTTCTAAAGCTGGCATCTTGCTGCCTTCATTTTTTGGTGTGGTTTTTTTTTTTTTCCCCGATGATACAATAGTAAGTTATAATCCAGTATTATTAGAGAAAGCAAAAAAATTGGCCAGTACCTCTACAATTTTTAGGATTTTCAGATCCATTTATTAAGACTGCAAATGATCTGAATATATTCAGTTTTGGAGTGCCCCAAATGAAGACCCTTTTTACAAATGTTCCTGGAAATTAGAGCCCTTATAAAGTCTTTTGAATTGGACACCTAAGAATTGAGGCACACAAAAATCATCACATCCTTTTATTAACCTTGGTAATTAACATGTGTATGTAGCTCTCTAGAAAATCAGTCCCTTCCTTTATAGCTTAACTTCCTCTAAGAGGGTATCTGTGGTACCAACTTGGCAAAGCCTAGTGCAAACCTACACTGGATAGGATAGGATAGGATAGGATAGGATAGGATAGGATAGGATAGGATAGGATAGGATAGGATAGGATAGGATAGGATAGGATAGGATATTCTAAACCACTTAGGAAACATCTGCAAAATATCACCTAGGTTGCAAGACATTTTGCAAAATCATGCTTCTCTCTTCCTAATTTTTAACTTACTAAAGGCATAAAAAACCTTTCTGTTGTGGAATACAGTTCTTGAGACTCGTTGAGAACTTTAGCAATTGTGAAATTCTCCTTTCAGCTCCAGAACTATCTGACCTCTTCCTGTTAAAGCTAATGGTTACTCATAGCTAGGGGTTCAAGAGGCTTCACAAATGGATTTGGTAGTCACAAGTTTAATGCCGTCAGCCAAGGTGTAGCTCAGTGATGTGAATGATGAGTTATGTGGCGGTTGTTTGAGGTTCACCCTCTGGCATGTGACAGCAATGGCTACACATATAGTCAGCTGTGCAGAACATCTCTCTCCATTACTGGTGTGCAGGTGTCTCCAAAGCCACACAGAGAGTAACCCCCAAAAAAGGGGAGGTTCACAGCAACCGTCTTCAGCCACGTGGACTGTGATAGATCTCATCTAAATTAAAAGACAAGGTGCACAGACACAGGGAGTATTTTGCTAAAGAAGCTTTTGGTGATTTTAGGCTATGCTTTGCATTTCATTAGCTATGAGGACTGAAAGCCCAGTATACACAGTAGGGATAGTCGGATAATTGCAAATGATTGACATAGCTGTAAAAGCAGAAGTCCCTCAGCTGAAAATTCTCTCTGATACATATTGATGTTCATTTTCTCATGTCAGTAAATTGATGAAAAATGAGAAGGAGGAGAAGTGATAGAACAATACAGATGTTGTACAGAACTACTGATTCTCAGCACCTACAGTCTTCCTGATAACCTTGAAGACCTTGCTTTCCTCTTCACTCTGCTGCTGCAAACCATATACTACCCAGCTTCTTGGCTTCGCATGTTAATCTGTATCCTCTCTTTCAAAACACAGATACGTAAAAATCATCTTTCATCTCCACTGCTTTGTTGTGTCTCTTTGTTGTGTTACTCAAATGACGACAGCTAAAAGTACTGTGATTTTGAAAGGCATAATTAGAAAGCAAAAGAAAAGACAATGACTGTGGTACAGGCAGAGCTTTGCCTGCTGGTGGCATAGCCATCCAACTGAGGTGGCATAGCCACACCATTGGCATGGGACACACAAGCCAGCTGGTGGGCTACAAAGCTGTGAAGAGGTCAAGATGACACTTGAAGGTTAACAGGATCCCACCGTTGTCTTTCCATAGGGTCTGGGACCCTCCTGCAGGGAGTAATTCCACTACCCAAATAGCTGCCCAGAGCCCAGGGAAGCTACAAATGTCATGTCCTGTCACTCAAGCATCTGAGTTTACAGAACTCAGAACAGGGTGCCTGTGTCATGCAAATGTTTATTGTCATAAAGTAGTGAGTGTTTTGCATTTGAATAGGGAACATGTTTATTTATAGGGTAAAGTGCACTTTGAACGACACTCTGTGGAGTTCAACTGATTAAATCAGCGATTTGCATGGCATTAGAGATATTTAAGGACTAGGTACAGGGCTAATTTCATCTAGACAGTTTTATTATGACCTGCCTCTTTACTTTTATGTAACTAAAGAACTCTGTTATATGTTTAGCTAAATCTCTGTATATGTGGACTCATACAACTCAAAGAGCATCAAGCTATAAGGAATATGAAGGGGGAGTGTTCAGTTCTGAGCTGGCACTTGACTGCACTATAGTAATTTAAATAATAATAGTGCTATGTCCTAGTTCTTCTATTGCTTCTCATGAACTCAGGATTGAGTCCTAGCACCTTTCTTCTTAGAATAACTATTTAAAATTCAAATATAAAGTTAATTTATTTGTCTATTACTGTAAAATGTATTTATGTAACCAGAATAATGTGGAGACATTACCACCCCGTATCAGTAATAAGTTGTAAGTCTGGTAAACGCCTTAGCTTGGCTTTGGCACTTACTAGATCTGGCAACTTGTATACCTTTTACATCCACACATTAACATTTAATTACCTTGTCGCATCATTAAATCCAGGCACATTTACATTCCGTAGAGGTGCTGTGGGCGTGACTCAGAAAAAGATGAAAGAACAGCTGCTTTGCCCTTGCATCAGGAAAATTTCTGGGAAGCTCCCCTCCAGCAATGAGGTAATGGGATTAAGTTTGTCACTTTGCTCAGGATCCTTTCAGCAAAGGGTTTGACTACTGGTTCCTCTGAGACTTTCTGTCCCTCTGAAGGCTAAAATTAGAGCATGGCTGGGTTTCAAAAGTTTGTAATGTGAAGCAATGTTCATAGGTCTGAAAGGTGAACATCTTGAGATGAGCCCTCAAGATTAATATCTTGAGATGAGTTTGTGAATGAGCCCTGAAACATCACCAATACAGCTTTCTTTTCAAGTACATTAGCAATTATTGCAATAATTATCTTAAGTTAGTGCACTAAAGCCCAGATTTGTGCCAACTAATGTTAGTGATTTAACTACAATATTTCAATTAACCTTATGATTGCCGTAAAATCAATAAAGAGATGTGCTAAATGTGCTATCTTCATCAGTTATTGAAATTAGGCAGCTCACAAATGAGCATTTTATTCATATTGCCCAACTTGGATTCTCCATTGAGCAGATGATGAGATGATGTTCATGCAGATGGTCTACTCTGTCCCTTCTGCTTCTTTTTGACAGCAGTAGAATTTCCAGTCATAGATGCCCCTTCCTGGTCCCTCTGCTGTATTGTTTTGTGTCTCCATTGCAATCCAGGTTGGGGAATTTTCTGTTTCCAGCATAAGATTACCCTCCACTAATATTGCCACCAGCCCTGCAGCTTTGCCTGTAGTGACAATCACAAGGTGACAAAGAGTGTCAGGCTGTGGTACATCTGGGAACTGAGTTATACCCTCCTAAGTTTCATATCACTCTTTTAACCAAGACATTCTCTCCCTTCAGCAGTTCTCCCATGCTCTCCAGCCATGAACACATATTAAATACAAAAACCTCATAGTACATTGCTGAAAAACAATTTCTATTGCATTTCTAATAATTTTCTGAGTTACAGCAGTAGTCAGCAGAATGTAAACCTCATCTTGCATAGTCACACAAGGTGTATCTGAGTTACTTAAATCTTTTGATTTCACACTGGTAGGTTGGAAATCTCAAAAACCAACTGTCCTCCAAGACATCCACAACCCCTATTTGCAGTTCTGGCAAGGACTTTGGTGAGAAGATCTTCCATGGCATATACAGCACTTCCCAGAAGCACTCCTAGTCTGAGCACTTAAACTGTTGGAGACTGAAAGACAAAAAATCCACTAGAACTCCAAGAACAACAAGGATCTGCAATCAGTGAAGATATTAGAAGGGCAGCTGTAACCCATATTGCATGTGTCATAGTGAAGCTGACTCACATCTGCCCAGAAGTCTTTGTGGAAGGATGGAGACTGAACACATCCCTCCAGATTCCCTTGTCAGAGCCCACATGGCTCCATGACATTGCCTTCCAGCCATTTGGTCTCAGTCCATTACCCAGCTCAGGGTCACAATTGGACCTTCACCACAATGGTTGTATGGAGATCATTAGGGCAGAATAGTTTCTGTACATCTCTGTGCAGATCTTCCTCTTGCAGAAAACCTACTTTGGTACATTACCAGTTGTGGACAAATCTTGATTCAAGGTGTAAAATGGAATAAAGGTCTTCTGTTATAACAGCAGCAGCACACAGATTCTTCCTTTTCCATTGGGGTTTTGAGCCAAACCCAGTATCTGCCACAACAACAAAGGGCAATACCATAGCTGAATTTAAATGTGAGAAATTTAAAGGAATTCAATGATAAAAAGGAAGGCATTTAACAGGATATTGAAAGAAGCTGCAAGTTTGAAGATGTTACAATAAATTGCCTAATAGGCTGGACAAGTGAAATGTGTTCAGCCTCAAAAGCCATTAAAACAAAGCTAGAAAAAAAGGACATTTTGATCATAATTAAGAGAAGCTTCTTGTATGTGGTAACTCATGTAATATCTGCACTGTTAAAACAAGACTAATACCTCAACAGAACTTCAAGGTACATTATTTATGGGTTTCTATGGTGCTTCCCATTGTAGCACTTAACAAACATAAAAGAGCTTAATGTTACATCAGCACTGTGGATGGATTGTGTTTATTAACCCCATTATACACACGAGGAAAGAAGAAGGGTAGGTAATGTCCAGATGCTCAGGTAGCGAGGCAGCCTGGTCTCTCAATTCTCTGTCCAGAGCTAGGAGCAAGGCAACAGCCCTCCTGGCCCACAGTCTTTCCCCTGAGCATGAGGGTGGTGGAGACCAGGATCTTGTTGGACTTTCACTGTTTGTGGAAGTGATGCTGCGATTGATTGGTGAAACCCTTTCACACCCACCTTTGCTGCCAGTGCCAAGCAGGGCCAGTGCCTGAGCTCTCCCTCGAGTAGCTCTGCTGCCTGCCCAGCCTTCTTCAGATGCCCCATGGGCATCATGGAATCGTCTTCAATCACATTTCACGACACTGACCTACTTACTTGCTCTAGAGGAAACGTGGCCCTTTTGTTTTCCTCCTATGAGATCATTGCCTCATTTTCTCTATGGGTAAATAAGGGAGTTGTGGTAATAAACCCAACCTCTGGAAACCTGACCAGGGCTTATTTAAAGCAGGTAGCAGAAAAGAAGGTATCAAGCACTGTGAGCAGAAAAGAAAGAATTGATGTCATTGTACAGTATAAGCTGCTTCCAAACTGTTGCAAATTGAACTCTGCCAGGCAAGACACCCCTCAGAGTGCTATTAACTTGCACACTCCCAGCAGGCTTGTGGCACTTCACATGGGGTCTGCTGATTAAATGAGAGAGTGTTGTGCAGTAGAGGAGCTAACCAGTCCTTGCCCAGACAACTGCTTTTGTTAAGTTTCTCTGGCTGAAAAGGAGGAAATGCAGAAAATGTCACAACCTTGTGAAAACTTGTATGATTACCCACAGTGAAATTACGTGATTTATGGGATATGATGCCAACACTTTTAGTGTCTTTCATCTATGTCTACAAAGCTTTGCAATAAGGAGCAGCCCTACCACTCTTCAGTGACTCTGGTAGTTCCTATTTGAAGGAGCCTATGTTGCAGCTAGAGAGTCATATGTGGAATGGAAACTGTAAGATATGATGGAAAATAATTTCTACAGCATTGTACATTCCATAGTTTATGGGAAAAAACCCTCTCTCTTCCACCAGCCCAGTTATCACTTTGAAGAGCTTGGTCTTTCAAAACATAATTTGCCTTTGTTTTATAATTCTGTGTAAGTACTAAATCACTTATAGTATATAATTGCTACTGAGCATTTCTTCTCCTCTCTGCCCAGCTCTTGCCTAGTGCCTTCTTTCCCCCGCTGAGTACAGTTCTAGGAGTTGCGGGGCACAAGACATGCAGGAGACAAGATAACTGGTTTAAAACTCCAGATTTGGATCAGGGCTCCCAGCACCTTTCTTTGCAAGTAAGGGCTTGTTGTGAACATTGTGGCAGGGATATGGCCTGGTAAGTCCACCCAGTGTATACAAGACTGATTGAATTTGCCAATTCTGGTGCAGATTCCTCTTGAAAAATATTATGAGATGAAAGGCACTATGATGTAAATATGGCTGCACCATCTGTGGGTCCAAGCTGAAGTGTTTCTGTGCTGGAGTGCCCTTACGTTTCTGAAATCAGACAGAGTCACCCTGGCTTTGCCAACATGGTGTCAGCAGAGCTTCCTTCTTTCCCAGGCCAGGTTAGTAATTTGAATGGGAAACTTTGTTAACAATGGTGTCTGAAACGCTTCCTCCAGCCCCTGCAGGACTTGGCGCAGATACACAGGTCCACAGTCTGTATGTTTTGGAAGTAAAAAGTGGACATCAAAACCCCACCTTTGGGCACCTCAGAAAACAGCCTAAGCCTCAGAAGTGCTGAGCAAGCTCCCCCAATGGAGGAAACATGGTTTGAGCTGACTAACTGTAACACTCAGTTAGCCTTAGCTTCTCCTGTGTGCTCATCTGCAAAGTGGAGATTATTATACCTGACTCCCTCTTCCAGGTATTTGCCAGCTAATTTATTTAATGCTTGTCAAGCACTTTAAGGTCTTCAGATGAAAGGAGCCGCAGATAGGCAAAGCATTGCTATTATTATTAATTATTTCTATTGTGCAAGGAAACATGAAAGCAGCAAGAGTGATGATTACTCGCTTCCTTTACAAGTGTCAAGACACAGTGCTAATACACAGACAGGGATCCTCCCTGCCCGGCAGCGCTCCTAATCTTACCATCCAGATCACGCAGACAAGAAGAGGGGACAGGAGCACAAACCCAGACAAATGCAGTGCATGTAGTGACTTACCGGTTGGTTTTTGCAACAGCTGCTTTTTAAAAGTGTCCTGTTAGCCAAAAAAGCACAATATTGCTGTTCTGAGGCATTTAAAAACCTCAAATCAGTCTCTCAAAAAAAGGAGAAGCTTTTTACAAATACTAGTAAATGCCAGTTCTCCTTATTTGGCCTCTGATTTTTCTCTGAAGCGATAAGTACTGCAAATATTTAATTCATTTAAAAAAAATTAAATTCTCCGAAACCAAATTGAAGCATTTGGATATGTAAGACAAATTCCTGAGAGTTACAGGTTGCTGTCAATCAACTACTGAGCAGGAAGATGAGCCTAGGCTTGGTGGCAGCTCATCCCTCTTCCCTCCCAGGCACCCAGTGAGTCTCTCACAGTAAGTTTTCATTATCTCCAAGGCGCCATGGCCTGAGAGAGCACCACAGAGGAGTCTACATGCAGTGATGAGATGCTCCACAGTAATTTGTTCCTTTATCTAATGCCTGACTAGAGAGGCAGACAGATAGTTATGTTAAAAAAACAAGTGGATCCCAGCTAGATGCTGACAACTCTCATGAGTTGCTGCAAAAGGGCTGGTGCTGGCTCATCTGAGGGAGCAGGAAGAATGACCAAGGCCACTAGCATAGCAGAACTGGGATGCTCTGGGGTGGGATATGCCAATCTGAGCCATCATATCTTTGCTTCAGTGTGTGAAGTGTCACAGAGGCAGATCCTGGATCAGGGAGTACCAGGCTAGACCAGCAGTCAGACATCTGCATATCTCACCTCCTTCAGGGTCCAGTTCAGCCCATCCGAGGATCTGCAATGTCCTGGGTGGATCTGACTGTTGAATGAATCCAGATGGTTCTCTTGTCAGCTTTTTCCCTAAAACATGCAGTTCATTTAATAATAGCAGTGAACATGCTTGGAACCATACAAACTGCATTTTTTGGTGGGCTTTTTGTGGGGTGAAGATGACTGATGGAAACTACCACCAGACATGCCCTGTATTTGAACTATTGAACTACTCTTAAAAGAACCTCAGCCTCTTTCAAAAAGCAGTTCTTTCAACGAAGAGGCAATAGTGTTTCTGAAAGGTCATAGGGAAGGGCATCCTTATCTCATTAAGCACATCAAGGATATTAAAACAAGGTTTAAAATGCTGAACCAGCTGTCTTCCATGCATGGCTTCTGCTTTCCAGGGTTGCATTTTATCCTTAGGCTCTCACCAAGCTCCCTCTAATGGCCACAGACATTGTCTCTCTGTGCTGCCGCAAGGGCGAGACACAGGCACAAAGCCCCAGCATTGCNTTACCATCCAGATCACGCAGACAAGAAGAGGGGACAGGAGCACAAACCCAGACAAATGCAGTGCATGTAGTGACTTACCGGTTGGTTTTTGCAACAGCTGCTTTTTAAAAGTGTCCTGTTAGCCAAAAAAGCACAATATTGCTGTTCTGAGGCATTTAAAAACCTCAAATCAGTCTCTCAAAAAAAGGAGAAGCTTTTTACAAATACTAGTAAATGCCAGTTCTCCTTATTTGGCCTCTGATTTTTCTCTGAAGCGATAAGTACTGCAAATATTTAATTCATTTAAAAAAAATTAAATTCTCCGAAACCAAATTGAAGCATTTGGATATGTAAGACAAATTCCTGAGAGTTACAGGTTGCTGTCAATCAACTACTGAGCAGGAAGATGAGCCTAGGCTTGGTGGCAGCTCATCCCTCTTCCCTCCCAGGCACCCAGTGAGTCTCTCACAGTAAGTTTTCATTATCTCCAAGGCGCCATGGCCTGAGAGAGCACCACAGAGGAGTCTACATGCAGTGATGAGATGCTCCACAGTAATTTGTTCCTTTATCTAATGCCTGACTAGAGAGGCAGACAGATAGTTATGTTAAAAAAACAAGTGGATCCCAGCTAGATGCTGACAACTCTCATGAGTTGCTGCAAAAGGGCTGGTGCTGGCTCATCTGAGGGAGCAGGAAGAATGACCAAGGCCACTAGCATAGCAGAACTGGGATGCTCTGGGGTGAGATATGCCAATCTGAGCCATCATATCTTTGCTTCAGTGTGTGAAGTGTCACAGAGGCAGATCCTGGATCAGGGAGTACCAGGCTAGACCAGCAGTCAGACATCTGCATATCTCACCTCCTTCAGGGTCCAGTTCAGCCCATCCGAGGATCTGCAATGTCCTGGGTGGATCTGACTGTTGAATGAATCCAGATGGTTCTCTTGTCAGCTTTTTCCCTAAAACATGCAGTTCATTTAATAATAGCAGTGAACATGCTTGGAACCATACAAACTGCATTTTTTGGTGGGCTTTTTGTGGGGTGAAGATGACTGATGGAAACTACCACCAGACATGCCCTGTATTTGAACTATTGAACTACTCTTAAAAGAACCTCAGCCTCTTTCAAAAAGCAGTTCTTTCAACGAAGAGGCAATAGTGTTTCTGAAAGGTCATAGGGAAGGGCATCCTTATCTCATTAAGCACATCAAGGATATTAAAACAAGGTTTAAAATGCTGAACCAGCTGTCTTCCATGCATGGCTTCTGCTTTCCAGGGTTGCATTTTATCCTTAGGCTCTCACCAAGCTCCCTCTAATGGCCACAGACATTGTCTCTCTGTGCTGCCGCAAGGGCAAGACACAGGCACAAAGCCCCAGCATTGCACAGGGTGAGATGTGTCTACGGAGGACACCCTCCAGGTTTTCATTTCATTAATGTGTACGGGTTCATCTCTCACCTAGCTCTTTTATGACCTTGTCTCCACCCAGTATCTTCCCTCTTAACACTTCTCCAGGTTCTCACCTTTCTCCCCAGCCACTGGAGATGCTCCATCATTGCAGAGTTCATGCATGCCCTGCCCTTAGCTCAATTTAGGCCCACACCTCATGTAGAGAAAGGATTACACTGCTGAGGAATGACAAAAAACATACACTGTAGAGTTTGTTCATATTTTTAAGTTTAGCTTTCTGATATATTCCTCATGCTGGCTCAAGGAGGGCCACCTGAAGCTGGCTGCCCAAGCCCATGCCCAGGTGGCTTTTGAATATAGTGATCCTCNCAGCCCGCGAGTAATGGGGGATCATGGTATTTCAAGGATGGAGATGCTGTGTCTAAAGAATGGATACGGACAGTTAACATTTTTTCAGAGAGGACCTTTAATTATGTCTCCCTAATTTTAGACACAAACAAAAATGCCTGCAGTCCACTTCCTCAACATCCCCTTACCTTCAAAAAAGTGAGAGTAAATCTGCTTTTTAGTGGATATAGGAGGAAAGAATAAATACTTTGAAGATAGTGACTGCTTCGTTTCTGGGAAAAATTTGTGATGTGGTTGTGCAAGCAGAAAATCCCTTTCAGAAATCCATTCAGTGCTAAGAAATGCCCAATGGCACATCCCACTTTGGAAAATACTAATTACCTCAGACCCTTCTGCAACATATGTGGAGATTAAAAATACTATCCTGTCCTGCAGTGGGCCCAAACTGACAACTTCAGGGTCAGCAAGGAGATGCATTGTCCTTTCTTCAGTCAGCCAGCACCAGCTGGAAAAAAACAGACAAACTTCAGTGTGTGGAGACCAGCTGTACTTCCAAAGGCTTATCTAGTTTTCCCACACACATCTGTTTCTCTGATAGTGGAGTAAATAATAAATAATTTTACTCACAAGAAATAATTCTGACTACTAACCTGGCTTCATGTGCATGTTCAAAACGTCACAGCAACGCACAGAGAGCGGTATTGATTGTCCTCTTTTTTTCCTTCTGGCATAAAACCAGATGGAGATGGTGAATAAGAGGACAGTCCCTTTTGCAATAACAAAACACTTAACGATTACTTCTCACCTCCTGGCTGTTTCTCTCCTCTTTTATTCTGCTCCAGGTACCTCAGCCTTTAATGGAAATTTTAAATCTCTTTCAAGTTCCCTGGACAAGCTACGAGTTCCCATATGACCAAACCCACCACTATGGACTACAGAAACCTTCCCTCCTGACAGTGTCAAACAACTGAAAAAATGCAATGATCATTTTTTTACAAACTCCATGCTTCTTCAGTAAATCCCCAATATTTCCTCCTCAGTACTGAAAGCTTTTTGAGAATCCCAGAGCAGCTCAGGGCAAGAGGGGCAAGGAGGGAGGATCATCAGAAGTAGTAATATTTCTCCTGTTTGCTCAGGTAAAAGGAGTATTTTCCACTGGGTACTACTTTTAGCTCCTAATTCACCTGTGCTCTGAGCACATACCTGGACAAACCCCAATGTCAAAACACAGGGATAAGAAATGCCTTTCAGCCAAAACCAGAAAGAAGTGTTGCATGAAACCGACAAAATGAAAGCACAAACCTCTAATTATTTTAATATTGGATAGTGACAGTGTAGTTCTGTGTTGGGAACACAAACAACCTTTGGCCACAGGTCATGGTTCATTGCTGTTTTAGAAAACATTGGAGTTGGCACAGCGCTGTCTCTGGACAAACCACTTGGGTAATTAAATAAAATGAACTCTGCAATAAATCAGATGAACATGTATACACACAGGCAAGCAGTGGGTAATACTTTACTGGATGGGCAGAGCTCGCTGGGTGTTGGTTTGGGACCATCCCTCCTCGCTCCAGAAGGTGCAGAGGATTAGTGACCTTAGGGTGCCCCAGGCTCACACAGTCACTGATAACCACGGGATTTATTCTCAAAAGGCTGTCTTTTGACAGTGACGCTAGTGTCCTCAGAGGCAATGATGTGTGTGCTACCACTGAAGGGGGAAGCCTGTGCTTAGCAGGATGTCATCTCAGGGAGTGGAGAGAGGCTAAGTATGTTGGAAAGGGGGTTATGTGTAAAAAGAGAGATGAGGAAAGAAAGAAAGGGGGGGCAGGGGAAGGAAAATAAGTACAACAGGAGAAAAAGAAATATCCACTCATATGACATTTAAGCTGTTGTTGCTGTGAAGTGCATGCCCAGCACACGCTGTATGTTAGAACCACCACTGGATGATGGTACCATTGCTGTGAATATAGTACTCCCAAAGAGAAAGGAGAAGCTGTTTCAAACTTTGTCCAGAATAACTTCCATTCCACTTCTTCAGGGTGATATATATTCATAATATAAGCACCATAACTTGCACCACTCAATTATTAAATATTTGGGGGGTTTCTGACTATCTCTGATCTGATTCAAGTCTTTAACCTTTTTCCATTAGAGCTGCTGCTCAGCTTCCTTGATGCTCTTGCCATGCAATCAGCTCTATGTTTCCTGGATTGTGAGTTTGGAATACTCCAGATAAAAGAAAACCTGAATTACACTGGTAATGCCATTTCCATCGTGCTGTTTCTACCCTAACAGACCCTCTGCATGCTCCTGGATACAGGCAGGGATATGTTAACCTGGGTATCTGCTGCACAAGCAGCAGGAGCAGCTGGGTCTCCAGGCCAGCTCATCTACAGTGCCCAAACTCATGAACCTTCTCAGAGCCAGCTCATCTCAGAAAAAAACTTCTTAAGAGCAGTTTGTTTCCTGAATCTTACTCAGGAAAGTCAACCTCCTTTTCCCTCAGTTGAAGGGAACATTAACAGCAAAGTGACATAGGAAACAGAAGCAAGAGATAATTTGTGTCATGGTGTCAAAGTGCAATAAATTAAATTGAGTGGAGTGTCAATATGTACTTGGAATAAGGTTTTGACTTCAGAGGAGCCACTTAAGATTTGTAAAAGAACAGATGAGAACAGAACTGCCTGTCTTCTTTTTTCCACAGTGTATCAACAGCCAAAAGGGCATTTTTCCTTAGTGTGCAGCAGCTGCACTCCAAATGGGACACATCTATTAATAGAGTAAGCGGGCAGTCACACATGTCCTTCAAAAACTTGCACAGGGCTGTAATTCTTCAGTTTCTAACTCTTACATTGTACCACCAAGGGAAATTGTGGGGCTGGAATGGTTTTCATTTCTAGCATGATGAACAGAATTTTTTTGCATATTTACAGTTCCTCTCCCAGTACCCATGCTACTACATGTAATCAGAAAATTAATGAAGAGTTTATGGCTAAAAGGGTAGAAATAAAAGGAGGACCAGAGCTGGTGTACAGTAAGTCAATATAATCGGGAGGCATTGATCAGTGGAACACAAAATGCTTTCAGTGCCTTAAAAGTCAATATTGTGGGGGAAAAATAGATGTACACAATCATATACACTCAGCAACTAAACACTTCACAGACAAAGCTCAGTATTTCTAAGTGTTTTAGAGCTTTTTTTCTTTCAATTCTTTTGGATGAGTCTATCACTTCAGAAAAACAGGTAGGAGTCAGGCTGTCTGGTGTTCATACAAATTTTTATTATGTTCTTATTTTTGGCATTCCTTCTGTACCTGACAATGAGCAGTATTTAGTTCAGATTTCATCACAGACTGGATATAGATACTACTCAATAATGAGTACATCTAAAGATATTCTTGAAGCAGTAAGAGAGTTGTGTTTAATATAGTCTACTAGTATTTCGTATTTTCCATAATACCTAGAAGCACTAGTCTTTGGATGATCCCCTGAGACCATAAGTGTTGCAAAAATGTAGGTGAAAACATTGAACTTACCCCAAAGAGTTTAAAATCTACATAGTAGAAAAGAAATTGCTGTAGGCAAATGAAGCACAAATCTAATAAAATATTGGTTCTGCTCATGGTTGACTTGCTTGGAAAAACTATTCATTCAGTGGGAAATGGTGCTGAGAGGTTTTTGAAATCAAGAGACACAATCAAGTTTGGGTATCAAGTTCAAACTAAATGATCGGTGACAGATGAAGTATTGTAGGTTGGTGAGCAAGTGCAAGTGTGGAAAGTGCAGAAAAGAAAACAGTCAATAAAAGGATGTTTAGCCCTGAGGACACAGTATAGGTGAGAAACTACACAGGTGAGGCTTTTACATTACCCTAGAGGGCTATGAGCCAGGAAAAACCAGAATCAAAATCAGGGATGCTGAGGCCAACTGAGGGTGTTAGGTATATGAGATTGGGAATGGTGCTGCCTAAGAGATAGAGTCTATAACAACTCTAAGCAACCAGGATATGAGATTTAGGGGGAGGATTCATCTTAAGTATCATAATTAAATATCCTTTTTTGCTTAACTCTCTACATAAGATGGCAGATCTCCCTGGTGTTCCACCTGTCAGTGCAAATTGCTGATGGTCTTCAAGTTGTTTTAATTCTTTTAACTGCTTTAAGTGTCATTATGTCTTTTGCCTTTGTCTTGTCTGAAGATTGCCTGAGACTTGCTTTGTTCCTTTACTTTGGGATCGAAGTACACCACAACAAATGACCCTGAAAGGCTGGTGCAGCTGATGTCAGTTGCAGTTTGGGGCATAGGTTTCAGTGGGTTTGCTCCATTTTCCTCCTTTTTGCCATCTGTATTGTAAAGAAGGTTCTTTGCATGACATCACTCTGAAATCACTATAGTTTTTCACTGACTGTGAGTCAATGATGAAGACAATCTTATTTTATATTATTTTTAAATTTATATTAAATATGGAACTTGGGGACTGAAGTCCCTGTGCTTTTGCAGTCACCCTGCCATGCTGGTTGTCCTCATGGATGCAATTCATCTGACAACAGATTCTGACATGTAGATCTAAACAAGTGGTGAGATTCTTTCACCATTAATCATTTACTGTAGCCCTACAGTAACTCCTAAAATAGATCTTGTGATTCTTTTCCTTAGAAGTGTCTGTTTCTCTCACTAAGTGCAGCCTACAGTGACATCTACCTCACCCACCTCATCTACTTCACCCAAAGTCATATGTGATGAATTCCACCCTACTTAACCAATCTTTTATAGTGAGTTTAGAGCATGAAGATGAGAGATGGCAGAGGAGAGACGGGAATATTTTACATATTTTGTTTCACTCTCATGTCCTTTTCAATAATGGTTTTGAGATCAAGTCATCCTTCCATTTGTCTGTTGAGAACAGTGCACCAGCAGGGGCCTTACAGAGAGGTAATGTTCTCAGTGGAAGAGAGATCTGAGTATATTTCCAGCATAATTGTGCCAAATCTGACCTACCAAGTAACATACACATTCATACGTTTTAGTGTTTGGACATATTTTAGTGGTTATAATTATTAAATCTTCTACAAAAGAAACTCCCTCTTTCCTAAGTATGAGTCTTCTCACAGTTTATTTTTAATGTTTCTTAATACTTTTATTATGTTTTACATTTCTTGAATTCTTTTTAATTTTTTCCTCTGCAAAGCAAATCTTTGATTTCCCCTCCATATTCCCACTGTCTCCTCCTTGGAATAGTGTGCTTTTTTGTTTCCTTGCTTTCTCCCTTGGTCACTTTTCTCTCCAGCCCTTCTGTCTTTCTTCCTGTTTTTTTCTCCTGGCTTACTGTGAATTTTCTTTCCTTCTTTTCTCATCCCCACTTTCCTCACCTAGCTCTTCCAGCAGCACCCTTTAGAGCACAGTCAGTACAGAATTTTAACAGCCACAACCTGTAGTGCAGAAGATGACACCACACCAATGGCCAGACTTTGCTCTGCCACCACCTCATGCTTCAACCACCTTTTCTGCCACACCCCGATTTTTCCTCTGCCATCTCCTGCCTTTCCTCTTCTGACAAACTGCACATGGTTGAAATATTTGCAGCTGTAAAAAGGTCCCCACTGCTCCAGCCTGTGTGTGTCCTGGGGGCCAAGGCATTGACCACTGGAACAGTGCCTTAAAATAATCAATAACCCCGGGTGACGCGCCAACCTTGCGCTGGCCAACCAGGGATGACTTGGGGTATTTCCTCATTCTCCAAAGAGAAACAGCTATTTGTTTAATAGAGGCCATCACCCAAAAACATTTCTGTGCCTCCCTCAAACTGCCACACTCCAGGACAGAGGAGCTGGAAAGCCTCAAGCCAGCTGTGGGGAACTGTGGAGCCTGGAGGCCATCTTAGCCCAATCTAGAAGGTAAGCAAAGGTATTTACACACTTCCCTTAGCATTAAAAGGCAAAACTTTCTAAAACCATAGTTAAAACTTAGAAGCTTGCCTTAGCTGCCCTGCCTAACAATTTGTAGACTGTGCTTTGTTTTGTGAATTAATAAAGTGTTTTAGGTGCTTCTGGCAATCCAGAGTGTTTTCCTAAACTGTAATGACACAGTCAGATCCTCTGATGTGCACAGGTAGCAAAGCAACATTGATTTTGGTGGAGAGACTCTCACCAGGTCTGGCGATTGTTGTTTAGGTAAGTTCTCCCTGCAGTTTGAAGTGGTATTGTGATAGGTTAGGGAGAATGAGCTGTTACCTCCTGTTCTTCCAAGCCAAAGCAGCGTCATGTTGCTTCGCACTGGACGAGAACTGGGCCCTTGGGCGATGTATGAAAGCTGCAGAAGAGGATTTATAACTCAACTACAAGACTTAGCTTTAGTAGGAGGCCAGGCTGTGCCCTAGCTTGTTTGATTCTCTCTGGGGAGGGAAAGTAGGTGAGGTTGGGCAAACACATGGAAAAGCTAAAACTGGAATGAGATGGGAAAGCAGACAGGTAAAAGTCAGCGTAAAAAAATAACCTATGCATTAGTTATTTGAAATACAGGTGAAATATCTAATGTACCTCCCATTTCCCTCCACTCCCTCCCCACTTCATCCTTCAGATGCACATTGTTGGTCTGTTTAGATTTTTGTCTCTTTGAGCTGGGGCTTTCTCCAGAGGCATGCAAAATGCCTTGCCAAAATTTGAGCACTATATAAACAATATGTAATGACCAAAAACAAAGAAGTATATCTGTTAAAAATCTTCCCATCTGGAATAGTTTAATTCCAGTTAACTTATTTTAAAGCTATACTAAAAACCATAACATGATTGCAAAATGCTCAGAAGAAAGGGCAAATGTGATCTCATTGAACTCACAGCAGAGTAGAATGATGCAATTTTTTTGCTATAGAAATGCAAATGCAGAAGAATTTTCTGGCAGTCACAGCTACCTCACAGCAATATATAGTGCACCATAAAGTCTTTCTGTTTTTCCTCTCAGTTATAGAGATCTGAGGACATTGGCCTGGCCTCATGGCTTACCTTACCTCTTTGATACCTTCATTCTGCCAGGAAAATCTGTTTTAGCCTGTCTCTGACTTTCTCAAATGTCTTCATATTACCTTTCATCTGCGCTTTTTTTTTTGTTGGGAACCAACTGATTTCTCTGCTCCTAGCCTGCTTAATACCTTCTCAACAGCAACCTTTGTCATAAAACTTTTAAGATTAACCAACATACATGACTAAATTGAGGGACATTTCACTGTTTGCTGCCTTGGTTATTATAAAAACTATTTGCACGTAGCAAGCACAGGCAGTGTGTGTAGTGAAATGGTGTGTGTTCAGATCCTTTTCTTTCTCTTGCATTGGGTAACTTGCTCACGGGAGAACAAAGCCACCTTTACCATAAGTTGTCAGTTCTCTCTAAGGAAAGAAACCCACAGATTGCTAGTTTGTATTTTCATGCGTATTTTACATCTTTATGCATTTGAAACCCTTGAGATGGAGTGAAGCTACGACAAAAAATCATGAAGAAGTTGTGATCATTTTGTGCTATAAAATTAATGGCCATGTGAAAGTTCAATGATCTCTGCCCTGGTGGTCTAAAATTTCCAAGGAGAAGTATCTGTGGATCCACTTTTGTACTGATCAGCCTTTTCTCTTTGGCTATAGAGCATGGATGCAGTATGAGCTCAGATTGTAGACTTTGGTGAAGGATCTAATAGCAGCCTAATAGTAACCTACAGCAAACTTGGGAGTGACAGAGGTGATGGAGTGGTGAGAGAGGATATAATGAGGAGCCAAAGCCCTGTTTACAGCTTGGGAGATTCAATCTGGACATGAGAAGAAAAGTCCCACCAAGAGGTTGGGTCAGCCCAGCAACAGGTTGCCCAGGGAGGTGGTGGTGACTCCATCCTTGCAGGTTTTCAAAGCTCAGCTACAAAAAGCCATGGCTGACACAGTGACCTAGTGCTAGTGGTAGTCCTGCTTTCAGCAGGAGGTTGGACTGGAGACCTGCAGGGATCCTTTTGAACCAGTCCTTCATTTATGTTGATTCTTTGATTCTAAAAGAAGAACCTGAATGCTGTGAGGTACTAAGCTGCTGCTTTACATGTTATGGCAGATTTCTTAAAATAAGGTGGGGTGGCTTTTTGGCCTGTCCCTAGCAAATAGCCACATGATTAGACGGGCTTACAGGTTTTCAGGTACTTTAGGGTGGGTGCCAAACAACCTCATAACCCGAAGTCTCATCTCCCCTTATCTGCAGAGTAAGCATGTCACAGAAAACAGTGATGAACTTCTCTCCAGTTTTCGCAGACAGTGTATTTTTGGCTGAAATAAAGAAAATGCAGCTGGTACCGGCCCAAGTGAGGCTTCCCTTCTTGCCAAGCACCAAGGCAGGGCTGAACATTCCCAAGACACTCTTGGCAGCCATTTCCTGCTCTTCTAGACCTTCAGTATGAGACATTTCAAATCAGCTTTCCGAGACAGTGGTCCCAGAGAACTCTGTGCATCCACTTGCCCTTCCACGCAAGGCCTTAGCCCCACCATGAAGACTACCAGCCAGGATATCTAGTTGTGTGGTCATGGCTTTGTTACTTATACGTATTCCCAATGGACAGACAACTGTCTATTAACAACTAAAATGAAACTCTCTGTTAATTTCATAACAACACAGGTTTAGTCCTATAATTATAAATAAGTTCAATTAAACATTCCAGGTTTGAATAATTCAATTTTAAATAGCCTCTGAAGGGAATGGGGTCTGTACAACAGGATTACCTGTGTAAGTCTTACCTGGAGCATGTCTTTCTTCAAAACTGATTCTTCTTTCTTTTAAGGAAACTGCTGAAATCCTGTGCACAAACCTCCCTGTGTCTTTCCTGATCAGAGAGCTGTCATGTGCACAGGGAAGTGTTCAAAGTGCATAGGGATCACCCTGTTCCCACTGGCGGCATGTGCCATAGTCTCCAACATTCTCCTATACTTCCCCAATGGACAAGTTCTGCAGCCCACTGAGATAACTGATCTGGTCTGGTATTTCCATGGCATTCTGGGAGCTGGGATACTGGTAAGCGAGAAATGTTTCTAATGTTTCTTATGGGTTTTATTCTGTTTTGTTTTAAATTTGGGGCCAAGAAGATTTCCATTAACAAAAAAAAAAAGTCATAGAAATGACATAGTCATGTTTTGCATAAATATGGGAATGGATTAAGTGGGAAGATAGGTCCATGACTGAAAAAATGTATCTAGAACAAAAAAAGTGCCTAATCAATGTATTCCTGGAATATATAGCATGACTCCAAGCCAGAAGGAAGCACTAGGAGTGACTGCTCACTGTGAAGAAGGGTTACATGGATGTTCATCCTGCATGAGTCAAAGCAAAGCTGAAGTCCTCAGCTCAGCTGGAGGTCACTATTGTCTGCACCCCATCATTATTCCTGTGACTTTATGCACACGTAATTCACAAAAACATTAAGGGCAAAACTGAAACATATATAGGTATTATTTCAAAACTCAGCTAACACTCCACAAGCATAGAGCTGCAAATGACTTAAACCCTGAATGCCTCATGTTCCTCCACTCCCACCTATCTCCTTTTGGGTCTGGTCTGGTTTCAATGTGCTCGTTTATAACTAGTTCTCCTCAGGTATCAGGAAAGATTGCTTTTATGTGAATATCCATGGCTAGAAGGGAACATGTTGGGAAATACTTATCTTTCCAGTTCATCAGAAACCCTGCTCCTTCGGTGTTTGTCCAATTATCTACCCAAGTGCAGTTAAAAAGCTGAGTGAGGAACGTGCATATGACCAGCACCAGCTTCTATGCAGCCTAGGCAGATGGTAAACTGGCACAGAGCTGGCTATCTGCACCTTCCCCCCTCCAAAAGGATGTTTAAGAATAATTGACTTAGAAAAAAGAAAATCTCATTCACAGGCTATGATGCAGTTGCCACTTAAGTCTGTGGAAAACCTGCAATGGATGTGGTTCAGACTCGTACATCCCAGAGCAGAAACATAGTATTATTCAATTAGTATTATTCAAGGTTATTCAATAAATTGTTCTCCACCAGCAGCTTCCCTGCTTCTTCTTCCAGCTACCACTTGGGCCTATTACTCATGCTGAGCTTGAACGTAAGCCCGAGTCTGTAAGAGGAAAAAGTGGAACTACATGAGAGACGTGTGGAAAATTCATACCGCTGCAAGCCCAGGAGTCATTGGCGTTCAATGAAAGGAAAGGCAGATATTAGGCATGAGTACATCACTGGCTCATTGAAACTGCCTTCTCTTTTAAGGATTTCACACAGACTTGCCTGTGGCGAGCACCACATACATCAAAAATGAGAACAGCAAGTAAGAGGAGAGAAAAAATTTGCATTGACCTTCAAAACACAGCATTAGGAGTAATTATTGATCCACAAGCAATGATGTTGAGTGTACATGTTTTCCGGAAAACAGCCCAAGAAATGCCCACAGGTGAAGAGAAGGGGAAAGAAAGCATTGTCATCAGCTCTGTTTTCCAGGTGCAGAAGCATGTAAAAATGAGGAGTGGCTTCTGGGTCTCCTAATGAATTAAGCAAGGCAAAGAATGTCCCATGACTGGAGCCTGGTCCGTATCCTGACCCTACACTGAGGGAAGATGGGGCTGCAATACCTCACACACCTGACTTCCTCCCAAAGGAAACTAAGGAAAGTCATGCTAACAGGTTGCTTGATCATGGAGAATCTCACTGCAATGAAGACACAGCCTCCAGAGCCAGGACTGTGGAGGAAACTTCAGAACAGTCTGGTCTAGCTCTGTGAGCCCGAAAACCTGCCTCGACCTGGGAACTTCATCTGTAAACTGATACCTTGATCATCAACACATTCTTCAGTTGAGCAGCCAGCTCCACCCTTTCCTCCTCCTCTGCAGATTCTCTAATGGAAATTATATGACATAAAAACCTCTCAGTTCCCTTATTTCAAATGTTTAGGATGTAGACAGAGGCTCTATGTGTCATTGTAATGTCTTTCCCCATGGAAAGCTTATGTGCAACACTGGGAAATGCCTGACTGAGCCATGGCCTGTGTACAACTATTGCTTTACTGACAACAGCCAAATCTAGCAAATTCTCATTCCCATGTCAAAAGGCCAGTATTTACAATCAGGCACTGCATAAAAAGAAAGCTGCCAAGCAAACTCTTCATCCTGAGCCAGCCTAACAGATGACACAAAGGTGTTTGCAGCTTAGATGGGAAACCTCGAAAGAAAAAAGACAGCCCTGGAGGAAAGGGAGTGTTGGTTTGCTGGGCAGAGGCACTAACTCTTCTTCTGAGAGTCAGACAGTAACACGCTGGGGCTGAGGCTGCCTTGGGGACCACTTCTTTCCAGGAAGAGGGACAGCTTTTTAACCTCAATGCTCTACTTCTGCAGGCTTCCAGCTATGGTCCAGCCACCACTACAGGTGCTGTAGTTTGTCTCAGGGGTATGCATAAAAGGCAATGGAGAATAAATACTGTGAAAAATATTTAGGGGCCTGCAGATCTAAGTACGTTTCACAACACTGTCCTATACAGTCTAACATAGATATTCACACTACACACATAACTTCCCTGGGTTTCATTCATCATGGACATTCTGCTCTTCCTGCCCTACACAAGAAAATATCTCTCCAACATCTGGTCAGGCTGTTTTTACATTTTTTACCTTTTCTGTTTGTCTATTTGAGGTTCTCCTTCCTTTAATAACTTTATGGTGATCATTTCCTACATTCTCAAATACACTTGTTTTCTTGTGCTGCTCTTTGAGATGCCTTAACCAGCATTGGTGGGCAGAGACAAGGCAGCAGGAGCACACTGGCTGCACAGCTTGTGTCATAAGAGCTATCTTGCCCTCTAGCTACCACACTAAGGGTAATTTTTCCAATCTCCAGAGTACTTCTATAAGGTGGCATTATATCCTGAGACACAGATGGTTACTGACTTCACTGCGTTAGTCTGACTCCACCTGATAATTACCATGCAGAAAGCTGATGTGAACTGGAAGCTCCTTGTTCAGTGAAGTAATTTTTTAGGTTTTTAAGAAGCTTAGCACAAAAAAACAACAACAAAGCAAACAAAAAAACCTCAAACCCAAACAAGCAAACAAACAAACATATTCAAAGTCCAATTAGGAAGTTTGAGGGTGATTTCCCAATTTTAATCCTGAGCATTCTGCTCAGGAGTTTTTAATTTACGTAATTCTTAGTCCATTACAACATGCATCTTTTCTGGGCAGAAATTCTTAAAACTGGCACGATTTCCCCCCCAAAAAATCTCCAACAATACCCTGCTGAAAAGAATTAATTACCCAGCAATCAGAATTAATGCACCAACAACCTGCCAGACAATTCTAGCTGTAATCCCACACTTATTTCTGAATAACTCTTCAGCAGCACCAGCACCTATGCAGGTGTAACTCACAAAGAAGAGTCAGAAGGTGGTTTGCATTTGAGGAATATGATGCCCTAGCTCCT
This sequence comes from Pitta sordida, assembly GCA_013390025.1. Lineage (NCBI taxonomy): Eukaryota > Metazoa > Chordata > Aves > Passeriformes > Pittidae > Pitta > Pitta sordida. Next base: position 211,689 of record WEKX01019883.1, read on the forward strand.
AGAATTTAAAACCCATGCCAGCAGAAGAGCTGCACACTAATTCCATCTGTGCTTCTCTTACAGGTTATTTTGCCAGCATTCATGATGTTGGGAGCAGGTGGAGCAGGATGTTGCGCTAACAGATGTGGGGTAAGTGGACATGTGTTGAAATGACACTATAGAGTTTATGCAATAGCTCTTAAATGGCTGCTCAGCAGGTGAAAATGTGCAGTGACAAACCATCACACTACCATCAACAGCCATGTCAGGGAAATGTAGAAGAGGAGCTTGATCTACAGCGTCCCTGGGCTAGGCTGAGAGCTCAGTTAGCCAACAAGAATGTTATGCTATTGCAGCTGCTGATATGAGGGAAGTCAGCCCAGGCCGATGCTGACGCAGTTTGGCACAGTGCTGAGAGCAGAGGGTACTACATCACATAAAGTAAAACATGGCTCCAGCTTCTCTTGCTCGAGGCAATCTTAAAGACTGAGACAGCTGACTCTTCCTTCTGCTTCCATCAGGTTCTGTTTCCTCCATATCCTTCCATGGCAATTTTCTTTTCCACAGGTTCACCTCTGCTTTCCTCAGCAGGGGTAGATAGGTCATCTACTTGTAGAATCACGACAAAAGCCTGAGCTGCTGCATCTGGCACTAATGAGCCAGTGCTGCTCCATGCAGCTTTGACCAGTAGCCTGCATTTGCCAAAACATTATGCACATGAAACATGTAAATGAAATTTAGGTTTTCTGTCATCTAAAGAAAGGTCAGAGACACCTTTTCCCTTGATAATTAAGAATATTATAAAGCAACATTTTAAACAGGCCTCCCCATTAATCCACGCCCTGGCACAGACTTCTGTGTGGCTATCATTATTGGCTGTCATTATTGGCAAGAATAAACTGGCTTAGAATTTTTTTTAGCCTGCCTTCTTCATAAGCAGGCTGGAATGAGAGATTCCACGCAATAAAGCATGTTTCTTCTGTACTCTTCAACTAATATTTAGTTTGATCCATGAGAAGGCCTTTACCTCTTCAAGTTCTTTTATTTGAGTTAATTCATTATTCACAATGCCAAAATAGCATTCTTTATTAAAATGTCAGGAAGTACATCCCAAGGCACATGCCATTACATTGATTTTACCAAATGTCACAAGCACAGACAAGATGCTAACAATGGCCAAGCAGGCCAGTTGCAGAGATAGGGTGTGAGCCTAGGCACCCCAAACCCAGTGCCTGAGCCAGCTGCTCCACCTGACTTTGAATGATGTAGAAAGCAATGGTGCAAAACAGCCATACTGTGAGGGTTCTCTCACTCTGCTGAATGTGGTAAGTCATGAGGGAAAATCCAGCTGAGCTGGACAGAGTTCACACATCTCAGGTTTCCCTCGTCCATCCTTCCTCCGAGCACTGGATATTACAGAGACAAGATTCAAACTTCCCCAGATTGCCTAGGTTCACTCCCCAGCCCAACAATAAAAGATGGCATCACAGTGTCGTACAGCAGTCCACATCTGCAGATCCCCTCAACATTCCTCCATTCCCCTCCAGCACAGTCTGAGCACAGTCTGAGCCATTCCTGGCATCAGTACGATACTCCAGATATACTGCCTTCACCTTCCCATCACTGATCGGTTGTTGTTCCTCTTCTTTATTTGCTCTTACAGTAGATGTTGAGAGAGTAGTTTGATTATGCATGATGGTACTTCATAGAATCAAGAGACTCATTGAATCATTACAGTTGGAAAAGATCTCCAAGGTCATCAAGTCCAACCTTCAAACGAATACCACCATACCCACTAACCAGTATCACAAAGTGGCAAGTATTCATACAAAGAGAGCTTGCTGATGGCCAGGTGATGAAGCTATGCAAACCAAACTAGGGAATAGGCTCAGTGAGGACAGTATAATGATTAAAATGCTCTTTTCTGGAATTGTGGGAATCACACACCTCTGAGGTGGAAAGCATGAAGCTCTACATGCTATGTATTAAACAGAATATAGCTCAAAGTAAAGATGAGACAGGGACATGGGCAAAGACCGATCGATTACAAATGGCCAAGAATTTTTCCTGTACAGCTCCTAGGGAAGAGTGATTTCCAAGCATGCCAAAAGAGGTGAGTATTGCAGGGAGATCTAATGGCCAATGATGTGCTTCTTCAACAAAAGGAAGCTCAAGTATAATTTTTTTCATGGATACCAGGAGAAAATGCAGGAACATTCACAGCAGAGTTGCGTAGATATCCTGAACATATGGACTGTATATCCAAGGCAGAGGAGGGTGTGAGGCTCTGGAGAGCAGAGCACCCATGGGTCCTATTCAAATGTGCATAATGGCAGCAACTCCCCAAAGTGTCAGGACTCCTTGTGAGGTGGGTCTGAGTGGTCCTGATAAAGGGTCCCCAGCTCTTGTCCACCAAATTCCACCTACTGGCAAGGTAACAGCCCTCACTGGAGCTACTCAGGAGCCTATGTTATCCAAAAGCTAGTTTGGGCACCTCTCTGCTTTGGAGATCTTAGGTATAAAATGATAATTTACACTGAATATGCAACATTGTTTTTCACAGGAAAAAAATGGCTAAAGCACTGTTGTTGATCCAAATTATTATTCAATTAGACCATAACATTTTTCCTCAGGGAAGGAACTCTATCCTATTATATTTGCTGTGATTCCTGGTTTTATAGTTTCAGACTTCATCGAAGGCTTTACACACTGTAGAAGTATCTACAACAGTGATAATTGCTATATTTCTCATACTTTAAATTCTCTTTCTTGAGTTCTCCAGTTCACAGTGATTATGTCCTGCATTAGGTTTTTTCATGAATACATTTTACATGATTACTTTCAAACATACATTAACGGCTTCTTGTCCTTGCATTATGGAGCAATGATTTGGAAAAGTAATGGATTTATAAAGCTTCTATGTATTGCAACTTAGCATATGTATATCTGAAAGCATCCACTGCACCAGCATGATGAGGAAAAAAGGCCCCCACAAAATACAGCTTCTCACAATGCATCAGCAAACATACTCCAGTATTTCTCTCTAAGTCATCCTTAACAGTAATGATTAGAACAAGAATAGCCATAACAGCTTTCCAAACAAACCTAAGTAAGAAACCAGAGAGAATAATAATTCCATTAAAACAAACAAACAAACACCCCACACCTCCAGAGAAATAAACACAGAAGAAAGACATGTGCATGAAACAAGAACGAGTGCAATAAAGAGCAACACATGCTGGGACAGGAGGAACTTGGTAACTTCACCAAAGCAGTCGAGGCAAACTCTCAAAGAATAAATGCTAAAATTTTCATCAGTTCACCAGGAACAATCCAATTGTTTGAAGGATAAAGCAGGAAAAATATTAAAAGCAAAAATGCACAGTAAAACCTTTTCCAGGAGGTAGAGAACAGGCCAACACCACGGGAAACTAATTTCAACAAATTCAAGTATCCCAGCTTACACCTCATGTTGCAACCAAGGACACAAACAAGGAAATAAAAAATTACAATGAAAAGTACAACTAGAAAAAACGTTGGAAGTTTGAGAACATGAAATAATTAACAAAATTCTTGGATTTCCACAGATTATGAGGCAAATCTCCAGAGAAGTGTCCAGAACAGTAGATATAACAGGATGATACTCCTGCATGTCTAGAAAATGCCAAGGAGAGACAATCTAATGGCTGCAGCAACTTTGGAATCCCTTTTCAGTGATCTTGTACACAGTAAGGGAAATATTAAGGCTAGTCATACAGTTAAAAGACTCCAAATGAGAAAATCATGTGACAGACAACAGTCATCAAATATAGCACTGACTAGTACTACTAGTACTAGCTACTATCATCAAACACAGTAATAGTAAAATGCTATTTGTCTTTTTCTGTCGTAATTATGTTTGGGATGCCCTGTACTGCTATACTGTGCTAAAATGAATTGTTAGCATTACGTATTAAGATCTTTCAGCCAAAATGCAGTATTAAAGTAAAAGCAGAATGCACAACTGAAGTAAATCAGAAAACAAGCAGGGGAAAGTGATTCAGCATAGGTAGGAGTTTCAAACAGAGTATCAGTCACTCGCCTTCACCACAAGGCATAGTTGGTGATCTTATGAGAGACAGTGCATCAGCTACAGTGCAAACACTCCTTTGGTTCAGGACAATATACTAAATTACCTACATTTTGCTGACAACGAAGCTCCGCTAAGAGGCAACTCAGCCGACATGCAGATAAAGACAAAAAAAGAGTATCCAGCTTTGCAAACAACAACAAAAAATACTTGGTTTTAATCAGTTATGATGAAATAAATCCCAGCTTCTAAATCAAGTATTGCTTTAGAGGCAAAATGACACACAAAATGAGTCAATTCACGCACTACCATCATGCAAGGTTCTACAGAAAGCAGCAATCATAAGCTAGCAAGTTGGAAACTGCATTCACTAGCATGTTTAGACAGTGAACAGCTTTTTCAAGACTACATCACAAATCTCCAATGTGGGTATTTTCAATTGACTCTGTAATACAGTGCTCTGTGGAGCAGCTGGCCCTAGGAGAAGTTTCCTATCTGCCTTGTAGGCTGTTAGATTTCACTGGTATTCGCTGGCAACAGGGAAATGAGAGCTGAGGTATTTTTGGCTTCAAACCCAAGTCATGGATAGAGGTAGTATTTCCCATGTATTTCCTCAGCCATGGCCTTGCTCTCACTCAGAGGCAAGCCTACTGCCTTGTCCCTAATCCAGGTCTTTCCTGCCTCTATCAGTCTGTTCCAGGTTTTCTTCTCCTTGGCAGAGTTATGAACAACCACAAGCAGTGACTCTTAGCAAGACTAATAGGAAGCCTGTCCCAGATGCAACATCAGCAGCATCCTCATCACTACCACTCTCCTGATATTCTTGTTTCTATATACAAACAGCAACCAGACACATCTCATTTGTTAATAGAAAACTACCCCAAAATGGAGTAAATGTAACATTTCTGTGGGAGTGGCTGATGTAAAACACATACGTGCATTACACACAATTCGAAGTCATCACTGGGTTGTTGCCACACAGAGCACAATTAGATTTCTCAACATGAGCAGCAGTAACTACATGTCATGGTATTGCAAAATGAAGGAAAGCAGGAACAAGAAAGGCTCTTTTTGTATGCCATCAATTAGCCAAAACAATGCATCTTCTGTTACTCTCATACCTAGTTCAGCAGTTGTTTGCTAGTCTCTGTTGGTGAAAGGGCCAAGGAAGGTGAAGAGTTGGAAGTGCCAAGGCACATGATATGGAACACATCAAGCCAGGACTGGCTTATTACTGGCTTTTGAAAGAAGACTTGCTAGATTTTTCATGGTTGGTAGTTCAAGTATAAAACTCTGAACAAGTAAAGCTCTGGGCTTTCACACTTCTAAAGGAAACCGAATAAAATCTGAAGTCCTTTAACATTTAGGGTAGCTGCAACAGTCAAAATTATTATTAGCAGTACTAATAGAAGTATATAGCAGTTAGTGTTATTTTCATCATATAGTACGAAACAAATAAAGAGAATTTTTTCCCATTCAGTGTAAGCTCTCCATGCTGCTCAACTTCTGTTCATGAAATGTATGCTGCTTTCAGATGCTGCTGTCAATGATCCTGGCTGTGCTGGGATTTGCAGGAGGGGCTTATTGTGTGGTCATCTCCTCACTGGGGCTGATTGGAGGCCCTCTGTGTGACACAGGTGACGGTGAATACCTCTACCCTTTCAGAAATAACACTCTGGAGTGAGTATGGTTTACAGGCTTCTCCAACTTTTTCCCTCGTCCCTCCCCCATCTTTTTACAGCAAACTTGGATTTTTCCAAAATGAACTGATGGTCCACCCTGTCAGTTGGTTGGAGCATGGTGCCACTGACACCAAGTTTGTGGGCTTGATCCCTGTATGGGATATTTACTTAAGAGCAGGACTCAAAGATACTTGTGGGTCCCTTTCAACTCAGAATATTCTGTGATTATCTGATTTCTCTGAATAGCATGTTCCAGCTGGTTATCTCTTTGATCAAGGAATCATCCTTGGGTAAATTGTCCAAATTTCTTCTGTTGTGCTTGTTGCAAGCCCCTTATGCAATTTTCACCATGCTTCAAAAGGCTCACGAGTTCTGACTCCCACCAGAGTCAAAAGGAAATGTTTGATTACTGTGCCACATTAATCTGTTAAATCATCAAGAACTGAGCCTGCTGTACCTACTTCTGAGAAGCCAAGTAAAATCTTGTCTGAATCTTTAAAGTTAACTTTGGCAATACATAATGCTCTTCAAGGCAGAGCTAGAGATAATAATTGGACTGGGCTGAGATACCTCAATAGGAATGGAGAATATGGAGACACATCTTAAAACCATTATAGACCGTTCTCTGTAGTTAGCAACATAAAATAACTAATCAATAAATAACACAATTTTGTCATAAAATAAAGGGGGGATTCTTGTGCATGCAACAAAATACAGATGTGGCTCTCTTCCCTAGTTACCTATTGCATCTCTGCAAAGGGAATTCTGAAGAGAATCACCAGCTTTTATCAATAGAATCTGAGATTCACTTTGGGCAGTCAAGTTCAAAAAACATAACACCAGAAAACACAGAAAGTTTTGTTTACTTATTTCTATTTATTTTTTAAAATTTAATTTCTAATACCTTGTCAATTATTTTTCTCTATCAGAGGCAATTACTTGTTCAACCAGACAACATGGAGTATTTGCAAAGAACCAGAAAACATCATCCTTTGGAACGTCGTCCTTTTCTCTATTCTCCTGGCCATCGGTGTGATTGAAGCTATTCTTTGTTTTATTCAAGTCATCAATGGATTTACTGGCTTCATATGTGGTACATGTATGAAGAGAAGAAAGGTTGGTATGCAGTAAAAGATACTGGAGTGCTTTACCTTCTTACCACTTGTATTTTTCAGGCCTCGTAAGAGCACGTGAGCTGAGAGATGTGCACAGGCCCTGAACAAGCCTGGGGAGCTGAGGCAGTACAGATGCATTGGCACACACACTTTCACAGAATCACAGAATACTATGAGTTGGAAGGGACCCACAAGGATCATCTAGTCCAACTCACCAGCTAACACCCGTAGAGACCAAACGCACACCCCAGAGTGGTAAACATAAACCTAGTTCCCACACAGGCTAACAGGCCACTCTGAGCCAGAAGGGACCCACCCATCACATTGTAGTCAGGGATAACTTGGTCCTCAGATATTTCTAAACAGTAGAGCACTATGACGTATTGACATACTCACTTGCACATTGTTCCTATTCAAGAAGCCTTTTTCATAAAGTGTAATGACCCTCCCCAGCATCTGTAAGTAAGAGAGAGAAAGTAGAGATCTTTTAAATTGGTAAAGAGCAGTAAAATTGTTATTTTACAAAATGGAAGAAAACCTCTTTCAAGTTTCATTTATTACTACTGCCTCTTTTTCATTGTTTATTTTCATAATACAACATAATTGCAGTAAGTCTGATATCCCCATGTAATATTAATTAATCATCTTTCATTCATTGCCTTTCAGGCAAACATTTCTGGAATGTGAAAGACCTACAGGCAATGCCAGGACAAGCCCGAAGCTGCCGATTCACATACAAAAAGGATAGTGCACTGTACTGTATTTATGGGAGGGCAATAAAGGAAACACAGAATGTTCAGGAGTTTTATGGGACAAAATGAATTTTTTTATAGTCAGGGTGGAAAAGGGCTAGTTCATTTAGATTCTGAGACTCCACATTTTCATCTCTCTAAATATACCTGCCAAACCTCAGGTACTGGCAAAAACATCTTATCTAGTCCTGACTGCTGCACTTGTGTATAAAGCACAAAAGTCCTCAGAGAAAAGATTGCCACTTGCCCTCTTGTGTATGGGGGAAATGGAATTGGTGTTAATGTATACATTTATCAGCTGCATGAAGCAGGCACTCTGGCTGATGTAAATAACCTCCTATCCTCCCCAGATCCTGCTGTGAGCTCACCTGCCTGTCCCTATTAACTTGCTGACTGGGAACTCACAGATTTGAATTATGATGAGCAGAGAATACATCCAAGCAGTGTTTGAGACACTGCAGAGGCAAATGAAGGCCACAGTTTTCAGCCTCCTTCAGCCACCCTGGAGCCCAATCCCCTTGTGCCATTTGGTAGCTTGCTGTCATGTTTGACAAAGTCCAGTGCACTTCTAAATCAGTTCTTCAGGAGAATCTGAGAGATGTGGGAGCCTTTGAGGGGCATTTGAGTCAATATAGACAGTTGGGTTCGGAGCAAGACTTTAGAAATATCTGATGTAACAAGAGTGGAGAACCTCACCATCAATTTTGCCCTCATGAGACTACACAGGAATTTCACTAACTTCCACACAGATCTGTAGCACTGTTCCAGAACAGATCACATGGATAAAGCAATTAACTAGCCAAAGATAACCAAAGATAAAGACACTAATTATGTGCAGTTTAGTAATAAATAAAAGATACACTCTGAAGGCAACAAATTGCATCAGTTTTAGTGTTATAGCACCAGTAATTCCAATTGGGAACTGTGTAATTTTCCATCATCACTCAATATCAAACCCTTGATCTTGAGCTAAAGTCTATGACAGGAAAATTCAGAAAACCCATTATTTTAGTGACTTCCTCAATGGTTAATCCTTGGATATGAACTGTCTTCAAAAGTAATTGGCAAGTCAGCCAAACTGGAAAGTAATCTTTACCCATGCTGAATACATGGGAGCAAGCTATTTGAATAGTTATTCCAGAGACACTTAGTTTTCTTAGTCCTGTCCTCCAATGCAGGACTCAAAATGCTTCATATATATGTCCTTTATACAAACAGGGAAGAAAATGTCAGTTGCCTAGATGAGAAGCATATGTACCTTGGAGCACAGTTTCACCCCTAGAAGAAGGAAATTTGACCTATAAAACTTAAAAGCACCTTCTATATAAAATAAAGTGTAAGACTTTTTAGAGTTTCCAATCATTGCTAGGTGCATTCAAACCTTCTAGGGGGCTTCAAAAGCTCATATTCACTGTCAGCAGTGAAGCCTGGACAGTGCTACCACACAAAGCAGACATCAAACCAGGAGAAGAGTCAAGGAGGCAGCTAGAAATAGGCACATATAGTCAGGTGGAGAGAGACTCCTTCATCAGCAGAGGGACTCCGTGCACACTTCACACTCCCTGAATACCCACCCTGCCCTCATACCTTAGTTTTGATTCCATGACTCTCACCTCTCTGATAAAACCAATTTGGACTATGCCAGCACCAGAAGAGGGAGATATACCTACTGGCAGAGCTCCAGCACAGAAAAGTAAGTGCACTGTACTGCTGCCATCTGCTTGCTCCAAGCTGTCTTACCCTGGGGATATTTAGTTTCATGTCTTTGTGTTCCTGGGGGCACCCTCTGTCCTGCCAACTGTGTGATCACTGGCCTCACTGATACATGCAAATATTAAACATTGTTATTCTGAAGTTATTTTTTGGCTTGTTTTATGTGACCTAAAGGACTTGTTACTTCAAAGTACCTCCAGCAAGGAGGAGAAATGGAATAACACAAAAAGCAGAGTTCAATTGTCTAACTTGAACAACTGAAGTCTTTTTTAGGGTAGGCATCAAGATACAAAGTCCGTGGAGGAAAGCATCCTTCCTCTAGCCCACACTGGAAGATATGCCTAAGGCAGGTGAGAGGCATCGTCTCTCTGGGCAAGGTTTAGTTGTCCACCATGGACAGGAGCTTCTAGTGCCATTTGAAGTCCAGCAAAGCATTCTCCTCAATTTCCAGATGTCACTCGAGGTGGCAAGGGTCTCTCTCGTCCTCTGAAACACCTGAGAGTCACTCATAGATGTCCAGAGACCCAAGTATCTCAGAGCTAGAAACACAAAGGTGTGGGTGAGCAAAGCAAAAACCTGGCTCTAGGCTAAAAATTAATTTAGCCAAGACACCTACGGGGGCTAATTAGACTAAATCATTTCAGCTCATGTTTTTTTAATCCCTCAAATCACCTTTTACATGAGTCAAAGCCCGACCTCTCAGAAGTGTCACCAGAGCCTTCTCCAGGAGTTGACCAGCACATTGCAACAGAGGCAGTTCCTCATGCCAAGCACTGTGGGGAGGCCTGCAATCCCAGGGTTTTCTGGTGGGCAAGGATTCAAAAGAAAATGTATACATAATACTAAGTGTAATAAAAACTTTGATTTTTAGTTGTCTTGACTAATGATATCATGCTTCAGAATTAGGATTACTATAGATTTTAAGCTGTTGGTTTGGGGTGGGGTTTTTTCCCAAATGGAAAGAATTATTTCAGGGAAATCTCCTAAAAAAAGGAAAGAGGAATTTTGTCCCTGAAATGTTCTATGTATTGTAGACATGAAGAATTTAGTGAAACTAAGGAACTCATAATATTCTTCAATATCCCTTTTCTCAATATTCATCTTCTTTCTCTCCATCTATCAAACTGTTTCCTCTATATCTATGATCTTTAAAAAATTAATGGTTAAAAACCTTACACAGGCATAATGAACAAATGTTTAATTTTTATATTTATTATTTACTATGCAGTCCCAACACACAGGCTAATAGATTGACTGAAAACATTATTTTCTAATCAAATTATCCCTCTGACTTCTGAATTTAAAACTGCAAGAGAACAGCAGTTTAAAGCTTCTGCATTAAAAGTGCAGGAGAACAGCCATCTCTGAGGGTTGGAAAAGGATTCCTGGGATTGTCTTGGGATAGGAATAAAACTTTAGACCAAGGACACCATCTGAAAATTTGTAAATGTTTGGAGACAAACAGCTCAGTGTTCCAGCTGTCAGGATCAAGGACACAATCCAAATACATACATGTGTTGGAAGCCACAGACTAGTTCATACCATCTCATTTCAAGATAAACTGTCGGTTCATTTTGATGCAAATAGACACTTCAGAACCGGTGCAAGGTTTTTCTTGTCAGGAAGAGCAAAGCAAACCAGTGAGAGGTTGGTCCCCAAAGATCTCCAAGTGCCATGGCATATGTTCAGCCCTGTGCCTCTTCTCCCCAGCAACTTCTGTGAAAACAAACTTTTAAAAAATCCCAAAGGAAATCAAGAAAAAAAAATCAAACCATTCCAGACTCTGAGACTACTTCATTTCATCTCCTTCAGCTCACCAGCTTGTCCCTTTCCACAGGAGTGACAGGTAACAGCCACTCTTCAGAAATGCCTTTCCCTGCAGGACCTCTCTCACCCCACAGTGTCCCTTTTGTCCAGCACCCCTGGGTCCATCAGCCATACTGTAGCACATTTAACCCATAAAGGCTTTATCATAGGCACAGAGGCCATTGATTTGTCCATATCTATTCCCTCCTGTCAGTTAGATTCAAAGCCAAATAGCTGCATGTGTTCACTACAGTGCAGATCACTTCCATCACAGATAGAAAACTTCACTGGTATGCAGCACTCCTCACTTTCTTTCAGGCACTCCTCTGTTTTTATAAATAACCCATGTCAGAGTTTTTCCATCAAGGTCAACTGGTAAAGAGTAAAGGCTCAGCTGAGTATTACAGAATCACAGAATGGTTTGAGATGGAAGGTATCTTAAAGGTCATCTAGTTCCAACGCCCCTGCCATGGTCAGGGACACATTCCACTAGATTAGGTTACTAGACCAGCCCCATCCAACCTGCCCTTGAACACTTCCAAGGATGGGGCATTCACAGCTTCTCTGGGCAACCTGTTCCAGTGTCTCACCACCTTCACAGTAAAGAACTTCTTCATAATATCAAATCTAAACTGACTCTCAGTTTGAAGCCCTTACCCCTTGTCCTATCAATACAGGCCCTTGTAAAAAGTCCCTCCTCCTTCAGGTACTGGAAGGAACTCATATCCCCAAGTGCTCAGAACCATTGAAGACACACTAGAATATCCTGGCATGCTGAAGGGCATGTGTCTCCCACAGGGACTGTGTAACATCAGCTTTGCCCATGTGGACATTTTAGAGGTATTAGAGCATCTCAGGTGACACCAGCCACCTCTATATGAGCATCCAAATCAAGCTCTGAAACATCTACTGGGTACAGTGACACCGATCTTAAAAGCAGCCATGAGTTCAGCAGTCTGTCCTGCCTCACCCTGTCCTGCCTCACAAGACCTAAAATAGGTCAGTAAGCCATCCCCCAAAGTTGCATATGTCTCCCCATGGGTTACTTGGGGAGCTTGGAATGAGCAGTGCAGCAGTTGGCACCTGAAGCTGCAGCCCTCTTATCATCAGCAGGGAGGTGAAGCCCACTTCAAAAGTCTCTTAATTGGTGAGATTTCTTCTTTTTTTTTCTCTTAAAATAGATGCATTAGCTGAGTCATTTAATGGCAAAAGAGTACAACAACAGATTCAATGAGGAAACGGTCTTCTTGGTATAAGCTTATGATTTTCCAATCCTTCTTCCATCCAGTGTTTATCATCAAAACCACTCCAGATTTAGATTAACTACTTTACACATCCTTTTTTTCTAAGTCTCCTTCATCCAATTGTGTAATGTTTTCATTTAAGTTTTGTTCTACCACATTTGCCATCCATCGCTCTGGGTCTTTACATGAAGATTCCCTGGAGAATTTCAGGTATGCCACTTTTTTTTTTTTTCCCCTTTCCAAGAGACAAAGAAAGCAATCAGTCCACATATTCTCTGCTGATGTCAAAGAACAGTCCCAACCTTGCTTTGGATATGTTGAATGTAGTTGACCCCAGCATGAAGGGTGCAATGTTAGGTATGTCCTCCTAGGAGTGTCTGACTTAAGAGTGGGCTGAGACCTGGCTGAGTGCACCTTCAGTGACATACACCTAAGCAAGAGCTTAGGAAATACACTGCGAAACATTTGTTCATAGCAAAAAAACCCCTTACATGTCTGTGTGTAAACAATGTCTTAAAAGGATCTGAAACATCCATTTTGATAAAGGCAGGCAAACCAGAGAAACAGATGGCTACATTGCCATTGCCAGTTGCAGTTTCTAGGACCTTGGAACAGGTTCATTTAAGGTGGAAGGGAGTGTTTCTAATTACCATCCAGAAAAATGTGCCTTTAAAATGCAGTTTCCCTTTTTGTACTTAAGATAATTGGGTCAACATTAAAAACCATTACTCAGTTAAAACAGCATTTGATTATAAATACAAAGGAGTATTTCTCCTAAGGCAGAATAAATAATCATCTGGTTGTCAGGCATTTTACATCTCTTTACATTTCATTTCTTGTGAACACTCTGTGTCTTCCAACCAGATGGCTGCATGGCTTACCAGAAGCTTTATTTCTCCTTGTACAGAAAGGTATCACAGAAAATATGAGGTTCCTGCACTTTTCCTCACTTCTCACAGCCATCACCACGCACCTGTGTGTTCCTACCATGTCCTGCTCATGACACATGCTCAGCCTGTGCCACTGTCATTTCCATGCACAGCTACTCCTGGATGTCTGCAGATGGCACACTGCAGAAAACCCTCCTAAAGATTTGGCCTTTCACTTAGAGTGCATCTGTGAAGAAGAAATCTCTGATTTCCCCATGGAAAGGAGCTACCCACTCCACAGATGAATGCAGGCATCCAGAAGAACCATACGTGTGCCCTAGACAGGGCAGTTTTTACACCTAATTAGTTATGAACAACCATACTGGGACAGATGATAATGGACCACAGAAAAACTAAAAAGATATTGGTATGGCTACTCTATAAGACATGTAACTAACTGAATTCCTTAATCCACATATGAGGGTTTTTTTCAGAATTATATCAGTTTAAAAGGAACTTCACAAAGTTTTAAGGTCTGTATCCTTTCTACAGTTTCACTGGGCAGTCCAACACCACCTTGCTTTCCCACTACTTTCCAGCAATGAAATGATAACAGGCTTGCTTTCAGTATCAGCAGGCAGCCACTTGTATCGGTCAGTGGTAAATCTTCTACTGTTTCCTAGGTTATTTTGATCATTATGGAGAGTGTAGGTCACTCAACTTTAACCAGATAAATTCTTAGCCCTATCTTCTGTGTTAGCCTTGTGCCTAGAACCTAGAGAAATATGCACTACTTTCATACAAGACAAAATACAACATTTCCCCTACTTTAAACCAAACTAGTATTATCCCTCACATCAGTGTTCCACTATTTTTATCAACACTTTATCAACACTAATCCCTAGAAGAAGGAGGAAGATTGCAGAATTGCTAACATTCCTCCAGAGATTCTGCATCCAATTCTTAAGACTTCGGGATTTATCCCTGTTTCATACTGCATCTTTCTTTGCAAAGCACAGCAAATATTCAGCAGTTTCTTTACAAGGCAGCGCTGCTTTTTCTGGGTTTTTTTCTATTTTTTCCAGTTGTGGACTCAATCAAAGAATATTATCATCACAACATTATTCCTCTCTCTGATATAAATTAAGCAACGGAAAATGGCTCTAAATATACCAGGCTTGGTATCCATAAGTGTGTTTTTTACATTAACCTTAGCTATTGGAATTTGGGCTTCTTGGAAAAGCAAAAAGGATCAGCAGAACAGGAACCCAACAGAAATGGCCATAGTTGGAGGCCGGAATATAAATGTTTTCATTGGATTGTTTACTGCAACAGGTAAGATTTCTTACAAGACTTTTAAAATGTCTTCTTCAAACACATAGATCTGGGTGACTTTTCTTTCAAAGTAAGTGAACTTCTTTACGTCAAGGTAGATTTTACCTAAGTGTGACTTTAAAGGACTACGGTTTCATGAATCATTTTAGGATGGATTCTTCTAAACCTCTTCACACTGAGCAGAACCTAGTGTTTATGTAGATTCTTTTAAATCAAAGAGATTCAATTAAGAGTTTAGTTAAGAGTTAGAGTTTAATTTAAGAGTGACTGAAGAATATGACACTTTTCATTAAGGAGGACTGTGGTCTTATTGTGGAACCAGTTTCTGTTATCCAGCATAGCAGAACAATTTTACTCCTGGAACAGTCCAGTTCTGTGTGGAATAAATTGCCACTCATGGCAACCCTTGGGCTCTTTCTTAAGAAGAAAATGCTTCCCCACTGACTGCTGTCCTCTGCTCCCCTTTTCTCTCCTTGCTGCGTGGCATCATCTGAAATTTGCTTCCCTGATCTGTTTTTTTGTGAAGGCATCCCCAAATTATATTTGTCTAAGCTACTTCAGCCAGTGCTGTAGGTTTGTTTTCTGACTGCAATGTCTGCTTGCATATTTTTTCCCTAATGTCCCTTTTCTTAGACCATGAAAGATGGTCACTCATGGCAGCATAACAAAGACAATTCTGTTTGCTCTAGCAAGTCTTCTCCTGAGGGGGGACAAAAAATCAGTAACTCCAAATTGCCTCCAAATGTTACAACACTGAGATTTTCCATCCAGACACATATATTCATTCCTGAACTTTGGAAATGATTTAGAGTGAGATCCTAATTCTATTACGTGTACTCTGCAGTACATCTCACTATAGGAGAAAACTTTGCAAAGAAAATAGAAGTGTGATTCAATATTAGTATGAGAAATGGATTTACAAGCTCTCGCAGTGTTCTACAAGACTAGTTGAGAAATTCTATTGCAATTTTTACCTTTTCATCTTCCATGTTTACAGCCACCTGGGTTGGAGGAGCATACATCAATGGCACAGCTGAAATCGTCTACCTGCCTTCAAAAGGATTATTGTGGGTCCAGGCACCTGTGGGATTTGCCTTGTCCCTTGTTATTGGTAAATAATTCATGCAATTAGGACACATAAGATTTAAAAATATACCATATATTAAGACATCTAACAGAGTACAGAACACATTTTAAAGGTGATTTTGATTGTTCAGTCTCCTATAGGTCCAGAATAAGAATTTATAATGCTATCCTCTAAACTGAAACATAACAAGTTAGGGTAGCTGGCAGCTCGTGCAGAGTTCTGCCTGCTTGGTTCAATCTATAGGACAAAATTCTTATCTGACAGATTTAGAAGACTGTGGCTGTGTGTACAATGCTTTTTTAATATGGTCTCCCATTTACAGACTATTGAGAATATTGATATCTTTTTCTTATTTGGAATTTCCATGTGATGAAATACTACTACATATCTTGATTTTTCCACTAAAATACATTCCTCTGAGTAGCATCATCTCAGGATGAATGTGTTATCCATCTTTACAGCTGGTCACTACTGTGTTGAAACTGAGTGAAGTGTGTGGTGTTCCATACCTGAGCTGCCATTTCTAACTCTGGGAATTATTGAACTCACACTGAGGTTCAGCTGTCTTGCCAAGATCAAAGTTTCTTCCAGGCCACACTGTGTTATACCATAACTCGAAGGATACAGTATGATGAAAGCAACAAGACCTGTGCAGACCTTACACAGGAATATCTAAAATAACAATGACTTTGATTTTCGAGGCAAAGAAAAAAGTCCAACTGACGTGAATATGAATCAGGCTTGGAAATATATTGCCAGCATTGCTAATGTGAGTAATTCTTACTAATGAAATTTGAAGAGTGCAGGTCTGATCCTGCAATCTTTGCTCAGGTCAGTAGTGCCCAGACAAGCAGTCCTGTTGGCTTCAGGGTTGGCACAATACGTATTCTTTGGTTTTAATGAGACACCTGTACATCTGAAGTCTAATATTTAGATGAAGGTGTGTGGGACTCAGTGAGCAGATTAAAACGATACAGCTCTGGAAATTAGCCAATGAAGCCACCAAAATGAAAATGCAATCAGAAAAGGAACACATATCAATATGTTGCATCACATGGCCAAGGACAAAAGTTTGTCTCTTTTTTAGCCAACTGTGAGTCTCTGTCTACTGACATTTTCCACAGGATGCATTTCAGAGAATTTTATGTTTCAGGTTGGTAGGCCATTGGTGATGGAGAGAAGATTCTATGTGGGTGTCCTCTGAGCTAAGTTCCTGTTACAGTCACATAAGTATCTTATGTCATTTGGGGTGTCCTAGAGGGTCCTACCTGGCCTCCAGTAGCCACTTCAAAAAATACATAGGTGTGCCAAAAGTGGATGGCTGCATTCGTCAGCTGTAAGCAGATATTTTTCATAATCTTGGACCTCTCAGATGGACAAAATTCCACGTTTAGTCAGGTGAACTGATGCCCTGGTCTGGTTGGCTGCTCTAAGTTTCACTAGGTATGAATTCCACACTCACTATATGGGTCTGATAGACAAACACCATATTATTCTTACTTTTTTTTTTTTCCTGTAATACTAAATATGTCATCATTTCTGATAGGTGGTTTCTTCTTTGTAAATCCAATGAGATCCAAGAATTATGTGACCGTGATGGACCCCCTTCAAGAAACTTATGGGAACATGATGGGAAGTTTACTCTTCATTCCACCACTGCTGGGAGAGGTGTTCTGGTTTGCAGCTATCTTGGCATCCCTGGGTAAATACTTACTTTCCTGTTATATTTGTTAAAAGTCATGTGGCACAACTGTCACTAATATAACACACATTTGGGAACTGTGTGGACTAAGCTGCGGAAAGTTGTGCTTCATGTCTCCTTCCTTCATTGTATTATAATAGAGAGGTCTGGCAATAGGAGTTTGTACCTTCCTCTTGCCTGCAGGAGAACAGACGTGAAAAGGCAAAGTGCCTTGGCAAAGGCCATACATCAATGTATCAGCAAGAGCAGAAAGGGAACATGGGCTCTCCTGAGTTCTCACTCTGTGCACTCTCTGCAGATTCCATTTCTCATACATTGTGGTGCGTTGGCATCAAAGGAATAACATACCCTCATTTATTCTGTATTCTGCACATATGAAAACTGTCTTAAAATACCTGACTGCTATCCTTGTCTGCAGGAGCAACAATGAGGGTCATCTTGGGTATTGGAGGCTCTTTGGCTGTCATCATCTCGGCATGCACTGTCATACTTTACACTCTGCTGGGAGGCCTCTACTCTGTTGCATACACCGATGTCATCCAGATGGTTTTCATTATCCTCAGCCTGGCAAGTCCTGTGCATTTCTTTGTTACCAGTTTCCTAATTAAGGGGAAAAACTCTGCTATTTTCAGGGTGTCTTAGACCAAAAATAACTCCATCAATACTGGCCCTTGCCCTACAGTTCCTCTTTAGAAGAACAGATCTCTCAAAACATCTTACAGTGTTTATACCTTAAGCATTTCAGAGAGTGCCACTGGCCTTGCTGGAGAAATACAGTAAGGTCTGTACAGAAGTAAAGTCTGCAGAATGTGTCCAGAATACTCTCAGATGGAGAGAGATCTGTCTACTGAAGGCATCAATTGTCCTAAATTACAGACTCATGTTCTTGATGATACATGAACCAGAAACCTGTAGATTTAGAGTAAGGAAGGAGGAGAAAGGAAGACTCTAAGTCTGGGTTTAATCTTATGTAGCTCTATATTCTACATCTACCTTCATTTAAATACCTGTCCTCTAAGAACAAGGACCCTGGGAAAATTGTTAACTATTTCCATTTGTATCCTAGTGGATCTGTATCCCCTTTGCTCTTGTGAACTCCGCAACGGAAAGCATTTATTACACTGCAACCCACCAATCCTACC
Organism: Pitta sordida; assembly: GCA_013390025.1. Classification (NCBI taxonomy): domain Eukaryota; kingdom Metazoa; phylum Chordata; class Aves; order Passeriformes; family Pittidae; genus Pitta; species Pitta sordida. The sequence goes on from WEKX01019883.1 coordinate 230,184, forward strand.
AAGACCCTTGGATTGGGAAGATAGAAAAACAGTATCTTGGAAGGTGGCTGGATGACTTCTTCTACTTGGTATGGAGTATTTCTTGGACAAAGGGTTGGGAGAAGGAACTGTGCAGGGACTTTCTGGTTCTTCCAGGCAGGAGCCTGTCCTACAATGCAAGGCCAGTTGACAGGGGTCAGATATTGTGTAAAACCTTCTCTCAGGCCCCTGCAGCACACCAAATGGGCTGGGGAGATCCAGGGGTCAGCTGTGGGATGAAAAGAAGCAGTAGGGACACTCCATCCTTTACCCACATGGAGGAATGTTCCTCTTGAGTTAGACCATCGAGGCAGCCAGTTCCACTCCTGGCACCTAAATGAGTGGTTTCCTACCTTATGACAGGTTGGTTTCATAGCCTTAATAGTGTGCTTTTAACACAAACATGTAAAATTCCCTCTATGTGTAAATGAATATTACACCACTTCAGGTCATCAGCAAGCACAGTGCTTGGCTCCACTGCACAACTCAGCTTTTGAGCTGCCAATATAACCAAGACTGCAAAAGGTTGCTCTGTTCTCATTAAATTGGTAATAGGGACACATAGAAACTTAAGTGTTTTCGGTGAGGACAGTATCTTCATATTTTATCTGATTAACTTTTTGTCCTAAAAAAAGTGAAAATTAAGATTTTTTCATTTTAGCTTTTAGATTTTTTCATTTCATCTAGCTAAGTTTGGGTAGAATTATTTATAAAAGTTGTGTTCCTGAAAAAATTCCCTTCCTCTTTCTTTGTGTCTGACTCACTATTCCAAGAAACCTGTTTTTCAGCTTTTCAATTTGCCAAACCATTAACTTGTTTTCATTAAAAATTCACATCCATCATAATGAGAATAAAGGAAAAGGACACCCTCAGCATATCATCCTCAAAAGTTAGAGCTGGGCAACATTTATGCATTCGAAATAAGAATTTTATAGCACTAAAGACTCCCTGAAAGGGAGTTGTACCCGGTTGAGGGTCGGTCTCTTCTCTCTGGCTACCAGTGATAGAACGAGAGGACACAGTCTTAAACTGTGTCAGGGGAGATTTAGACTTGACATTAGGTGGAACTTTTTCACAGAGAGGGTGACCTCTCAGTGGAATGGGCTGCCCAAGGAGGTGGTGGAGTCACGTCCCTGAAGCTGTTTAAGAAAAGGTTGGATGATGTACTTGGTAGCATGACCTAGATATTAGGGTAGTGTGTTATAGGTAGGATGGTGTGTTGGTAGCAGGATGACAACAGGTTAGGTAACAGGTGATAGGTTGGACTTGATGGTCTCTATGGTCTTTTCCAACATTACTAATTCCGTGATTCTGTGATTATCCATCTGAATGGGTGGATGATGCCCTACAGCAGCCAGCAGCCTGGTGAGTACCACTGGTAACATCTGAATGTTTCAGGTTTTTGGGAGCATCCCATGGCAAACTTACTTCCAAAGGGTGCTCTCCACTGCCTCGACAGGCCAGGCAAGGCTCATCTCCTACCTCTCAGGACTCGGGTGCTTTGCAATGGCCATCCCCTCTGTGCTCATTGGTGCAGTTGCAGCATCAACAGGTAAAACTAACTGTGCAGTTAACATGTTTTTGTCAAAAGTGATTAAAACAGGATCCAAAGAAGTCCTGATTTAGACTTCAAATGACCCAGCCCTGTGGCCCCAGCCACCAAGCTGAGTGATCTCTATCAGAAACATGGACCCTTTGAGGTTCAGTGCACAACTACCTAAAGACATTTAAACTGCCCCAAGACCTGTTTAAAGCTATTTCATTATGATTAAATGACTTTGCATGGACCTTGTGTTGAGGAAAGATGAAGGCAGACTCTGTAAAACCTGGTATGTATAATACTCTTTTAGAAGAAATCTTATGCTTTCTTCTGTTAATGCCTTCTGCATTTAAGACCCAACAATATTAATATAGATTGTTAATAAGATTCCTAAGAATACCAAGAACCCCCAAAATTAATCCAAATCCTAAAATACTGAGGGTCTCATTTCTTAGGCCTGTTGTGACTGGTCCCCGTGAAAAGGCAACTTCAGAAACAGCAGAAATGTCCATGAAGGGTTTGTTGTCACTTTTCTTTGTTTTGTTTAAAAGACTGGAATCAGACAAGCTATGGTCTTCCAAGTCCATTTGAGAGAGGGGAATCTGCGATGATACTTCCACTTGTTTTACACTATCTCTGCCCAGCATATATCTCCACTGTTGGTTTGGGAGCCATCGCTGCTGCTGCAATGTCTTCTGCAGATTCAGCTCTTCTTTCCACTGGCTCCATGTTCGCTCACAATATCTACAAGAAAATCCTGAGGAAAAAGGTACTTGATCGTAGCATTCAGCAGTTTTGGTGTCAGCAAAGACAATCTTGTTTCAAGACGATCTCTAATCTAGTCTGTGATTAGAGGTATCTGTCTTTCAGCTGCTGAACTGATTCCTGAAACTAGAGTTCCAAGTATAAGTCAGGGGTGTTCATATCCTTAGTATCATATATATGGTGCACCTTGGTACCATATATACCAATACCAGTGAGCTTTGCTCATTCTAACATAACTGGGATAAAATCTGGATTAAGATATTAATGGAAACAGCATAAAACCAGACCCTCCAGAACAGCTCTATCTCCAGGGGTGGCTGCCTTGGGTGGCTGCTCGTAGCAAGTTCTAATGCCTGAAAGCATCTACGGCTTGGTGAGAACCAGCCCAGGACAGGACAGTGCTGGCAATCCCCCCAATAAATGCCATGTCTTTAATGCTACATTCTCTGTTTTACAGGCAACAGAGTCAGAGGTGTTATGGGCCATGAGGACCTCCATGTTGGTGTTTGGGGCCGGAGCTGCCAGTCTGGCTTTTTACTCCAGGTCTGTCTATGACCTCTGGTTCCTCAGTGGGGAGCTGGTGTATGCTCTCCTCTTCCCCCAGCTCTGCTGTGCCCTCTTTGCTCCCAGCACCAACACCTACGGCTCAGCTGCTGGATTCTTGGTTGGGCTTCTGCTGAGGTTACTGGCAGGGGAGTCTGCCCTGAGCATCCCCCCTGTAATCTGCTACCCAACCTGCTCCCTGGTGAATGGGACCCAAAGCCAGTTCTTCCCCTTTAAAACATTCACCATGCTTCTCACCCTGGGCACAATCCTTGGTGTGTCATACCTGGCCAAGGTTTTGTTTCAGAGAAACATCCTTTCTCGCAGGTGGGATGTTTGCAATATCACGGGGGGAGCTAGCACTCTCATCCCCCTGCAACAGGTGGAGAAACACGTGGGTTCGCCAACCACTGCACTAGAAGAGAACTGTGATTAAACATAGGGCTTCCTTTGAAAGGCCACGGTGCATTCAGCAGTTAGAGTATAGCACAAACAGCATTACTCTTCCCTTTGATTTCTTCAGTAATTAATTATTTAAAATCCTCACAGAGCAATAAAGACACATTCTGTTCATCTAAAGAGAATGTGTGAGCTTGAAGTCTGAAGTTATTAAAGTCACACAGTGATGGAGCACGATCCAGCGGTGGTTCCTTCGAGGTGGCCCTGGCACCCCACCCGAAAGCAAAGCCATAAATCATGCTCCAACATTTAGGGCATTTCCAAGTCACATACACATACTTTTCTCCCCACTGACAAATTAATGTTTAATAAATTGGGTTTTCTTGATTGAAAAAAAAAAAAAATGTGAGCAAACCTGATTCCATTACCCAGTTAGGGGTTTAACATAATCATCCCTAGGGAACACACCAGACCTATAAAAACACAGATTATTGAAAGCAGTGCAACATCCACAGCAGTTCAGCAGTAATATCAATTCTGCACCATTCCTTGTATGCTTTGCAAAGCTTTCATTGATACAACAAAAGCTTTCGCTTATGCCTCTCCCCTCTGTGGTATCAGGCCACACATCCAGTGTGGATCCCACAGCCTGGAGATGTGTGAGACATCTCCTCTCATATGACATGGTACGGCAGAAGCAGATGAGCAAGATGAAGCAACAGCTGTGAATTATTCAATAAGAAAGTTTTGCATAGCCACTATTTACAAAAATTCAACCAGATGGAAAAATGGAGGTGCCAGAGAGACTCCTGGATGAGTTTTGTCTAAAACACCTGGTAAATGTACTCATGCGAAGGTGTTACTCTAACACAGCGAAAGGATGGTGTAGGACACATACACAAACTGGTGTGTGAGAACTCAAAGGACTGTGGTGACAGAACGATGCCAGAAATGGAACCTTCCTGCAGGGACACAAAATCCTGAAGGAGAGATCCCAAAAGATTCAAGCCACAGGTCAGTACAGAAAAGCTCCTTGTTTGCATAAATTCTCAATGGCTGGGAAGAGAAGGAACCCAGCTAAGTAGTGAGTTTGACCTCTAGCCTCAAGTCTGATGGACTAAGAAGATCTCACAGTGGGCTGGGTCATTAAGATGCAAGCTGAATTAAAAATTCAGAGGGTCTGCAGCAATGGCTCGTGAATGGCTGTCATTTTACACTTCCCTCAGCAGCTGTGCAGCTGCTCACCAGGGGTCAGCTGCAATCCACCAGCAGGTGGTTTGCTGGTGGTTTCAACAGCCAGCAGGAACCACACTGACAATACCTGTACAAAGTGGCTGGGGGAGCTGCTGTGCATGGACATGAACACATGGGCACACTTATGTCCCCATGCACAGCAGTCCTGTTGACATGCTTTATTAAACCAAGTCCAGAAATTCTTTCTTGTGTCTCTAGAGAGTGCCATGAAATATTAAAGTGTCTATAAAAAGGAAAAAAAACCTGTTTTAAAAACATTACCATTTTCTGTGGCCCTAGGCAGTCACCCACTTACATCTTTCACACCCCAGTGATTTGAGTGGGAACATGTGAGGTTGTGCTTAGCTAAGGGAGACAACAAAGCTATCATTACTTCAGCACCAGAAGAACAGCTCTCTTGGATGCTTGAAGGGATGGGGCAGCCACAACTGGGCAACTTCTCCCAGTGCCTTATCACCTTCACAGTAAAGAATTTCTTCCTAATATCTAACCTAAACGTACCCTCTTTCAATCTAAAACCATTGCCCCTTGTTTTGTCACTATCTGCCCTGAAAAAAAAATCCGTCTCCCTCCTTTTTACAAGCCCTCCTTAGGTGCTGGAAGGCCACAAGAACATCTCCCTGGAGCCTTCTCCAGGCTGAACAACCTCAGCTCTCAGCCTGTCTTCACAGGATAGGCATTCCAGCACTCTGGTCATTTCTATGGCCTTCTCTGGACCCACTCCTACAGGTCCATGTCTTTCCTATGCTGAGGATTCCAGAGCTGGATGCAGCACTTCAGGTGGAGTCTCACAAGAGCAGAGTAGAGAAGTGGAATTACTCTCCTCAGCCTGCTGGCTACATCTCTTTTGATGCAGCTCAGGAGCCATTCCATGCAGCAGCCCTGAAAGGCAAATGCCTACCTCTGGAGATACCTTTTCTCTACACCGTTGTGCTCAACTTCTCCTGCTGCTCCCCTGCCGAGTCCCAAAGCTTGACATTAAAGCCTTTCCGTGCTAACGTCCTTGGCGTGGTGGGGAATAATAGGTCCACAGCTTGCTCAGAGAGTGCTGAAGGACACTGCTGAAGAGTGTCACCACCACCATCATGTTACACCACCCAGCGTCACCACAGAAACAGAGGCTTCAAATAGGAAAATCTCAGCACTGTAAGAGGTATGTGGCACACTCAGCTACACAAAGCCCTTACAAAGCTTTCCTAAATTCCATACCACTAAAAACGCTCTGCTTTGTGTGAAGAGAAGAAAATAGCAAATACAAAATTACTGTAACTCTCCCGAATGTTTACCATTTTCCATTCTTTTATGACTCCCTCCACAGAACAGCCCCCAGCAAGCTTAAAAAGAAAACATTCATCAAGGTCAGACAAAGTTTTGAAAGCAATTAGACACAAGTAAAATAAATATAATTCTAGCCTATACTTAATGATCAAATGCCTAATTGTTCCAGTTCACCACACCCAAAGTCCTTGAAGTGTTGCTAGAATAGGGGATAATAACTCATCTCCCAGGAAACTCTTCCTCTCACAGGTTACTGCCTCCAATTCAGTATTCCTTTATTTTCATTTCCTCTTCTTTATAAAAAATTCATTTGGTCACTGGAGGGCCCCAGTTTACCTCTCCTCAAATTGATTTATTTCCTTTCATCCTTAGATGTGTCCATGTCAATGACTCAATATACAGTTTCAGTTTTCTTTAACTTTCCTCAGCCAGACAACTGCTACCTGTTTTTGGCATTTTTTGACGTTAATAATACCCTATCTGTCATGTCTAATTAAAACAAAACAAAAAAACCACCACCAACAAACCAAGCCAAAACCAAAAAACCAACCCAATCTGCAATTTGGGAAGCATTTGGTTTACTGTGAGTTCTTGGCATCACATCAGATCCTCACCAGTCATCTTCAGATGTCTGGTTTATGTAGACAAGAAAAACAGGAAGATAACACTACTGAAGAGAAAGGTGCATCTCTTCCCCTTTTCACTTATGCCATTTTCAGGATCTCCTAAATGCGTCCTTAATGGAATAACACTTGCATCCAGCAAGAAAACAAAGAAACGCATGCAGGTTTGCCAGGCATTTCTAGCACTGCCAGGGAGATAAGAGTTTCAGGTGACCTATGAGCTGCATGAGGGCAAGACGAACCTCTCATTGCTTTCTTGCAAATTCTGTGCTTTCTGGCTTTTCTCCACATGGCACACACCCGTCTTGCCTTGAAGTTCTCCGACTTTGCTGCAGAAAACACTGACTTAGTTAACAGAGCTTTTCAGAGTTCTAATAACTTCCCTGCACTAGACCACCGCTGACTTTTGTGCTTCTCTAAGAAAAGGAGAATTGAAAGGCATTAATGTCCCACAGCAGGACATTTGTAAATACGTAAAAAAAGCCAAATTTCTTTGTTGATCCTTAAAACTTCAAGATGATCCATCATCCCCAGTGATGGGAATACTGCTGCATGGCTTTCTCTGCCCCCAGATAAGGACAAAACCACCTTTGTGTCTGGAATTTGTGCCGTCTGAAATAATCAAAAGAAAAAGTAGAATATGAACTAGAGTAAGGGTTTTATTATCAGACACAAAAGCATGAACATCCCAAAAGATGCATAGATAAAGTTCTCCTGAATTCTGCTGGGAAATTTCTTCCCTCAACATTAAACAACCTAAAGAACAGACAGTTCTTCAGCCAAATGGGCAAATGGCTGTTTCGTGGTTTTATAAAAAATCTTCTGGCAGGTCTCTTGCAGTACCATCCTTGGCAGAGGTGTCAGTTTTCCTACTCTCCTCCTCCCCCTCAGTTTCTCTCCACCAGCTATTTTAGCCCATCCTGAGGTATTGCTGCACAAATTCAAATTAACAAATTTCCCTTAAGCAACTCACTGACTGACTTATGCTTTGCTTTCCCAATCCCTTGAAGAGGGACAGCATTTTAATTCACTCTGAGAAGAATTCTGAGATCTTTGGAAGAATGTTCTGGTACATGGTAAAGAGTCGTTTTACATCATGTGAGAATTTCTGTCCACAGCTGGAGGGCAGTTTTCCTGGTCAGTCTAATTCCAACACTGGAGCAGTGGAGGTTTACTTTAGCAAGACTTTTAACACTGTGTCTAACAAAATCTTCACAGGCAAGCCGATAAATTACAGGTTAGATAAATAGACAGTGAGGTAAACTGAAAAGTGGCTGAACTGCCAGGCTCAGAGGTCTGTGATTCACAGCACAAAGTCCAGCTGGATGCCAAAACCTAGTGTGGCCCATGGTTTAATGCCAGAACCACTACTGTTTAGGACCTTCCTTAATGGCCTCAGTGCTGGGTATGGAACACTTGGTGAGTTTGCAGACTATACGAAACAAGGAGTGCCTGATACAGTAGGTGGATGTGCTGCCATCCACAGGAGCCTGGACAGGCTGTAGAAATTGTCTGACAGGAACCTCATGAAGTTCAGCAAAGTGAAGTGCCAAGTTCAGCACTTGGGAAGGAACAACCCCGGGCACTAAGGCTGGGAACTGAGCCAGCAATGTGTTCTTGCGAGAAAAAACACCAATAGCCTCCTGGGCTGCATTGCCAGCAGGTTGAGGGAGATGACTCTTCCCTTCTGCTCAGCCCTGATGAGAGAGTTTGGTGAAGGACTATGGAGATGATTTAGGATTTGGACCATATGTCATACAATGAGAGGCTGAGAGAGCTGAGACTGCTCAGCCTGGAGAAAAGAAGGCTCAGCCAGATCTTATCAACGCACTTAAATACCAAGGGGGGAGTGGGGAAGTGGAGGAGGGGGTAAGAAAAGCCAAACTGCGGTGCCCAGTGAGGGAACAAGAGGCAATGGGCACAAATCAAAACACAGGATAATGCATAAGAAATGTCTTTTTCACTCTAAGGGTGGTCAGGCACTGCAACAGGTCATTCAGAGGGGTTGAGCAGTCTCTACCCTTGGAGATAAGACATTCAAAGCCTACCGGACACAGGTCTGAGAAACCTACTTTCACTGCTCTGAACAGGAGGCTGGACTAAAGACTCTCCAGAGATGCCTTCTTACCTCAGCCATCACGTGATTTTGTGACCATGGAAGAATGCAACGGCAGTCTCATGGTACAACCTAAACGCCTACAGCAGCAGCAGCATCCCTTTGGTGGACTGGGCTGGGGTTCATTTCATAAATGCTCTCACCTTAGCCTTTGGCAAAAACAAACAGTTGAATCTTTGAAAGGTTTCATTTAAAGTCATCATAAAGCTATGCACTTTTTTTATTGCCATACAGTAGTCTGGACCCCAAATTGTCCACAGTAACACAAGTCCAGCTTAGGTGGCTGTATGTTTTTATTTACAAAAGCTGGGACAAAAAGGCCGGAAAGGACTATACCATTTGTGTGGATATGGATAAGAACTCTTTAGTGCTCCTACTGCCATTGTGGTTTATATGTGACGAGAAGAAAGATTCTAAAAATGAGAAAAAGAACTTCCAAACTAAAAGAATGGCTGGACTGGGTTTAGTCTGCTACCTCAAACAGAATGAAGAGTCTCTTGCACACTGCTTGGGCCAGGGTCACTCCATGGAGAGGGAAAGGACCTGATGGACTCAAAGGTTATATCTAGATGACTAAAAGCTTCTGCATGATAGAGCAGTCCTGGCCCCTAGGCCAAATAGTAGAGTTAATCCAATCAGGTGGGGGGTGTAAAGTCTGCTGGAATAGAAGTGGAAGATTGTAGAAGTTGGAGGAGTGAAATCTTGTCCAATCTCTGTCCTCTGGAGTGGTTTGAAATGAACTCAGATGAATAGCATCTGAGTTTTCGTTTCAAACAGATCAGTTGATTTACTCAAAAAAGATCCAGGGAATGCACTAATATTCACACAAAATGGACAGTTAATGGCTTGGGGCCTGGGCTTGAACTGAGAGGATGAAATATTTGCAGTAGACTGACTTAAAGCAGCACACACCAGCATCTGGGATGCACTCTACTGTTTCCTGGGCTGACAGGATCCACTGAGTTACCCCAAGGCTTCCGTTGTCTTGGTTTTCCTTGACATTTTTATAGTTTATTGGTGGAGTGTCTGAGATGGTATCTGACAGCAATTTGATTGAGAAAGAAGAACAATACAAAATCAATGCTATTTACATGAGGTAGACAAACAACTGGCTAACTGACAGATTTTAAATGTAATTACAAGTCAGAAATTATCATCCAGTATCTGAACCTCTAGTGAGGTTAATTCTTGGTATTGTCATATTGTACTCCACTTACCAGTGACTGCAGAGGCAATGAGGACCAGTCCACAACTGGTCAAACGAGCTGCAGGTCAGTATGGCTCATGGATAATTTAGTGCAGGTGTCTGTAGGGAGATCAGGTGTACCACAGTCTAAACCCAACTACTGGCTGTGTTCTCCTAGAAGGAAGGCCCCAGTGATACTACGTACTGTAATAGTGCATATATGAGATCAATCTTAGAGCATACTCCTGCTACTTTGTTTCTTCTTCTTTTTTTTTTTCCCCTCACAGGCAGGGCTTATGACAACATCCAGTGTCTGCAAGTTAAAACTAGACAAATTCAGAATACAAATAAGGCTCAGGATTTTAAAGGTAAGAGCCATTAAATATTAGAAGAATTTGCCAAGGACTGAGCTGGATTCTTCGTCACTGAAAATCCCTGACAAAACTCGCTGGGCAATGCAAACACCTGGTGCTAATCCGGATTTACGTGTCAAGAAAGTAGAAGGACATTTCTTGGGAAGCTGGAAAGAAGTAGGACAGAGGCTGAGCTCGTTGGTCTCCCAGTTATGCTTTGTAGGCAAGAGAATGCATAAGCCATTGTTTGGTCTCTGCATTTTGACTGTATCATTCTAAACATCCCTCTGGTGAGAATGTATCCAGAAAGACACCTGCAGCCTGTCACAGCTCACCACCCACAGAGTGACACTGTTGAAGTTGTTGGGAGGCCTTCTGCTGTCAGTGACAGCAATGCATGACCTCCTCCAGCAGCCAGCTACCCATACTGCACTCCTGAAAGCTAGAGGTGAAATATCAACGATGTTTCTATGTCTGATATGTTTGGAGCAGCTCCTAAATCCTCCACATACACAGGCCGAGGTGGGGCATAAGGCCAGGCCTGTGACGTTGTCTGTGCTCCAGGAGGAAACCACCCATGGTGTGTGTGCACAGGCCTGAGCTGCCCTGAGTTACCCATACTTGTTTCCACAGAAGACACCATAATTACGCACCACTACTCAGTCACAGTCATTATTTCAAAGGCCACATGCCTAACACGCTTCAGCATCCATTTTGCAGGGCCAGTTAGGCTTGACTTGATTTGGTTCAGTGCTCCATATTCTCAGCTGCCTTGCAGGTGCTGTGGCCAGACACAGGAACCAATACAGGCAATAAGGCTGCCTGTAGAGAGGAGCATCAAGTCTGGCTCTCTAGAGAGGCCATGTGCCAGCCCCTGCTCAGCATTTCAGCAAATCCAAAGTAAGCCTAATCAGAGGTAGAGAGTTCTGATTTCCGGAGCTCATTTTGACCTTGTGAGGACACGGTTGTGCTGACAGGGCAGGTCAAAGTTAATTCTTTGCACCAAATTTATGCCAAATGAATTGGAGAAGTGTTCAGGTGATCCACATAAAAAGTGTGGTTGAGACAAGAGTGTGAGTATTTAAATGGTCCATTCCAACTATACCAGGTTAATCACCCTTAATTATTGCTTTGCTTAATTATTACTCATGCTTAATTTTATTTAATTGCTCACCCAATCTGCATATATCACTACTACTGCATCTTAGGACAGTGACCAAATTGGAGACAGGAGATAGGTTTGAGCACCTGGGGCATCCCAAGATTTGAGAAGACAGAAGCTTGTGTTATTCTTATAATGCAGAGGACAGCACTGAAACTCAGAGGGAAAAAATGGAAGACACAAGAGACTGTTTTGCATTAGCTCCTTTTTGAGATTTTTTAAATTCTTCTCACAGTGGATAGACATGCCATTCACTTTCCTGAATTCTGCAACTGAAAATATTCATACTGCTCATGATCAACAATGAAAAGTACCCTGGTCAGGAAAATAGACCTAGAGTACCTTGAAAAATTGTCAGAGGAATCTTACATGTGATAAAAGATGCTCTTATCTATTCTTTGTATGGTATAACTCTATCAAAGCTCCTTTCTAGGCCGTAGACAATAACTTCAGACATTGATGTGGGGTGAAGGGTATTATGATTAACTAACCTCTTGGCGTCCTGCCCAAACTGGAATATAATTATTTTTATTTAATTGGAAGCGCATCATTATTTTGCTTTATTTTTGCCACAAGACAAGATGAGTTAATCAGTGACATCAAGATTGGCAGCAGCCTGGTCTGCAGTGAGTTCACAGTCCTGAGGGATACAGGTCAGACAAACAGCAAAATCAGGACCCTGAATTTTACGAAAGAAAACTTACAATCATTCAAGGAGTTAGTCAGCAGGATCCCCTGGAACACTGCCCTCAGGGACAAGGGAGCAGAAGAGAGCTGGGATGGGAAATCTTTAAGGACATTCTCCAGAGAGTATACAACCTCTTGACCTCCAGGTGTAAGAAATCAGGAAGGGAAGGCAAGAGACCAGTATGGCTGAGTTGAGACCTGCTGGCCAAACTAAAGGCCTGGAAAGAAAAGCACAGGCAGTGGAAGCAGGGACAGGTATCCTGGGAAGAATATAGGGACACTGCCCAGGTGTGAAAGGATGGGGTGAGAAAGGCCAAAGCACAGCTGGAAACATAGTGATAGGAAAAGGGGTAATGATTTCCATCTGAAGGAGGGTCCATTTAGCTAAGACACAAGGAAGAAATATTTTACAGTGGCAGCAGAGAAACACTGGAACAGGCTGCTCAGAGAGGTGAGATAAAGACCAACTTGGAGAGTCAAGACAGTGAGAATTTTTCTCTGTTTTGACATAAGCTTCCTAGAACAAAAGTAACTTTGCACTTTGGTTTCCCATCGAAAGAACATTGGGATATTCCACTCTCCGTAAATAGTGAAGGAGGATGATCTTGGAGCAGTTTTAATGCCACAACAGTGCCCCATGGATGAATTAATCACCCACTCAAAGACGTGCTTTGAGTACCTTCCATTTGATAAAAGCTGTTTCCAAATGTCTCCCTTCTACTAAGCATCTGTATGTCCTCAGATGCACATTTTGGCACCATCACTTGATTTTTTTTTACTCTATTTTCATAACCTGCAAACCCACAGACCATACCCACAACGAGACTTAGGCAGTCTAGATAGCTTAAAAAGCAGAGGAATGCTGACAGACCAGAACTGCTCATGGTATCTCCTCTTACATCTATTGATTGATTTGGGACGAGAGAAGGGCTTTTTGTACTGTGCCTCTGCCAAAAAAATAAAAGGCAAAAAGAAATTGTTGACATGCAAAGCACAGATTTGTCCTGGTTCTATTTCAGATGCTGAGAAGCTTGATTTTTTTTCATCTTACATGAATGGAAAGAATGTTTTTTACACACTGAGACCTCACAGTGAATTTTTTTTCACCTCCAGAAGATCAGAGGGAGCTAAGCCTGGACTACCAACTCCATGAAAGAGGAGGGACCAGCAGGATGTTACCTGATTTTCGACTGTTCCTGTGCCTGGTGTACATTTCTGTTGTCAGTTCAGAGGTCTGCAGCCCTTTCCTGCCCTCTGCCAGCTGTTTGCCAGCTCACTACATCAATCAAAAGCATCTCAAGGCAGAGGTGAGCACCCTCTGTAGCCCTCTGACCCTGCAGATGCAAAGCCCTGCAGTCCCTGTTAACATTTCTTTGCTCAGGTTTCTCCCATGGTTTAATGCAGGATGAAATTACCTCTAATAGGCTATTTCAAGTCCGTAATCTCTGAATTTTTAACTCTCCTCTTGTTTATCTTTTCTTCAGCAAAAGGCAAGGTCAAGCATTTTGTCGACTCCAAAAAGGACACCAATGCAGAAGGGTAAGGGGAAAAAAAAGCATAAAACACTGTATAAAACACTTGAGAGTACTCATGCAGCATATTAGAGAGCAAAAGGAGTTTTCTGGCTCCTATCTGGCTGTTGGTGCAATTGTTAATGTGGTTTTGTTCCATTATTAATGATACCAGAAAGAGAAATCAGCCTTCCAGACAAACTTGAGAGACAGTCTTCTGACACCTTGCAACAAGAAGGAAGGAAAAACCCACTTAAAATAATGGAAATAAGCAAAGGGAAGGGAAAGGGAAACAGAATACTGAGCATATAGCAATAAAATCTGCAGATATCTATAGCAGTGTGGGGATTGTGAGCTGTTTACAAACCTTGTAAATCATTGAGAGCCTGCTAGTTTAACAACACTTTGTAATTAAACAAGGCAAAACTGACCTGGGGGTCCCTTCCGGCTCGGAGTGGCCTGTGAGGGAACTAGGTTTATGTCCACAGCTCTGGGGTGTGGGTTTGATCCCTGTATGGACATTAGCTGGGGAGTTGGACTAGATGATCCTTGTGGGTCCCTTCCAACTTGTAATATTCTGTGATTCTGTGTGATTTTTTACAGTCTGTATAGTATATTGCTTGGTACATTGCTAAACCTTCCATTTGACAAGAAAGAAAAATAAAACGCAAAGAGCAGCATTAATGGATGAAACATCTGTAACCTGGAGTGGCATATCACTGGCCTCATATCAACGTGGTTGGACAGGATTTTAATAACAAGCTTTGTTAGGCAAATACATCACAAATACGCTAAGGTAAGTAAAATCAGGAATAACACTCCAGTCTGGCCTTTCTGTGAAGCTACCCTGAGTGAGCTACCAAATTAGCACACCCACAGAAGAGCCAGCAGGGCACATCCCTTTGCTCACACCTAGCACAAACAGCTCCACTCCAGCAGCCTTGCACCTATGCCCAAGCACCAAAGACCAAAACCTACACACCAGCTTCTCCACAGCACCTTGTTATTATGCTCTGGGATGTGCCCTCGGTCGCTGTATGGGTATTAGATGGTGAGTTGGACTAGATGATCCTTGTGGGTCCCTTCCAACTCATAATTTTCTGTGATTCTGTGTGATTCTTCAAACTTGATCCCTACAGCAGGAGATACCTGCTGAAGATCATCCCTCCTGCCCTCCACTGCTCCACCTCCCTGCCACCAGGCTCCAACCCTGGCCACAGCACTCACCATCATTGCCATTCACACACAGATGCATTTCTGCTTAAGGGAATCCTCCTGCCTTGCAAATGTGATGTTTGCAGCACAGAGGGAGGGATCATTGCTTCCAATGAGCTGTCAAGGAGAAAGGAACCAGCCAGCTTTCAAATGAATACTATTTATAAGAGCTTTTTTAAATGTTTTCTTAATGCTGGACGTTTTGTTGATGTCATAGTATTTGTTGATGTGCAGTTTATATTGAAAATAAACAACCTCTAGATAGTTTATAGTTTCCCCTTTGAAATGAAATAATCTAAAAGCTCTTTGCTGTTAATTATTGATGCTGAAATACTCATCTCTTATCACAGGACTGAACATTTGACCTATACTGCAAAGCCCAAACTGCCAATATTTGAGAAGATCTCCAGACCTGGGTTTCAATTTCATGACTAACATCTGTCTTTCCAATAGGTAGGATTAAATCCGTGCAACCAGTATGATACATTTCAAACAGACAAAGTTAAATTTATTTTATATGAGCATATGCCCCATAAGTTGTGCTGCCAAAATAGGTCACTGGGCCAAAAGCTCAAAAATAATTTAAATAAAGATGGAAAGAAATTAAATAGGAAAATTACATAAAGTCACATCACCATGAGACTTTCCTCAATGCTTTGAAGCATTGCCATGAAGTGATGGGATCAGGAAGAAGCTTTGCCTGTGGGAATTTGTCCCAGGGGAAGTGCTACACACTTTTTAATGTAATTTCATTTTCACCCAGGGACACCTGGGCACGATGTCAACTTGATGCAGCAGAAGGGATTTGGCAAAGCACAGGAGCAGGTCAGACAGATCATAGAGGCTCCTTCAAATGCTTCTTGAACTCTGTCAGACCTGATGCTGTGATTACTTCCCTGGGAAGCCAATTCCATTACTCAACCTTTTTCTAATATCCAACCTAAACCTCCCCTGACACAACTTCAGGCCATTCCCTCAGGTCCTGTCACTGGTCACCACAGAGAAGAGATCGGTGCCTGCCCCTCCTCTTCCCCTCATGAGGAAGTTGTAATTGCAATGAGGTCTCCCCTAGTCTCCTCCAGGCTGAACAGACCAAGTTCCCTCAGCCTCCTCATACGGCTTCCCCTCAAGGTCCTTCACCACCTTCCTTGTCCTCCTTTGGACACTCTCTAATAGCTTAATACCTTTGTTACATTGCAGTGCCCAAAACTGCCACAATATTCAAGGTAAGACCACACCAGTGCAGAGCAGAGTGAGGCAATCCCCTCCCTTGACCTGCTGGTGATGGTTTGCCTGATGCAAAATGGAGTGGAAGGTAAACAATTCATAGCCTGCCTCTGCAGATTAAGTGTGAATGTGCTTTCAGGCAACCCCAGCAACATGGCAGGCTGAAAAAACGACATGAGTTCGTATATTTGGGCTGTGCACCCTCACTGGCCTATCTCCCCCTGTCCTTTCATCTGACTCTCATTGCTGAAGCTCCAAGAGAGACACCATTAGTTGGGGAAGCTGGAGATTTTATTGCACCTGAATCTGGAAGTCATGCAGATTGCACCCTCTTGTCAAGGCCAGACTTAAATCCTGGAAGACCCCTCTGAGGTGTGCAAGAAGGATGCCATAATCCCCTAGGGAGGCTTCCACCTGGCTGCATATTGGAAAAGCCACAGCTTGTTGGAAAGCCACAGTGGGAGTGGGTTCCCCGCAGCTGAGCCCTGTTCAAGCCCAGCCTCACTCCTGCTCAGCCCCCTGCCCAGAGCTGTGCTTCAGCCACACAGGCCTCCGTGGGACTCACCTGTCATCCTCGTAGAGAAGCAGTACTAGGGAAACCTGCACTAGTCCATACAATGCAGTGGGGGATGTGACTGCCCTGCACAGAGGCTTCTGGCAGATCCCAGCCGTCCCTCCTCACCTAGGCAATTGCCCTTTTCTCTCACCCGGAAGAGTCAGCGCTGACCAACACACTGAAGTGTCTTTCACCCACAATCTCTTAAAGAAAACTTGAGGAGAGGGAAATGTGAGGAAAAGGAGGACGCAAGACCTGCAAAAGGACCAGTCTGGTGTGTAACTCAGCCTAGTGAGAGGAGCGGCTCCCCTGGGGGTACATACGGCTTCCGGCAGCCATATACAAGTCTGCAAGGATGAATTTTCAGGATTGGGACACTCTCATGTTTTCTAATCACGTTTCCCACTAACTCACACTGTCCTGTGCTTTCTGAAAGAAGGACAAGCGTTTCTGGGAGCCTCCTCTGGACAGTGACGGACGGGAGAGAGGCGCACCTGTGCATGTGCCGGGTACGATGGGACGGGAACGGGTCTCGTTTTCCATGGTCATCAAAGGTGACCCCTGGGGACACAGAGATACTGCTGCCCAGTCCCACCGTCTCACCCGCAGCATCACCAGACTGCTCGGGGCAATGAACTCAGTTTTAACACCCCGAAGGTAAATCTGCCTCGCGGATGCGCAATCACACCTCCAAAGAGCTTCCTCCAGCCGGGTCCGGCAGGCAGCGGCAGGGCCGGGCAGGGCCTGCCCATCGCGCTCATTTCCCGGCTGGGCGATGGCCGGCGGCCGGGCAGCGCCTTCCTTTCCTCAGCCAATTGCATCTCCAGCCCGGATCGGAGGATCGCGAGGTGTGAGGCGGCGGAGCGCCCGGGGGCCGGTGCGGGGGGGAACTGGGAGCAGCCCCGGCGCCGCAGCAGGAGCGGGAGGAAGAAGAGGGAGAGAAGCGAGGGGGCCTGGGGCAGGCAGCCCCCGGGGCCGGGCCGGGCCGGGCCGCTCAGACACTTAAATGCAACCCCTGGGGCAGCGGCTCCTCGCTGATGAGACCGCTGCAGGGCTGCCGGGGACGGGGCGTCGTCGTGGGGACCGTCACCCTCTGCCTGGCCGCCGGGTGGGCTCTGCAAAGTAAGTGTTCGGCTCCGTCTCTGTCTCCCCCCGCTTCCTTCCCCAGCCCTTTCCTTCTCGCCGCGATACCCCGGCTCAGCCCCAGCGCCCGGGATCTGTTGGGGACGGACGGAGCGCCCCCGCCCCCAGCGCTGTGCCCGGAACCGGGACACCCGGAGCTGCTGGGGAAGTGATGGGAATGGCACATACCGGGACTCAGGCAGGCATCGCTGCTCTCTGCGGGCTGCACATGGTCTGGGGACGTTCGTCCCCACTCCTCGGAGAGAGCGGGGAGCTGAGCGGGGCCAGCCCGGAGCGGGGTCGCGCCCCACATCCCGCTCCCACGTCCGCTCCCACGTCCGCAAACTTCCAGAGAGGCCCCGCAGCCGCCGTTCGCTCCCTGCTTTGCCAGCAACCTAGAGGACAAGGCATGGAGGGGGAAAAAACCCCGATTAACCACCCCGAAGGCCGTCGGGTCACGCTGGGAAACGCGGCGGTGAAGAGGAAAGGTGGGTTCCAAGGGGGGTGAGTGGGGAGGGGGCAGCACGCCGAGAGCCGTCCGGCCCTCTCCCAGCGAGGGCTGGAGGAGGCTGCTGCCAACCCCATCCCCACATGGGACTGGGGTGTCAGTGCCACCTGTGCCTTTGGTTTGGCCGTGCCGCAACAGTCCGTCGTCAATGGTGATGCACAAAGAGGGCACCAAGGGGTGGAGGAACTGTCCCGAGGGTTTCAGAGCTCTATTTTAGAGCTGTTCCCCACTCCGTTTAGAGCTCCTCCATAGAGATCACTCACTGCCAGCCCTTTTCCACCCACTTCACAGCAAACTGCAGGCCCAGCTGTGTTGCTGCTGCCAGGTCTGGAACACAGATCTAAACTTCCCACTTCCCACTCGCTCAGGCAAATACATACTTTGAAGCAGAGAGCAGTATGATAGGATAACAAACTCACCATGCTCAGAGCAGCAGCAGTACCCTCTTGTCCTGCGAGCATGTTTTACATGTGAAGGGTCTGATTTTGCAAGCAGTAGAGCAGAACAGCCTTGTGCAGGGCCCTCTAGACGGGTGTGATGTTTGCTCTCCAGCTCTGCTGGGATTAGACAAGTTCGGGTCATCTGGTTGCATTGCCCATTAAAAATATTTTTGAATGGTTATACATTGCACTGCCTTTTTTAGCTTTGCATGCTAGAAAGGGACAGAACACATTTGCAAATAATTACTGGAAAAAATTAAAATTTTCTTACATTTACCTTGCAATCATATATTTAAAACAAAGTCATGCCTCTACCAAAACATTAATGGGTCACTGAGGGGATATGCTCAGCTCCTGCCTGGTCAGAAAGAGTAGGAAAGACCTTTAAATAAACACATGGAGCAGAAAACAATTGGAACAATTTGCAGCGATTACCAGAGGTTCCCGGCTGTTCTGTGTCTGTAGTTGGCACAAACCCGTTTTCACAGCTCTGGTTAGTCTCTCCTGCACGCAGGCTGAACAACAGATCACAGCTCAGCTGAGGGTGCATTGGGCTGCCCACAAAGTCTGATATTACTGCAGGGGGACTGGGCAGCACAATCATGACAAAGCACATGAAGGGGGAGTCCCAAGAGTGTTGCGTATCTTGGAAAAAGCCTAGATCCTATCTGGTCCTATAGGTGCAGGCCTGAAAATCGAACTGGCTTCTTGATCTTACCTTGAGTTAATAAATTCTGCTACAGATCCCAAATACAGTGAAGGCAGCTCATAATTCATTTACCCATCTCTTCTATTTGTGGTTGCTCATGGAGGGTTCTTATTTTGAGATTTTAAAAAATAATTTCTTTCCCTGGGAGATTTTTTCTTTGCCTTTTAAAATTATTCTTATCCCTGTAGGCTCTCTAAAACTTCCAGAATCAGCCCCAGGGTGTTCTGCTTTGCTCTCCTGCAGCGTACCAGAGGGTCTCGTTCTCCCTCCTCCTCGATGGGTTATGGACATTTCCAGGTCAACATTACTTTTTCATTCTGCTCTTGCAGTCAGGCTGTTTGCACAGCGAGAGGAGAGGAGGTGATGGTGCTCCAGGCCAAACCAGGAAATTCAGCCTTACTCTGTGACTTATCTGCTTTTTGTCTGCTTTGATTTTTGTGGGTAGATAACAGGATTTCAGTCTCTAGCCAAGTGTCTCAAACATGCCACTAATAAAAAGCAAAAAAAGAATGCCAGTTGAAACTCAGATGTTGTTATTCATCCAAATCTTCATGCAGAAACACCCACATGCAAGCAGAAATTATTGCAGTTACACATTAAACTAAAGCGGTCAGTTCGGTTTCACAGTTACAAACAGCTCCATAATCACATCACGAGGAACTAGATGAGATTTAAATATTCTTTTATGTCCACTTCTGCCTGGATATCATCAGGAACATGAAGTCCCTGGGTTCTCATGGAACTGTAGGTACCTTTGATTACATGCAGTTTATCTGCGCTGGCCTATAACTGGCTTTAAGAAGCTGGTGTCTCAAATGTTGATTACACTTCCAGAAAATATGACGAGGTCATTGCCAAGTCTTCACATACTTATACCTACTACAGTTCTTGCCTTTGGGGGTTGGTAATTAATATGATAGGTTACCTTGGACATGGTAATTAAACTTTCCATTTAAATGCAGCATTTTAAAAGAAAGCCAGTTAGTGATGAACACAAAAACATTGCTCAGTTTTCAGAAACTGTTACGCTCCCTTACCCAAAAAGACCCTTCCGAAGTCCCTCTCAGTATGGGTATCGAAACACTGAAACGCACCAATTGCATGTCCGCTGTGGTAGGAACATTTTTGCCATCATCAGTTACAAATGTGTATTTAGTTTTTAATTTAAGTATGTATGTTACTTTAATGGCAGCAGAAAGACACACTAATCTAAAGAGATACTGCAAAGCATAATCTAGCCTCTCTTAAAACAGACTACTGAGATAGGTAGGATGAATCACACACAGAGGTCTTGCCCAACCTGCCCTGGATGGTTGGCACAGCATCACCCCCACACTCACCACCCTCCTTTGTCTTTCAGCTCCCGGAGGAGTATCGTTAGTTGTCCCACAACCCAACATCAATGCAACAGTGGCACAAAACATCCTCCTCTCAGTTGAATACTCTTGCAGAGGCATCGCCACCATTGAATGGAAGCACGTGTCAAGCTGGGGCACCACCAGCATTGTTGAGTGGAAAAGTGGGAATTATGTCAACATATCCACGGTGTACAAGAACAGAGTGAATACTTTTGAAAATGGCTCTATACAGCTTCTGAACGTGGGCATGCGAGATGCTGGCTACTATTTTGTCACTGTAACAGAGGAGTATGGAACCAGCGCCTACGGCACCATCATAGTCAATGTTTATGGTACAGACTAGATGGGACTTCTTGGCTTTACCCTGAGTTTAAACATCAATCTGCTTGCAATCAATTTTATAACATAATTTTTTTCCATTCTTCCTACAGAGATCGTCTATGAAGATTTACATTTTGTAGCAGTTCTCTTTGCATTTCTTGCTGCAGTATCTGCCATTCTGATCTGCTTCATGTGGCTGTGTAACAAATCCCTGCATATGTTTCAGAAGAAGACAACACACAAACTAACAGGTATCTCCTTAATAATGCACACAAGGTATGGTGTTTTCAAGTCTGAAATTTGGGCATAAAATTTGTGCCATAAAGGTGCTAAACAGGGACACTGAGAAACAAGGCGAAAGGGCTCAGATCACTTACCTTGTTCTAACTCTTTTCTAGCTGAGGCAAATGAATAACAGGTGTTTAGTTGCAGAACAAGCCACAGGATACCTACTTCATATGTTTCACATCAGAAATAATGAAATACTTCCCAATATTGCTAATTGCAAAATGTGGGGAGAAAAGGCAAGAGCTGCAATCACCCCTCATCAGAGGGCAGGAAAAGAAGTCAAGAGCATCTAATGATCTTCACCCCAGAAGAGTATATCCTAGGGAAAATAATGCAATGGCCCTTGGAAGTGGCCCCCGCTTCTGTTCATGAAGAACTGCACCTCTCCCTTCCCTCTCAACTGCCCCCTTTAATCTGTCCTCACCTTCGATCCAATTGCAGACTCCAGTAAACACAGTAATGTCAAAATCAGACTCCTGACACACAGAATCACAGAATCACAGAATCAGTAAGGTTGGAAAAGACCATAGAGATCATCAAGTCCAACCTATCACCTGTTACCTAATCTAATCTAGTCAAACCTGTTACCTAACCTGACCTGTTGCCATCCTACTACCAACACNCACACCAAAGACAAGTTATGGAAAGCAGGTCAGGGGAGCACAAGGGCTGTACTGAAGGGAATATTCTGCAATTCTGTCATTCACATGCTAGAGAAGAAATTTCCAAGCTGCAGCCAGGGATATTTGGCTAGGCAACAGGACAAGATGCCATGCTACAGGCCTGGGATCAAGTTCTTAGGCACATCCTTGGAGTCTGAAGTTTCTTTTACCACTTCAAAACATTTCTGGCATTTACCTCCCTTCTTTTTAAGTATAGATCCATTAGTGGTTTCTTGCCCTATAGGTAAAAGGTCTGTGTTTCTTCTAGAAAAAGTGCTGCTTTACCTGTTATAACACGAAGCCTAGCTATGAGTATTTTACTAGACCAACACAGATACTTGAGCATCCTAAGCCTCATGGCCCAGACTTTGTGTCAACTCTGCAAAACCTGGTAAAAGAAGACATTAATTTGCCTTGAGCTGCCTTTTCCTTATTGTCACTCACATACATCTCTTAAGGACTACTGCTATTTTCATGGTACACACACCATTCACAAACTTCTGTAGCTATGGAAAATTTTCCTATCATGCCAAAATATACAGGCTTTTGTTAGGATAAAACTTCTTCCTCTAGTTAAAATCTATCTTCCTGCGGAGCTGATTGAATACAGTTATTTGGCAGAGTTCAGGAATATCACAGTTGCAGAAAGTTGTCATCTTCCAGAACATGGTCCAAAGCAAGGACCTAAGTTCTGCCCCAGTTCCACCTTAGAAGAGCTCTCTTTTCAGAAGTCATGAAGAGAAGTATAAGGACGGGCCCTATGCAGTTAGTTTTCGTGGTGCCTTTAGCCTTGTACTGGAAGAAACCGGTGTCACTTTAAAGATTGTGAGGGCCTCTTTATGCAGTTACATTTTTTTAAAAGTTTTATTTGATACCTAATTGTAGATGAGCAAGCTTGAGCTAATACTAAAAAGTTCAAAGTATCTCAGCTACTAACACAGTACAGGTAATTTTGGAACATTGGCCTTCCAATCCATTTGCCAATCAATAACAATATCCTTTTATTTACAGCAAGTACAACGGAAGAGATTGAATTGGAAACCATTGAGTGTTAGCCAAGGACTGTATCATAACAAAAATAACATTTCTACCTCAGGAGAAAACATTGACCAAGAAAGCAAGAGCAAACCTAGAAGGTAAAATGTTTGTGACTACAGCAGAACCATCCTGACTTGCAAACTAATTAAATCAGAAGTGTCTGATGGAGCTGTTTTGACCTGTTAAGTTTTCGGTTCTGCTAATCAAGGTCAGAGTAAAAAAGAGAATGCTTTCATGCTGAGCATGAACGTATTTTTGTGGGTAACAAAATCTACAGCCTCTACGACTCTTAAAAACAACCAACCAAGCAACCAAGCCTGTGAGATCAACCCATAAGGGAAATTATCATGCCCTTGAAGGACAACTCCTATTACAGACAAAGCAGTCATTGGCATCCTTCAACATAATAAATTTAATATCTAATTACAGTATTACATAAAAGAATTAATTGCAAGCATTGAATCCTGTTTATTGCACCTATGCTGCTACTTTTGGGTGTAAGGAACTTCCTGAAGCTTTCAAGACAAACTAATTTTTCAAGAGACAAAACTGACTCTGAAGGAATGCGGAGCTGGTCAAAGTTCTCCCTCTTACATTTCTAATTGTTTACACTGCCCCAGGATGGATATTAACAGACCTTTTATAACATTACTAGAACAGGTGGTTATAAAAGGAAGCATGCACAGGCACTAAAAAGAGCACTGTCTGTAAGGATTAGAGGGGTCAGATAAAATACTGACACACCACACCAGAGGGGTGGCAAAGTACTAAACAGTTCCCTTATGAAAGCTGGCTAGTCCTTTGCAAACAAACAATCTAAGAAGAAAAGTTAGAACAGCAGTACTTTGAAATCTAGTATTTACAAACACAGTTCTCAAATTGCTCTTGTTGAGAAGCATTTGCTTTCCCTATGTTGTAAGAAAACATGAAATGATCCAAGTAATGTTTTCTTGAATCTGTATATTGCACTTAGTGCAATCCTCCACCTGTAGATCTCTTGGGTGGAGTAACATTTGTATTTGTCAGTGAGAAAGCAGTGAACTGACCCAGCTTCAAATTATTGTTTTGCTTTTGCAATGAGAACTTTGCAGTGTGAAATAAAGTTTGAAAATATAAGAGACCTTGGACTAGTCTGTGCCTGCAAATTGCCACATGCCTGAAGTCAAACTGCTGCTACTACCTCTCACACTTTGTGTCACTTGTTTGCAAAAACCTTTTACGAACAGGCTGACAGTGTCCCCTCTGGTCAGGGATTAGGATGCTCAGGCGCAGAGGTACTATGGGTGCCATTTGGAAAAACTTTGACAATTTCTCACCAAGTGCATACAGGTAGGTGCCAATCAAGCTTTTTTACATAGCATCCCGTGCACAATACCTTTAAGTCATCCCTGGATTGAACTGGCCATTCAAAGGACAAAGGGCCTCTCTCCCACTTACAAATTCAGGTACCAGATTCAGCAGTTTGCTCCTCCCTGCATTTAGGAGGTCAAAAAAGGTTAGAAAATGAAATTTCAGAAAATCTCAGATACAGCACAGATGAGTTTGTTCTAATTCAGTTTTAAACATATGCAGTAACCCCTCCAGTAACCCCTCATGTGGTACCATGGGTAGGTTTTCTCCTGTGTTACCCAGTATTGAACATGTTTACTCTGCAGGGGTAGGGTCACTTGTCAAATAGACACATTTTTCTGGAAATTGTCAATCTGCATTATTAATGTCAGTAATATTTTATGTACAGAATGTGAGTAGCAGTTTTTTGCTACTCAAGTTCACAAGATTGCTTTGGCAATCAATTATAAAGGCCTCAGTCATTCATGATGTCTTCATTTCATATTCAAAGGTGCTTTACGAAGTTTCAAGCCTTTCTCTCTGATAGAAGCCTCATCAGTCCATTTTCCATTATAATTAGGAGTCCCTATGCATTCAGGACTAAAAGCCAGACTCACCAGGTCTCTCATAATTCTTTTTTTTGGTATTATCTTTTCAGTTAGATCTGGAAGTCTTGAGAATGTTTTCATGGCTAAGGAGCAGTGCTTGCACTTCCACAATAGACGAGATGCCCTCTTGTGTCCATTCTTTCTGTTCAGACGGGGAGCAGGCCTGCAGCCATGAGATTCTAATAGCTCCAGAGTGATCTGATGACATGCTAAGGAAGAACTTACTTGATGAAAAGGTGACCACTACATGCAGACCTGCCAATTTAGGTTAAGAATAGGGAAGTGTAAACACCTGTTCAAGTTTCACAGACTCGTTATTAGTAAGATTTGTTGTGTTGGCAGGAGTCAAAACAGCCTCATACAGTTGGATGCACCAAGCTATTGGCTGAACTGTTCACCAAGGAACACCCTCTGCCTGTGGTGCTACAGTCTATGCAAGACCAGGAATACGGCACCTGACATCACAGGGCTTCCATAAGATACATCCATTTTTCAAGAAGATTGGGAGACTATTTTCAACTAATACTTATCATTTTCATCAAGTCTTCCTGGGTTAACTCATCAGAACCTGAAATGAAACCCCTTTCTCTCTCACATTGTAGTTACACAGACACAAGTACTTCCAGGAACTGAAACTCCATGCTGGCACACGTGACCAGAAGTACCAGAGCTGCTCTGGATACATGCTGAGCAGCAACTTGACACAGGAAGTTGTTTAAAATATATTTCCCAAAACTATTCTTTATTATTTGAGAGTACAACAAAATAACAATTGTCATCAGAAGTATGACGTTCAAGTTAAACATGTTTATGTGCAAGAAGTTCTCATATATACATATATACACACATACTTCATAACACAACATGGACATGAATCCGATCCAGTTCATACAGACAGGTTTCAAAAAAGGCCTTTAACAATTAAGTACCAAAAAAACCCCCAAACTTTGTTAAAATACCTTACTAGAAGCTTCAAGAAGGCTAGAATTACAAGCAAAACCATAAAAAACATGACCTTTTCATTTTGAAAGAACTGAAAAGAGGTGACATTCAGGGGGGTATTATTGTTTCTCTGGATAATGGTTCAAAATGCAGGATAAAACCCCAGCAGCACCTGGGTGGAGATCCAGGGTTTACTGCATGAGCATTACCACCTTCTATCCAGGCATTTATACAAGTCATCCACAAACTCAAGAATTTTGCAAGTAGAGCAAGACACTTTCCACTATATTCTTGCAAAAAGCAGGGACAGAAAACACAAGCAAGGTAACCTACATCACACAGGCCATCAGAGAGCAAAGACATTTGCCACAAGCTGTGACTCTTAACACTCTCAACTTAAACTGACAAGTTCTCAAAAATAAACGGGTCACCCAGAACCCCCATCAATATACAAACAAATTCTAACTCAAGACTGCCATGCAGTGAAAATTATTCCTTAAGTTTTGTTCAGTTTCAATTCTTGACAAGGGAGCTCTGCTTCTACTCATGTCCCACTTCTCATCAAACCAGTCCATTAGCTTCCACAAGGATAGTCAGGTTCTGGGGTATGAACCACTGAAAGAGTTAGCAAGCGCCCAATTCAGTTAAAGTCTTTTCCATCTTTTAAAGTAATTTTTCATCTTTACTTGCAAAGACCTATTGAAAAAAGTACGAGGCACGAGGGGAAGCGGAATGATTCTGAGCAGACACCTTTCATGTAGCAAGACTTCCCAAATTTAATTTTATAAACAAAAAATACATTAATTACTCACCTATGTTAGTCTGGATAGAGCAATCTGCAAAAATAAAGCTGAAAGGAACTTTAAAAAAATTGTATGTATTTTATATGCCATTGAAAAAAGTTTATTACAAACACCACAATGGACAGATCTGTACAGGAGATACACTTGGTTCTGCTTTCCTGTATTGGCCCATAGTTTCCATTTCCCTTTGCTGCACAGGCAGTGATTGTTGCACAGTGATGATTCAATGCCCCCATGAGACGCTGACATTATTAACACGGAGTAAGGGCAGCCATGAGGAGTTCCATCTTATACACAAAGTTACGCCCTTCCATTTTATTCCACTGAACCTCCTTGAATGGCCCTCGGAGATGATTCCACTTGCTGTCTTGCAGTACATCGCCTTTGGGGAGATCCTTGCACTGACTCCGTGGAAACTGAACCATAACTTTGCTGCCACTTTCTGGACCGTTACGTACTGCAATGAACAGATATTTAATGATCATTTTTACACTGTGCAAACTCTCCATATTAAATACCCTTCCTTCTGTATACTATTCATTACTCCTACTCAATTCCAAGCATGCTGAAAGCAAATGAGGGAAATTCCTTTCTTTTTTAAATTCCTTCTTTTAATTTTCCCTCTTTCTTCTCCCAAGTTCTCTACAATTTTGTTGCTTTACCCCTCCACCCCCCCAACTTACAAACATTTCTTTTCCCCTAATGACATCAGGAAGGGCAAAGGTTATTCTGCTCATTCTTTCCTTGGATGTATTCCCCAGTATTCCTTGAAGAACGTAATAAAAAATGTATTGTTTCTAGTGCATTTATCTCAAATGGACAGGAACAAAGTCACCAGCATACTTGTTGCTTTCAATCACAAAATTCTGCAAGACTAGTGGAGAGATGTTTGTTCGTTGGTTTGTTGGTTGGATGGGATCCTGTGTGTTGGCTTTTAAATAAGCAGTTAGGGAAGTAACACTTGTATTTCCCTCACTTACCAAGCTAACCTTCTACAGATGACTATCAGACTGATTGAACATAATTTCTCCTTTATAAAGTAATGCCAACTACTCTCATCACCACCTTCTCTGTAATATGTTTGAAAATGTTTTCTGGGACATTTTCCCCCTCATCTTCCCAGTAACTGCAATGAGACTGATCTGACTGTGATTCCCCACATTCTCTTTTTGGAATACAGTCGGGTTTCCTATACCACGGTACCATGGGTCTTGCCCCCTACCTGTGAAGCCCTCCGTCCGTGTTGACTGGCAGTTCATTAATATGTAAATTTGCCCCACACCCTCACACCGCCCCCCCCCACTCTGGTGCTGTTTCAGCACTGCCCTGCTGTTATTGGTGTTTGTGTCGGGGCTTCCTGGCACCTGCGGCCACCTCACACTGGGAAAAACCCCTTTTCCACTCGGCCAGGGACAGTGGTGCGGGGAAGCCGTCAGTGCCGCTGTCCTGCTGTCTCTCTGGGTGGGTAGACACGGACTCTCCATACTTGGGATAGACGAGTATGTCTCGGAGAATCACTTGAGAAAGTCTCGGACACCACGTCTAACCTGAGAGTGTGTAAATCTTTCATAACTGCACGAAGCCTCCTCTCTTGGAGGGCGGCAGGCGCCCGGCTGTGCCGGGAGTGGAGCCGCTGCCACACCTGCTCTGCGGCTGTGTGGGTTGATTTGCATATTCCTGACTGCCTAATTTGAATATTCATGCATGTCAGGTTGCGCAGGCATAGTCATGAAACGGGCCTCCTTAATTGCTGAAAAATCATGCCGCTAAAATGTGAAGCTGCACTATGGGGGGCGTGAAGTGGAAGAGAGTTGACTGTACAGGATGCAACATCTGCCTGCTGCCAGTCCTCCAGAACCCTTCGTGATCACCATGACCTTTTAATGATCAAGAGTGGCCTTACAATGACATCAATCAGCTCCCTCAGCACTCACGGATATTTCCAGCCTGATCTCACTTGTCTATGTCCAAGTCTGTTCAAAGGTTCTCTAACTTAGTCCTCTGCCACTGAAGCTGTCTTTGCTCCAGAATTTCTAGTGGGTCTCATGGACCCATTCCTGAAGGCCAGTCTTAATATCAAAGTAAAGAAGGTATTGAGTACCTCAGCCTTCTCCAGGTCCACCAGATCCTCTCCCCATTTAACATCAGTCCCACATTTTCCCTAATCTTCCCTTTGCTGTTGATATACCTGTTGCAACTCTTCTTGTTGCCTTGTACATCCCTCGGGACCTTAAGCTTTCCTACCCTCATAAATGCTTGAGCAGCCTTTCTAGCTCTCTCTCAGGTGAACTGGTCTTGCTTATCATCTCTTGCAGTTTCTTTCGTGTGTCACGGGTTCAGTCAGGAGCTCCCTGTTCATACACACAGACCTTCGTCACATTTGCACAACTTCATGATCATAGGAGTGACCATTTTTGAGCCTGAAAGAGGTGATCCTTGGAAAAAATAATCAACCAGCTCTCTTGGACCCCTCTTCTTTCCATCCCATAGGATTCATTCAAAAGGAGAGACCAAACCCTCTTCTCCTTAAGTCCAGAGTTGTGATCCTGTTGTTTACCTTGTTCCCTTCTCTCCAGATACTGATGGTTTCTACAATCTCTTTTTTTAATGTTAATTATAAGAAATTTTTTAAAACCCGTGTAAATTAATTCAAGTTTATATAAAGTGAATTTCTGGGCGAAGTATTGACTCTACTTAGATGTCAATTCCATATACAAAAGATATAGTCTCTGCACTTTTACAGAATAATATCAATTTATAGCAAAATATTCTAGAAAAAAACCTCAGTCTTAAAAACCCTGTAGATTTCACCTAAGAATTATACAAGTTTGCATACATTTGCAATAGAAAATATTACCTGAAATGGCATAATCTCCGTTTGGTGATGCTACAGTTATTGCTGATGCATTGCCAATACTTTCCACTGGCCCCAGACCAACATGATTACTGAAACTCAGCACATGCCATCCCATAACTTTCGCAAGCTGCTGAACTGCATGTACTTGGTGCTGTGACATCTGAAAGGTAACAAGAGATTCATCTTCTCTTCAATATTTGCACGCCATAGAAAGAATTGCTTGCTGGGTTTACCAAGCCTTTTTCTTCTACACTACAACAGTTATTTATAAAAGGGACTTTGTATTTTAAGCTGTCCAGTTTTAAAGGCACTTTTTTATTTTTTACATATATGCTGGTAGAGCTTTGTGTTATGCAATTTTAGACTCGTTCATCTGCAGATAGAGGAGACCACGGTATTATGCAATTAGATTAATTTTTCATAGGTATATGGGCCTATGCATTTTCTTGAAGTATTGCTTTCAATTTACAAATACCTTTATTTAGGTCTCAAAAATTAATTCAAGAGATACAAACAGGATTTTTAAACAATCCTGCCTTTGAATAGAAATGAGACTTCTGGTGCAAAATAAATAGAAGTCTGTGAAAGTATTAACAAAAAAAATTCAGAAAAAACAGTTGAGGTTCTCATATCCACAATTATCTCCATTAATGCTCAAGTGTAAGCACTAAGTTTTAACACCTTGGCAGTTTAAATGCTCCTATTCTTCTGTATCATGACTTAACACTTGTAGCAAGGAAGTATCTAGCATTGTTCAGCAGTTCTCTGCGAACAAGTCTGACAATACCTGACCAAAAAGACATGCCTTCAGCAGAATCTGTTTCAACTTGTTTTCTGTGTCGTGGAGTTATATATAACAGCAGTGAGCCGAACCACTGTTATTAAAGACCTGGGTTTTTACTATAGTAGGGAGACCATCACTTCTGAGTAAAACCAGCAGCTTGTTCTAAGCAATTAAATAAATACAGTTCATTCAAATATCAGCTGATTTAGTAATGGCTGATGCAAAGTGAGCCCTAACAGACACTCTTGAAATGACAGTAATTGTGGGCTCATTAAGAACTTGGTTACAGTAAGTTTAATATATAAGGTACCCTATTGCCTGTTATGACTCTTACTGACTTGTTCCTTCCGTAACAAGTAACATAAAGAAATGTATTTTAAATGGGAGGGAAAAAATTTTACTATTAACCTTAGTAAAAACTGGCATTATATTTTAGTAACAGCTGCTAAAGCCATTATACCAACATTGTGAAAATTCAATCATCCACCTTCTCATTTTCACTATCTTCATTTGAAGTATTTTACTATTTTCACCGAATCAGACCATAGAGGTCATCAAGTCCAACCTATCACCTATTACCTAATGTAGCCAAACCTGTTACCTAACCTGTTGCCATCCTCCTACTAACACACCATCCTACCTATAACACACTACCCTAATATCTAGGTCATGCCACCAAGTACATCATCCAACCTTTTCTTAAACACCTCTAGGGACGGTGACTCCACCACCTCCTTGGGCAGCCCATTCCACTGAGAGATCACCCTCTCTGTGAAAAAGTTCCTTCTAATGTCGAGTCTAAATCTCCCCTGAGGCAGTTTAAGACTGTGTCCTCTTGTTCTATCACTTGTAGCCATTTTCTGTATGGATAAAACCTGGATTCTTCTTCTGTTTCCTGAACACTGCAAGAAAGGGAATAATGTGTATGAACCTACCTGAGATAAAAGGAAATCCTGCAGTTCTTGCTCCTGATGGGACAATGTAATAACTCTTCCATCTCTGTGCACAACTCTGATTTGCTCAACTCCAATGTTCAGCTGTAGTTGGATGGATCTTTGAAGACAAGGTGCATAATTATACAAAATGCATTGCAACAGTTAAGAAAACAAAACAAAAACCAGAATCCCTCCCAGTCATGGACAGGAACTCTTAAGATGGATGGTGCAAAGCCTATGGAATGTGACAGCAACTCCAACCACTTCAGTTTCATGCCTCACAACAACAGTTCCCTCTATACTGCAGGGAACATATTCTGTGGCATGTTCCCAGACCTGGCCCACCACCTGTTCAAGTCAAGGAAGCCTCACAACTCCCTGCCTACTACTGTGCCCAAATTTCCTTCCAGAGATGCAGGAGGAAATGGTGTGTTCTATCCCACAGCCAAGATCTGGGCAGCGGATGTACTCTGGAATCAAGACTGGAATTTCACCAATGACAGCAGTTTGCCCCACACTGTGGATACAGTCAGAGCACCACTCTAAATGGAAAAAAAACACTGTCAATGCATTAGTTAATTCACTGCTGGTCAGCATCCAGGTATTTGTTTCTGGAACATGAAATCACTTATTTTGATACCAATGTGCATAACTAATTGCATGAACTACATGACTTCCACATTTCAGTACCTGTACAACCAAGCTAGGATTGAGCACTGATTCTCCTTCCATGATGAGCCTGGAAGTTTAGAATCCAACACATCAAATGATACTTTGTATTCAGTCATCTCTACCCAAAGAAAATCTCCCCCTAAAATGGCCACTCTCATCTTTCATTTCTTCTTTGAAAGAAAACTGTGCTAATTAAAGATATTTCTTCATTAAAGTGTAAAGTAGGTGAAGACTTTTCTTAGGGTGGCTGCTCACACCACAACTCAGACAAACACACAGATAACAAACTGCCACTTGTCCGAGGAGAATTTCAACCTTTAGAACAACTGGAATGCACACTGTCTTTGCTGCATGCTTCTGCCACTAGAAAGAGAAATCCATTATCATACTTACTTGCAGATCTGTTCATATCCTTGGGAAGTTATTAGAACTTTAACACTGGATTCATAAACATCATTTATATTGGACCAGTGAGCCTGAATCTGAGGATCCTCAATACGACTCGCCAGACTGTCAATGGTTCGAGCAGTTCTGGAAGATAAAGCCATATTCCTCACACAGCAATCTACACAGTAAGGGCTGTTATCTTGTCTAAAAAAACTGAGCAGGGTATTCAATTTAATGGAACTATGTGGATGGATCAAGGTTCTATTTCAGCACCATTCTGGTGCTGATGAAGCCCATTTGTCTATTCTGTACATTGCTCATACATTCTGCAGCTGTATTAAAGCAGCATTACTCAGTATCAGCTATTGCACTGCAAAGAATACTGAAAAAGACTAATTTATGCAGTTTAAGATCAACAGGGACAATTAGCAGCAGCAGCAGCAGCTTATGTTGTAACTGTCAGTGACCGTGGAGAAACTGAATATTTTTTTTTACTGAGTGTTGTTTGCTCATATTTTATCATAAATTACTGGGTATTAGTTCTTGCAAATAAAAACTATTTAAATCATGAAGGAAGCAGTCATTTGTTTTAAGAACACTTGTATTCTATTGTATTGTACATTGTATTCCATTTAATTGGGACCTACCTGCGCCTCAAAAATATATGTTTTGCCTGTTTTATTATCTTTTCCAGAAGTCCTTCATTCGACTGTAAAGAACTGATATCATTTTTATCAAAAGCCTGGGGTCCTGCAAGTCTCATTCTCTTATGGCCAAAAGGTGCACTAGCTGGATGTGGCATCACTGTTGAGCTCAGGGTTTGCTTGTGACACTGCAACAAATAACAAATGTTATAAAAACATACATACTACAGTATGTTGCTTCGTAGCTGGATTTTTAAATGTAAACACTTGCAAAAAGTGCAACTTTTTAACTTTATAAACATGACAGCATTTAAAAGCCAACTTCACACTCATACTTTGCCTCCCTCATTTGTGTGTCTTTCAAACCTTGTGAAAAGTGGTTTTCGGAAGCATTTTAGAGGAAAAACAACAATTGAGATACAAAATGTTTTAGCCACCTGTCCAAAGTAAAGAAAGGAAATTCACAGCAGAGTTGGGCACTGAGCCAATGTGAAACCTAAATCAGTGTTTAAAACACTGGACTATTTCACACAGCTGCACAACCTGCAGAGCCATGCTCTGAGATGAACACTTTCAGCTCTGCTCAGACACACAAAATTGAGCTCCTTTCCTGAACAGATGCAACCTCAACCTTCTACGCCAGGTCATTCTGCTACATGATACAAGAATCCAAAATGCTGAAGCAGAGAAGTGGATGTTAAAAGAAGCAAAGCTATTATGGGGAACTGATTGTTCTTCCTTCATGGCGATACAGGCGGACTGGATGCTCTCTTGGAGTGCCTGACAAGCACTAACCAGACACAAGGAGAAAAGGGAGATTGATGAGCTCTACTGGAAAAGCTTTGCATGCCCTGAGGTGAAGTACAGAATGAAAGCATTACCTGGAACTTCTAAACTACCCATGCCCACTGAAACTGAGCAGGTTGCCTTACACAAATGGATGGAAAGCGACTGGCCTCTAGTGGCATTCAGCTGTTACATCAGTGCCACACACCAGACAAAAGACTGAACACAAGCCCAGTGTTTGGCCATAAATGCATTACCTCTCTGATAAGTTGATGCAAATTATGTTCCAGAACATACAGATGATCCTCTGGATTCTGTTTTTCAGAGGCAGCCTTTTGTGATTTTTTGTCATTGGAAGAGTGACACAGAGAAATAGACAACTGCAAACCTGTACAAAGCAGATGGGGAGAAAAAAGAAGAGAGCACTGACAATTTTCAAGGTTGCTACTGAGAAGTACTTTTCTTCATGTATTATACTCAGTATTGACAACGAGTATTCACCATATCAGAGAAAAATCAAAGAATGAGGTGGAGAGCACATCATCAAAGGCAAGTAAGACTTGCTACTCACTGAAGTGTTGACAGGTCAGCTATGAACTCACAAGGTGCATTTCACACCAATTTCTGCAACTCAATCCCACACAAAAAGAAAAACCCCCAGGACCCCATCCCTTCCCCAGAGAAGGAATGATTTACCACCTTGCACGTTTTAAGCAATCCAGAAACATATGCTTCACATGATACAATCAGCTGTGTACCCCCTGTAAGAAGAGAGGATTCACCAGCTGACTCAGAGCCTCCTTCATGCTGTCTAATTATCCTCACTGAAGGCACTGGCCTTTGTTCTTCTGAAGAACCATTAACTCAAGTCTTAAATTTCACTTGTGTTGAGTCCAGGAGCAGTGACCTATGCAGAGCTCCAAACTGCCATGTATACATGGCATTACAGTTGACAGCTCTAAGTGCTGCTGACAAAAAATATAACAACAAAGAAAAACAGCATAAATTAGAAAGTAAAGTGCGCTAGCTGAATTTTTCTATAATTAGTAAGCAAAATTATAACTCTGTGAAGTTCTGTTTTTTCAAAAGCTTTAAAACCCAAAGAGTTTGTTTGTTTTATTTTTAAGAAGAGAGCATTAAGAAAGGTCACATCAATCACGAATTTTTAGGCAATTATTCACTTGAACATGAACTGAACGCTTAAAAAGTTTCCTACCTGGGAAAGGCTGGGAGATTATCTGATTTTTCACAACAATATGAGGAATCTGTGATTTAATTTGAACAGCTTCTCGTGACAGCTGGGCAAAAATTTCTTTACACAAAAGAACATTCTGTGCAGTCTCCAACTTTGTCTGCCAATGTGGAGAACCTGAAAAATATAAATCAATGTTTGCAAAAGCAAAGAGGACATTGTGCAGCAGCTGGGCACAATCACCAAGATAAAGCAGCCAGTACCTTATACTCAATTTGAGTATTAACAGAATTCTATCTCAGTTAAGCAAACACTTCAAGGTAACATGAATGTATTTTCATGCAATTTTAGAAATATATATATATTGTGAAGTGAAGGACCCTTCTGCAACTGTGTATTACACTCTCATGCCTTTTGTGAACTATTATGAACCTCTGCTTAAGTTGTAATTTACTTTCAATGATACTTCTAGCTTTATTAAATTCTCTTTACAACGAACTACCAAATAATGTTCATTCATGTATGTGCTCTCACAGGATTTATAGGCTGAAGCACCTCCATACTACAGCACTCTGTGTTCCAGACAGTACAAGCATCTGTGTCACTGACCTCTGTGAAATAAAATCCTGCCAGTTTATTTTTAATCCTAAAGAGTAAAGGATGACTTTTTAATCTGAAAATTTTACAGCTTCAAATACTGGCATATACCAAATGCACTCCACCTACTGTCTGCCAGCTGAGTTGTTGGTAGTTAATGCACAGATTGCCAGCACAGTTTCAGATCCAGATAACACATACGAGCCACAGACATAAATTATGTATTTTGGGAAAAGCTAAGAGTGAGCAGTTGTACAGTTCAGCTGAACCAATGGGAACTAACTGACTGAAACTAACTCCTTGGTGTTGTGACTCAAACTTTCAATGACTAACAAAAGGTGCTCCAGAACACTTGAAATGCAACCCTAATAATTTTGTTTCAGAACTGAAAAAACATATGAAAAGCTGAAGAAGCGTGCTTTGAAAGAATAATGTTTCCAAAGCCCAAGCTGCACCTAAAGAGAAAATTTCAGTTTAAATAAGAATATTCTTGTTTACTCTTCTTCCAAGCTACATATGCTAAGATTTTCAACAAAGCATCTTATACAAAACCATTCCGTGAGAACATGCTCATAAATCATATACCTGGTTTTGATTTTGGCAAAGGTCTTTTAAAGAGATTGACTGTCCCAAGGTCACCAATGTCTGGAGCTTGTTTCTGAATAGAAACCTAGGCAAGAGAGAACGTTACTTGATGTTTGTTCTGGTGCAAGCATACAAATACCAAAACAAAACTCATGCTACTTTTTTACAGCTTCCCTGACAAACCTTGATATATGCTGAACCCTCTAAATCACTTGGAATTTGAACATCCAAAGGACAGTAATCCTCAGGTATCTTTTTATCCAGATCAATGTCAGTGTTCTTTATCACCTCAAATGTGCCATGATGAAGAAAAAGGGAGCCTGAGGAAAGGACAAAGACATACATACTAAATAAAAAGCATCTTCTGAAAATAACGAAGCTCATATCTTTATTTTGGAAGAATACATATTCCCAAGTCTCGAAACCTCCAGAGCTGCAATTGACTCAAATTTTTTAAATGACTTCTTAAAACTCAGATAAATTAGAAAGCTCATTTCAACACATCAGCATCTCAGTCCTCCAGTGTGCAATGTGTAATATGGTACAGTAAGTTAGCATGGAGTACTTGATCATTATGGAGGAAAAACAATTGTGTTTCAAAATGGAGTCAGTAGATGCAAGCAAAGGTGGGGGGGGAAACCCCAAAGTATTGGGTTAAAATAAGACAAAAAGTAACTTTCTGAAGTTCTGCAAGCAAGTAGTTTAAGGCAAGCAGCCTTAAAACTAGATCATGTTCTGACTGTAAAAGGAACTGAACAAGCAGTCATTCAGGGACTGATAAAAGCAGATACTGTATCCACATCTGTCCTGACTGCAGTCCTTTTACATCCAGGGCACAGTTCATCCAGTTTAGAATAAATCACCTAAAAAGAGACATAGCCTGGTGTACATCCACAGCTTCTTCATGAACAATCCTAAATTTGTCCCTGCCCTCCTTCAGTGATGAGAGCAGGAACCCAGCATAGCCAGTTCTGATGCCTGCTTTGCACCTACATCAGTTCCATGACATTCTGTATTCAGTCACTCCGTAACGGCCTCTAGAACCCCGGGCTGGTCACCCTCTCACTGTAATCCATGAAATAAGGCACATTCTCAATATAATTTCTCTCAAGTGCAGGAACAATAGGTATAATAAAGCTGTCTTTGATGGCACTCTTCAGTCCCATGATTTAGTTTTACATTGTCTGAATTCTTAGGAACAAGGAGCTGGACTTGATAATCCCTTCCTTGGGATATTCTGTGGTTCTGTGATCTTGT
This sequence comes from Pitta sordida, assembly GCA_013390025.1. NCBI lineage: Eukaryota > Metazoa > Chordata > Aves > Passeriformes > Pittidae > Pitta > Pitta sordida. The sequence continues at coordinate 267,441 of WEKX01019883.1, forward strand.
CTCAAAAAAAATGTAATACACCCCTCATTTTTTAAAAAATGCTTTAGAAACCACATGCACATAAGGTCTGTCAACTGATCAAATACATTCTCAATGCAGAATTGCTTCCACAAAGAAATCCTTACTAAAATCCTACACAGTTAGGCTTTAAAATTACTTTCTAGGTTGAGGATGGCAAGATATTTTCCCTGGTAATAAAACAAGAGTTCTTCCTCCACCATCCTGTCTCATAATTATAATAAACTTCCATTGAAATTACTGATTATTAGTTATTCCATGTGTTTTTCCGGTTAAAAAAGGAAAATTTCATAAAATATCCATTCCCATGAAAACGACTCGACTGTTTACCTGCACTTCTGTAGCTCAGATCGCCAAGAATTTTGTCTCCCACTTTTCTCAGCTTCCAGTGTTGTCTCAGCCTCAGCAGTTCAGAGTTGAAGTCTCTTTGTCGCTTGTTTTCCTGGTTTTCTGCAACTGATTTGGATAATCTTTCTGCACCTTTCAACAGGATTTGAGCTGCTCCAGCTAATGACTTCTTTTTTGAAATCAACTGTAGAAACTGCGGATTCTGGCAACAACAACAACAGAGACAGATACTTGCGCCTTAATTCTCAAAAAAATTATTGTTAGTGGAAACTAACTGACAGTGATTGATAAGTTGGTTTTGCTGGATGTCCCATAAATTATTTACAATTACTTTCCTATCAGCATTATACAGTGACAAACAGCATTTTGACTTAGAGCTTCAGCAGAGAGGCCTCTGAAACTGGCCTCCCAGCCCTACTCCAACCCACAAAGCACTGGACTAGCACATCACAAGGGAAGTTTCACTAAATCTTGCACGCATCACAAGTGAAAAGAATCCACAGAAATAAAATCTTTAGCTTCAAGCCATACGAAGTCCACGACCAGGTACAACATACCTGCTTTGGGGAAAGGGGATCCTGCACAACTGGATCCAGAGTCATGAACTTTTTATCCTTCACAATGCTAAGGACGTCGTACAACACACACATCTCGGTCAGGGCGCTTCTTAAGTTGTTCCTCACTGAATCCCAGGGCCAGAGGGATGGCTGGAACTTTACCAACGCTAAAAACAAAACAAAGGCAGGGAAAACAAAGGAGTTTAATTAAAAAGATACGGTGTAAGGCTCATTCTCAAACCACAGCGAGACCATAACGGCATGAAACACAACACATCTGGAGCTGTCCTTTTCCACCATTAACTCGCAGGGACTCTGCCTCGGATATCCGAACCTGGCCCACCGCCAGCTGCGGGAACCCCAGAGGGCAGGCAGGCCCGAGCACCTACGGGGCTGCGGGCCGGGCACCGCCACAGCTGGGCGGGCCTCCATCAGCTTCATCCCGGAGGGAGAGCTCGGGCCGTGGGCCCCGCCGCCCCTCCTCACCTTCCTCATCCTCCGCCTCGCCCGGCTCGACCCAGGCGCGGCCCGCCGAGCCCGGCTCGTCCTCCTCGGAGCCGGAGCCCTGGCTGAAGTCGATGCGCTGCGCCAGGCGCGCCAGGTTCTGGGACATGGAGAGCGGCTGTAGGTAGGTCTCGCTGCCATCCAGCCCCACCTCCTGCACCTGCTTCTCGCACGCCGACTCGATGCNGCCCCTTACCAGCTATGGCCACGCAGGAAGCTCGGCCAAACAGCAGGAAAACACGCAACAACATGGCAATGAAATCACCCTTCGCGCTCGGTCACGGCAGCTCGGATAACACGCGCACTCCCAGTTCCTCCCTTCGAACGCAACCAAGAACTCGGCAGTGTACTGCTTTCATGTTTATTCTCGAATCTGATAAGCGTGCACAATTAAAAGCGTTACAAAAATCATCATTGGTGCTTCAGCAAGGTTCAAGCCTCGCTGGGCGCTCAGTCCCTCCCCACGAGGTGCGTGTCCCGGGGCCGGTCGAGGCGGAAGAGCAGCTCGGCGGGCTGCAGGTAGCCCAGGTACCGCACGCTGTCCGCGCTGGTGTCCTGGTGGTAGTGGCCGCCCTCCCCGTGCTGGCTGAAGCAGTGCGTGTGCTCCACTCGCAGGTCGAAGCCCTGCCACCAGAGAAAGCAAGGCCGGTCAGCGCCCGTTTGTGTGAAACGCATTTAAAAGTCACATTAAGCAGCGAAAACTTGTGCGATGCTTGTGAAACCAGTAAGACACAGAATCACAGAATCACAGAATCAGTAAGGTTGGAAAAGACCATAGAGATCATCAAGTCCAACCTATCACCTATCACCCGTTACCTAATCTAATCTAGTCAAATCTGTTACCTAACCTGACCTGTTGCCATCCTACTACCAACACCTCATCCTACCCTAATATCTAGGTCATGTCACCAAGAACTTCATCCAAACTTTTCTTAAACACCTCTAGGGACGGTGACTCCACCACCTCCTTGGGCAGCCCATTCCACTGAGAGATTACCCTCTCTGTGAAAAAGTTCCGCCTAATGTCAAGTCTAAATCTCCCCTGACGCAGTTTAAGACTGTGTCCTCTTGTTCTATCACTGGTAGCCAGAGAGAAGAGACTGACACCCAGCTGACTACAACTTCCCTTCATGTAGACAAAAGAAAAGGAGCCAGCCCAAGGCTTTACCATATGACAGACAGCAAGAGAGAAAAGAATTCAGAAACCCTGCCAGCCCCCAACATTTGTTGTCAATCGCACTGAGATTTTTTTTTCACCTTTCTTTCCATTGGGATTAAATAAAACAGTCATACCAAGGAACAGCTACTGAAAACCAAACCCCTCTGAGGTGAATTGCCACAGGCCCATGCAATAAAGGGACCACCTCTATTCTGAGAGCCAGATTAAATGAACAGGGAACAAAATATACGTAGCATACTAAACCATGAGATCACCCCCCCAGTTTTATGCACATATCACAGAATCATAGAATGGGTTGCATTGGAAGGGACCTTTACAGATCATCTATTCTAACCCCACTCCCATGGGCAGGGATGCCACTCACTAGATCAGCTTCCTCAAGGCCCCATCCGATCTGGCCTTGAATATTTCCAGTGATGGGGCAGCCACAATTTATCTGAGTAACCTGTTCCTGTGTCTCTTCACCCTCAGCCTAAGAAATTTCTTCCTTCTGTCCAAGCTAAATTTGTTTCCTTTCTTTCAGATTGACCTAGATTCAATTAAAAAAAAAAAATCACAGAAATGAGGAGCTTCTATTTCATTACATCACATCTGGAGGGGCCTAATACATACAATATATACACTCCTGTTCTTAAAAGGAAAATCACAACTAAGACAAAATTCTTTGCAAGTCTCAGTTTACACTTAGAAATTTCAAAAGAGACTCACCGGATCTCTGGAAACTATTACTGGCTGACAAATCAGCGGAGCCTTCATTTCAAAGAATCTGAGCCAGTTATTCACATCCTCATCAGTCTCCAGGGGACAGGCAGAAAATTCTGGAGGCTACAGCAAAAATGAAATAATGGTATTAAGGCCAAGTAAAACGCCATCACTAGTTTTGTAAAACTGATTTTGTAATGTCACCTCCTTGCTTTAATACAGTTTATGCATACTTCTAAAAATACAAAACAGACTCAAGGCACAGATGTTACACCCTGATCTATTCTTCTGCTTTCAAGAGGACAAAGAAAGTAGTTGAGAACAACGTACCATAATGTGAATCTTTGCTTTCCCCTTCTGAATGATAAATGTACCGCCCATCCCAACTGGCTTTTCTCCATAGTGTTTCTCTAAAGTTTGTCTCAGACAGGACACGAAGTTAAGTTCCCCAGTTCTTCCATTTGCTTTCACTTCAATGACCTGGAAAAGAAAGTTAATTTATCACTGCTGTCTCCTGCTGCAGTAGTCTGCAAAGGTCTGTGAAAGCTGTTCTGGAACTCTCCCAAGATAATAACCCAGGACTAGTTTTTGAAAATGCAATTCCTTGCAAGTGCTTCTCCTCCCAATACCTGACAAACTCTCTTTTCTGATTTCTGTTCAACACCAGCTTTGCTTGTGAAGGTTGCTGGGCAGCAAGAGATTTACTCATATATGAGACAGTAATATGAGCAACCCCTTTCTGTCCACCAGCTGGCTTCCACTCTGTTATGGAGAAATTCTTGGTAACAGAGAAGATTTTTCAGTTTCCATGCAGTAGTCAGTTTTTGACGGCTCTGCCAACACCTCTTTGTGCTGGCTGTTTCAGGGGAAGCACTTATACAAAAAGCCAGACAGGTGCCCACATCTGATTTACACAAGCACATTGCACAGCCATTACCTTAAATCACTGGACTGGATTTGGATGAATGATTTATCATGATGGAAAAGTTTTAATAAGCTATACTTATGCCACAAAAATCCAAATGCCTCTCTGTCTCCACCAATTCTTACCCTTATTCAATGGCATCTGTTCCTTATGGTTGCGTATTTCTCTCATGGAATTACAACTTAACTATTATCACACAAAACTGAGAGGAGAATATCAAACCATGAGTTTCCCTTCAGTCACAAAGCTCTACAAACAAATTCACCTTTGATCCAAGTACATACCTTACCAGGTTTGCCCTCACTGGCATAAAGGTTGGCCAACAGTCCAAACTCACAGTCAGTATATTTGCTGCTGTACTTCTCAAGCAGGCACCCTTTATCTGCAGGATTTATCTGAGCAACGTAGCTCCCATTTACAGCAGGCTTTTTTTCACTCTTAGTTTGAACAATAGGGATAAGCTGAGAAAAAGAACATGTAAGAGTTAAGTAAGTCAATTAGAACATGTCAGAGTCAGGCAAATGAATTGAACTCACATAAATGCTGTTTTAAGCTTTGGATCATGAACCCAAGTAATAGTCCCCTTCATCACATAGCTCTGTCTCTCAGGATGAGGTTTGTACTGGTAAGAAAAATGCACTAATATTGTAATGTAATTGAAATATCCAGAAAAGAGATATACTTTTTCTGGACAATTAAATTCAATGTCATCTGAAGATAAATGCTAGTGTTAAGAAATAAATAAGAAATGTATCTGAGGTCTGCACTCAACAATTGGAATTCAACATAATACTTTCAGTCTATAGTAACAAGCACTATTACAGTGGCCCAAATTTAATGCTGAGATAGATTATATCGCCTGCCATTAAATCCATCAAAAGGAGACCAGAGGCTCATGTCTGAAAAACTCTAATTAACCCAAGTCTCCATAGGCAGTAATTTTCATCTCCTGCCTCTCCTGCAGTTCATCATTTTGTATGTAGCATCTTTAAAATTTATAATGGTAGAGCAAAGTCATTCAAGAGGGCAAAAGGCAGAGAGTATTTTAAAGGCATTTACCAGTAGGCTTGACAAGCATTTTTAAATCTTGGAGTTAAAACTTCTGATCGGGTCTTTGTTAATCAGTTTCAAAAAAATCGTGCTTCTTATGCTTCAAGGCAATCACATGTTAAAAATTAAACTTCATTATCTCACTAGTATGCACCTCATTGGATGGCCCTCACCTGAATTCTTTCTCATGTGTTTTAAGTACCTGTGACATGAAGGGTGGTTTTTAAGTATTTTCTTGTGAATGGGAAATATCCAGCATGACACTCCTCTATTGTTATGATATGCCCATGAATTAATTGAGCATCGTCCCACTTATTTACTGACCTCAGCATTTACTCCAAGAATCCTAGATGAAGCAGCTCCAGCTCCAAGAATGAAAGCTCCAGGCAGCTCTATGTCTTTTGCAACTGTATTTAGATCATAAACCTGTGAAAGAAAAACAATCCTTCCATCTCTGGAAGTGTCCAAGGCTAGGCTCTGATGTAGTGGGTGATTGCCCTGCCAATAGTAGGTGGAGATTGGAACCAGGTGATCTTTAAGGTTCCCTCCAGTCCAAGCCTTTATATGATTCTATGATTTTGGTGTGGTGCTCTGATCTGGAAGTGTCATTCTTTTCACTGTAGTCTCTGGATGCATTTAGTTCACAATGCCCTCATTGATATTTTGGATAATTAGGCTGAACACAGTTTCTGAACACAGCACAACATTTGGTAGTAACAAATTTGGTAGATAATTTTATCCAAAAGGTCGATTTTGTTCCCCTGTCCTTTTACTCAACAACTGAATTATTTTTCTTGTTGAAATTTCTATTTGTGGAAAATAAAAAAATGGAAGGGATATCATAGAGAGACAGACTAAGTGAGGTGTCAGCAAGGAGGCATGATATTCTTGGAAAAGGAGGTAAAAGCAAATACGTATAGTGTTGGCCTGAGAATGCAAATACAGCCAGTTTTTACAAAGAAGCATAGCTGTCACTTGAAACTGCAGACATGCAGCAACTCATATACCGAGATGCAGACAAGCCCCTTGTTTTGTAGCTCCTTCCACAGCTCCTGTCACAGATGGTACGTTTCTAAAACTAACTTGCATTTGAGAGCAGAAGATGAACCATCAACCATATAGGCTATTTTTGCTACAATGTGTAAGTTAATGTGGATATTTAACACAAGTCAGACTCCATCTGTTAAAGCACTGGAGAGTCCCTTTCATAGGTGGAATCTTACAGTATCTCTCAGCCCTTATCTTTGTATTTCAAAAAGATATTGCTCTTTTTCAAAGACTGTATTAAGCCCCACAGCTACAGGAAAAACTCACTTTTTCTTTCTGCACAAGAGGTATGAGATAAGGAACACCTCCCACATCTGCTATCCTAGGCTTTCCGCAGATTCCTGGAAGAATACAGCCAGTTAACTTGGTAAAATATTTTTTCCTAGTAATCTTCAATGAGCATGCAGTCTAACCCACCAAAGAACTGGTGCCTCAAACTAAAACCCATTGAGAACACTACTTCCCTGGCATGCTCAGATAAAGCGTTGCACTATTAAGAAGTCCAAGCCCTAAAATGATTCACACTTGGATTAAATGCCATGCAACTTGTTGTACAATTAACATTCTCTAAGCACACAAGAAATTAGTATAGTGGGCAACACCTTCTACTTGCCAGTTCTCCAGTAAGATGCCCTCACCACACAGTGGATACCTCTGCTGGGGATCCTCTTGCAAAATTTTAGCAAAGCTGAAAGCTATCCCAAGTCTCAGGAAAACTCATCCCACTTATTTGGACATGTATTTTAAGAAGGGATGAATCACCTTCTGGAGGTGTTTGTTTCCCTACACTGATGCCAGAGACAACTCAGATGAGTAGCACAGATGACATATCTGTCTTCCAGGCAGCTACTGTCAAAGAAGATGAATCCCATTCAGAATAAGACAGTTTCCCTTCACTGACATACATGAATGACAGGAATTAAAAAACTTATGGAAGAACAACACCTTAGGTTCAGATAGTGATTGGCATGGATCTAAAAAATTTCTCCATCTGGAAGATAAAAATTTCAAAACTTTTCAGTACACTTCATAAACCCTATGAAATGAGGGTATTGCAATGATAGTTTAAGAAAAAAAAATATGACAAGTACTTAGAAATAACTTGTCGTTGTTCATACATCAACTAAGAAGCAAATCCCAAGGTAAAATTTCTCTCTCCTCTCTTGTCTATTCATTACCTGAAAACCAATTTAAACTCTCCCAACACTTTTAGAAGATCAAACCCAAGCAAAATCAGGCAGAAAGAAGTGAAGAAACTGTAGTGGAAGACAGGAATGCTAGGTTACCTTTAGCAGGAAAATTGAAGGGCTCCTGAGTCAGATCAGGACAGTCTACAACAGAGACTTGAGCATCAGCAAAGTTCTCTTTAAGTCCTTTCTCCAAAACTGTTAGGAAGAATAATGCAAAGTTATTCACAATGAAAAATTACCAGGAGTTTGTTTGACAAGTTTCTAACAACAATAAATGTATCTGTTTAGGTTTTATTTTGTCTTACTTATGCTTACCCTAAAGAATGTCATTGACTTAAATGTCTGTAGGCATTTGTTCCATGCATTAGAGTTTCAAAGAAGAGCTAAAGTTTGTTCAGATAATTGTAGGCTGCCACATTAGTTCATTTAAAATTTTTTAAAATATTTGATTGAAATACAATAAATGACTGCTCCTAGTAGCACTAGGTGCAATACAATGTGAAGAAACATGGGCAAACTTAAATCCCATTCATCAGTGCGTTTGCTTCAAAAAGCAGATGATTATGATCAGAGTCAAATATGATGCAAGAGCAAAGGAGGAAGCACTTTTACCTGAAGTGACAATCACTTCCTTAAATACATTAACCTAGACTTTTTGCAGCGGCTTGATTATAATCTCATATAATCTCTGTAACTGTCTCTGCTCTCTGGAAATTGCTGCCACCACAGGATACTGCCTGTTGTTTATCCTCTTGTGGAGATTTTCTGGCTAATGCCACTGTCAGTACAAGGCAGATAATAAATCATGCTGGTGATAATGAACCAAATCTAAAATACATATTCGTTTTGCTTCATAGAAATGGCTCAGAACCTGCAAAGTCACTCAGACAACATGGGGGATTTGATGAGTGTACTGTTTGGAACCAACTTCCAAACCTTCATTGACTATGGGATTATCTTCACATACACTTCTTCAAATGCTGCTTTAAAAGGTCCAGGTTCTTTCGTGCCTGGGGGTCTGCTTTGACAGAGGTCTCCTACTAAAGAACAGAAGATAAAGTCGGTTCTCAAATCAGGCAGTTTGTTCAGAAGACTTCCCTGTGCCTGTTTCCTCCAATTCGGATTTCAGCCATTCCTTACTTCTTGAGAGCAGATTTACCAAGCTGTTGATCACCAGGGTCAGTAGAAGGTACTTGGCACATTTCTAAATACATTTTAAAGTATCTTCTGGGTAAGTAGTGGGAAGTGGACAAGGACAAAAAAAGGGCATTCTTCAAATTATACACAGAAGACAAAAAAACTTTACTACATCTGTTGCAGGGGAGAGACTACCCTTCCTACTGCGGAAAGGAAAGAAGCTCATGAGCAATTAGGTTGGACCCCTCAACCATTCTGTTCTTCTGAGCACATTTTGTGAAGGCTTTGGAAAGAAAACAACTAAAGATGTTTCCTGCAGCCCTGCTCTAAGGCAATCACCAGAAGAGGAGCCAGCTTGGTTCAAGCAAGAGGATCTGCCATGCTACACTGCATCTTGTCAGCTGTGTTCTGAGTAGTCCTGAAAACGAAACACTGGAGTGTAGGAGAGATGATCCTGTATGTGTAAAGAAGTTTGGTCTGCAGTTGTCAGATTTCCACAGCCCATTTACAAATTTGTAAATGCAGAAGACAGTTTTAAAGGATTTGAGAGCCTGTGTGCTTAAATATCATGGGGGTGTTGGGGAGGAGCCACTCTTTGCACTAAGAAATTCATAGCACATAGAAAAATAGTGCTGTTCTTTACAACTCAATGTGTTAAGAGCAGGAATTCTGCATGTACCAGCTGTAGAAAGGTTTTGTTATGACCTTTAAGAAGTTTGAAGAGGACATTAAAAGTCTGTAAAAAGTTACATGCTGCCTAACTTACCCCCAGCAAGCTCCTCCAGACTTGGAACGTGAAAAGCAAACCTTTCGACTTTGGCCATTTCTTAACTGGTGCTGATTTCTTCAGGTAAAAAATTACAGTGCAGCACACTGCAGGAGCAACTTATCTGTCAACAAGGATAATAGTTTAATGATTAAAGCACTCTTCTTTCAGTATGTGAATTATTTTTCAATTTCACTCAAGAATACATAGGCTGAGCTGTAGTTCTGCCACTCAGGGAAAGACTAATGGCTTCAACAATAATGTTAAATTTCTTATGGATTTTGGAAGATTTGTCTGTCAGACCAACAGCTTGCGCAGAGTATTACACATACTCATCCTCAAGCTTACACCCGGGTGTAGGCAAAACACCTCCTACCCTGAATCCAGTTCAAAGGATAGGTCAGGAGATTTGTAAACCTGGAGTCACAATTTGGTTTTGAAAGAAAAGTGGGCTTTTCCGAGCATGTTAGCTGCCTCCTCAGGCCTTCCCAGCCTTAATGTTTACTTTTCCAGCATTGGCTGCAGTGGACTTTCAACCCCAGATGTAACATGGTCTCTGACTGATTCTGAGCATGTGTTTCCCCTTCCAGGGGGAAAATGGTGAGCAGCAAAATAGAAAACAACACCAAGTTCTGCAGTATCAGGCTCTGTACTCATGCAGAGTCTGTAACAAAAAGTTTTGTTTGAATAGAAGTTTAAGAACCCCCTCACAAATGAAATGTACTTCAGCCAACCTCACAATAGCTGTCAGTGACTTGGGCAAACCACTAGCTCATGGCAGAAACAGCTGATTGTCACTACCTAAAAATCAGCTAGAGCAATTATTAACTCCTTAGGCACATGCTTGTTGCACGCGAAAAAAAAAATAAACCCTCCAAAAAAATAGGTCTCACTTATCCAGATCTCAGGTGTTGGAATAAAATGCCAAAATTCTTACTATGTATATGCGTATCCCCAGACCTGACAGAGCCTTTGTTAGCAAGGACTATGGTGTGAGATAGCTGCTATGTATAGTTCTAGCTTCCATGTTACAAAAATGCTAGTTTTTATAATTATCAAAATTTGTAACTGTCCTTACACCATCAGCCTCTTGAGCCTGCAAGAAGAGAAAGAAACAGTGGGGGGGAAAATGAGAAGAGTGGGAGTCACCTAACTGAAGTCTCTGACCTCAACATTCAGCCATCTCAAATTATTGCTGTAGGAATCAGTAAAGAAAAGAAAAACTGCAACCTGTAGTTGGTCTTACCCGTCTCCACAGGTGACTCCCTCCCTCCTCTGGCTGCAGAGGAGCAAGTAACAGGCTGGATTTGGTGCCTCTGTTAGAAGCCTTCTGTCAGATGGAGAGAAGCACACCCCAACTTTGGACAAAGGTGGTTGTCCCGAGATTAAGCAGACAAAGCTAGAACTGCTGTTAAGCAAGAGGCAGAGGCAAGACTTGGACACTAGTCAAATAAATAGGCATAGGTATAACATCTACACCACCACCTGCTGCGTAATGGACAGTAGTTAGGTCCCTACAGTCAAAAAAGGAAGGAAAGACTTGATGTACCATACTAGAACCCGATCTGATTGCTACACAGTGGTCCTTACCAGGAAAGACACAAAAGAGTAGCTCCGTGAGCCACCACTGCAAGCACCCCCAGGGGAGTGAATTGTGTGGTGTGGGACAGGATGAGCCTGAAAGGAGACAACAACAGACAATTAAGATCCATCACGGAGGGGTGCAGTGTCATTGAATTACTACAGAAGACGTTCAAAGAAAGGATACAAATGTTAAAGGGATGCTGAGATTAGTATTAGATGTGCCGTGCTGCAACAAGAATGGAGAGAACAAGCATGTAAAGACTTCGATGAAAACATCAGAGAGCAGTCAAGTGCCAGGAGAACGCAGATGAAATGTGAACCATTATATTAACGGTGTGCGGGGTGTCTATCATCAAAACATGGATTACAACTAGTTTGGAGGGTTGAAGCCAAAAGGGAGAGGTTATAGGCAGGCCTGAGATGAGTTGGGGAGGGGGGTTTTGTAGGGGAAGAAACAACAGGGGAAAATTGAAGATCGCAGTGAGTGAGAAAGGGCAAATTCGGCAACGACACCAAGGAGAACATGTACAGATGCAGAAGCCGTACTCCTCGGCTGGGGCGCTGCGAGGAGATCCCCGGCAGGACAGAGGAAGCCTGCGGGAAAGAAGGAAGAGGCAACTGCTTGAGCGGCTGGGATTTGGCGAAGGGACGGGTCATGGCCGGGCCAGAACAGGCGGGCGAGGCTGGTGTCCTCAGGGCGAGAGCGCATCCCGGCGGGCACGGGCAGCCAGGGGGCAACAAAGCGGGCAGAGCGCTGGGCACGGCTGCGACACGAAGGAAGGGGCTCATCAGGCTGCACCCGCCAGCTCGGAGGAGCTTAGGCGGCACAGAGGAGGAGAAACGGAACCGCAGTGACGAGAGCCTCTCACCGAGCGGGACGCTGGGACTCCCCGGGCGAGTGGGAACTGCCCGATCCTTGCTCCGCACCGACCGCACAGACCTGCCGGCACGGCACGGCACGGCACGGCACGNCCGGAGAGAGGCTCGGCGGGAGCGGTGCGGCGGCGTGTCCGTGGGCCGCGGTGGGTGCCCGAGTTCAGAATGCCTTCTCACGGTAGCGGCCCCCGAGCGCTGCCCGAGGGGCGAGCGGTGTGCCCGGTGCCTTTCAGCCTTAAATGCTTTAAGAGGAGATAGGTTTATGTGAAATAGCCAGCAAGTTGAGGTGTTGTTTGCTTTTCGTTCCCTAAAGGTTCCGTGTGCGGTGGCGGCTGTGCTGAGCGGAGGTGCGGTGGGGCCCGCAGGGGATGCGGAGCTGCAGGCGGTGAGTACCCGCGGCTGCCCCTGGGGCCGGGGGACAGCGCTGCTCTCTTTGCCTGTTGTGACCCCGTGTGTGTCCGCGTAAGGGTGTGGCTGTGGTACAGGGACAGGCTGTTGCGCAAAACTTTCTGTTGCGGAATTAAAGTCGTTTAGGTTGGAAAAAACGTGTAAAATCCTCTGGCTGTTAACCTCGTGCTGCCAAGTCCAGCAGTGAGCGATGTCCCGAAGCACCGCATTGAGGCACTTAACAGTCTGTAGGAGGTGGTGTCTCAGCCGCCTCTCTGGGCAGCCTGTTCCAAGGATCTAGACTTGCTCAGTGCAAGCTGAGGCCCTTCCCCAGCTCTGAACGTGCTCCAGCACCTCAGTGTCTTGATTTGAGTGAGGGCCCAAAACCAAATGCAGGATTCAGGGTGTGGCCTCACCAGTGCTGAGGACAGAGGGACAANCTCCCTCCTTCCCTCTCCCGCCCCTCTCCCGTCGGCCCGCGCGCCTCTCGCGAGCTCCCGGCGCTATTTAAGGGCCGGGGCGGCCATTCCGCGCTCTCTGCGGCGGGAAGGTGCGGGCGGTGCGGGGTATCCGCCGCCATCCGCCGCGGCGAGCGCCGGGGCCGAGGCACCGGGGTACGGGGGGCGCAGTCCNGTGCAAAACTTTCTGTTGCGGAATTAAAGTCGTTTAGGTTGGAAAAAACGTGTAAAATCCTCTGGCTGTTAACCTCGTGCTGCCAAGTCCAGCAGTGAGCGATGTCCCGAAGCACCGCATTGAGGCACTTAACAGTCTCTAGGAGATGGTGTCTCAGCCGCCTCTCTGGGCAGCCTGTTCCAAGGATCTAGACTTGCTCAGTGCAAGCTGAGGCCCTTCCCCAGCTCTGAACGTGCTCCAGCACCTCAGTGTCTTGATTTGAGTGAGGGCCCAAAACCAAATGCAGGATTCAGGGTGTGGCCTCACCAGTGCTGAGGACAGAGGGACAGTCACTGCCTTGGCCCCCTTGGCCACGCTGTTGCTGATACAGGCCAGGCTGCCTTTGGCCTCCTGGCTGCCTGGGTACCCTGCTGAGTTGTGTTCAGCCATTGCCAGCCAGCACTACCAGGTCCTTTTTTGCAGGGTGGTTTTCCAGCCACTCTCGCCGCAGCCTGTAGGGCTGCCTGGGTGTAACTCAATTCATCACCCCTCTGGGCCCAGCTGCTCAGCCAGTCTTTCACCCAGCAAGCAGTGCATGAAGTCCGGGTAGGCAGCATCCACAGCCTTTCCCTCATCTAAACGGGTCACCTCGTCATAGGAGATCATGTTTGGGATCTGCCTTTCATATAAGAGACCTTTGGCTACATGTATGTGTGCTTATTTAAAGTAGAACTTTTCCCTAGTTGGGGGAGAGGATAAAAGGGTCAGAACTACAGGAGTTGTAAAAATCCTTTCTAACCTAAATGAAGCGATGAATATCTTGAGATGAGTGGCCGTGATTTAATTGTTACTCCAAAGTTTAGTATAATTGCTTTGTTGCAAGTTTATCCTGTAAGAGTGGAGTAGTGGAAAGCTTGTTAACCTGGCTGATGAAGAAATTTTCTTCAATTTCCTGAATGCTCCTTGATTTTTAGGGCAGCCTGAAACATGAGTGATGCAGATGAACCCCGGGCTTCTGGCTCTGATTACTCTGATGCTCAAGAACTGATACTCTGTCAGCAGGAGCCATCTGAGGTGTATGCGTGGCAAACAAATACACAAACGGAGTGTTCAAGGTCAAGGAAGAAGAATGCTGCTCCTAGGGAGTCTTCAGATTATCCTAACGGCATATGTAAATCAGCTGCTTCAGCTGAGGTTTTACTAATCAGCAGTGATTCAGAAATGTGAGTTTTTATCTCTGGTTTAGAATTTTTTCTGTCGAACTTGTGTCTCTCGTGTATCATGGAAGTATACATTATTTTGAAAGTAAATACCTTTTTCTTCTTCAGTGATGTCGCTGTTGCGCCTGGCAGTGAATGCCGTCCTGAGTGCTCCACTGCGCCTTCAAAGCAAAGGAGGAGATTTCGGCCCTCAAGGCAACAAGCTGAATCTGTTGCAGAAGTGCCTGACAGTGAAAGCTCATCAGATTCTTGTCTGTCTCCCCAAAGTCCAGCAAAATCATCGGAAGTTCCTAAGCAGCAGAAGTCCAAACTCAATTTGAAAGCCATTCTTGCCTATCACTTCAGGGGAAAGAAGTTTAAAGCAGCTGCACATCGAAGATACAGAAGTGGCTCAGGGAAGAGGAAAAAGTATGAGAGCACAGGGATGCCCACAGGGAGGCCACCACTGACAGCCTCGCCACAGGAGCAAAAGAGGAGGCTGCTAGACAGAGGTTTTCAGTTCCCTTTTGTGGAAAAACACTATGGGGAGAAACATATTCCCCTGAAGATGGTTCTTGGCTATGAGGTAAGTCTTCTGTGTTGTGGGATAAATTTATTCCTGTTTTAGTCTAAAAACAGTGAATTGCAGTTGACTGTGTTGGGCTTCTTCCTGATGTGATAGAATAAAAAACTGACACAGGTTTTACTTCTGTTAAACAGGGCACTTGATGTTGTGTGTCTACTACCTTTAAGACAAACATGGCAAAAACATATATGTCTGTAATATTACAATTCAATTAATAATATAAATGCTTTTAGTAGCATTTGTAAGATCTGACCTGATGTATTTTTTGTCTTCAGCAAGCAGCTGCAAAGGGATATTTCAAGTACATTGAAGTGCTTAAATATGAAGAACATCTTAAAAAAGCTTTAAAAGCCCTCCAGGCTAGTGAAGACTTGGAAAAAGAATGTGTGGTGTTACGGAAACACAAATATTTAGATGATGAAGGATCCATTTCCCCTATTCAAGAGACAAAGTAAGTTTAACTCCTGATTTGTGCCAGTCTCAGAGTATTAGGGTGGGCCTGTAGAATGAGTAACAATTAGTTTGCTGAAAAAACCAAAGTACTATAGAATGAAAGCCAGCTCATTGTAACACTGTATATATGAAATGAGTACTAGAAAGCCTTACAGGTTTTGGAACCTGTTCTCTGTGTGTCTGCAACCATAGTACTGAAATGGTTTCATCCCTTTTTTAGAGAGTCCTTTCTATTTTAAGAGAACCTGCTGATGATAGTGGGGTTAAGTTGCTACTGGTGTTTCTTGGCAGTATAAAGATACTTTTTAGTACTACTTTATCAGGAAGAAAGCTGTGAACTCCTGTTAGCTGAGGCTTTTAGACTTTTATGTTCTCAGCTGTATTCTGCTTCCTTTCCACTTTCTTGTCAAAAACTAACCTTGAAGGGCAACTTTATTTGGAAGTGTGTGTACCTACAAGTTGTCGCACTTTTGAAATACACCAAGAGAAACCAGGGCTTGTAGTTGGAAAATAGCTTACACAATTAGTACTACAGAAGTGCAGAGCTTGACTTGAATGTTTCTAAATTTCAGTGATGATGAGGACAGCATGGATTCTGATAATCAAGAATATCATGATGCCAGAGTAGTGGTGAGTAAACTCCTCACCTTCAGAAACTAACCTGTCTCCTCCAAAGCTAAGGAACATGGATAATGTTTTCAGTACATCCTTAGTTCTCAGGCTTGGATGCAGGTTCGGTGATACCTGTGAATGTGAATCTGCAATGCAGAAAGGGGTCATTTTCAGAGTCCCCACTCTCGACTTTGATAAAATGCTGAAATGTATATAAGAATTCTGCACTTGTCTGAAGAGTTAGTTTGCAACTTTGCTACTAAAAACTGTATCTTAAATACCTCAAACCAGAGTTGTGAATACTTTTGTCTTCCGTTTTGTAGGAGAACAGCGCTTTCATTATAAGCAGCACAATTCCAAGTAAGAAAAAATCAAAGCCACGAGCAAAGCATGGAAAACCAAGTGAAGTGATTGAAATAGTGGATGAAGAAGACAGTGCTGGGGAGAACTCTGTGCCTCTGCAAGGTTCACCTGTGTGAACAGCAGCTGCACAAAGGAGCTGGCAGTGGTCATTCTTCATGGCCCCCTCGGTTTAAAGCATTGGTCTGAAGTTGGTGTCAAGCTACATCCACCAAACTGCCAAACTGGTCATGTTTGGTTTGAAGTGAGTATATTGGGTTTGTGCCAGAGACGGGTACAAGGCGAGTACATATCACTGGTGGTGGTGTTAAGCTTTGAAGTGGGTTCTGTGCTGTTTCTATCAAGAGCATCATATCCTTGGTTCAGTGGCTGATAATCCTGCTGAAATTTTGGCTTCTGCTACTTGACTTCAGTTAAAGGATAATAGTTTATGTAATTAAACAAAGAAACAAGCTCCAAATATTGTAATATATGTATTGTAACAGCAGCAGCACAGAATAGGAAAGTATGGATATGCACACATACATCTGTATGCTCAAATTAAAAGGCCAGTTCAAGTACCTTTCTGTGATCTTCATGTGTGACTTCTTTATGAGTAGTCCTTTCGAGTCTGAAGTACTTCAAGTTCAGTCCCTTACTCTTGAAGTATTGAAGACAGAATTGAAGCTTAATGCATCAGGTGCCAACAATAAAAATGCAGAAGTGGTTGGTCAACTTCAAAAGTTTATTGCAGAATGTGGTTAATGCATTGAAGTGATGATAAAATCACTTTTGTATGATAGAGGACTATTCCATGTGGAATTAACTTTGCATAAAACTGCTTTGCTTCTGAATGTAATACAATAACCTGAAGTTATAAGTTACCTTAAAAATAACTATGGCAGCATAGTGAATCTTGGGTTAAAAATTCTTCCCCTCTTGCTTTCCTCTGTCCAGCTGTGTTCTGATGTGAACATGACTTAGCAGAAGAGGAAAGCTCTTCATAATGATACTAAGCAGGCATTGCCCCAGCTGCACATACCTTTTTCTCAAAGTTGTTTTAGGCAGTAGGAAACTGGAAATTGTCTGAATATGGCTGAGTCCTACTGCAGCTGATATGGCAGCTGAAGAAATAAATGTTCAAAATGTTTGTTAATCAACAAGATTTAAAAACCATGCATTTACCTGCCTCAGATGCTCATACCCTAATTGCTGTCAGCAATTAACTAGCAGCTGTTCAGCAGGTAAAAGTGGTCTGTGCTGAACAAGGATGTTATTGAAAAAAGCTTCTCTAGTGGTTTAATTTCCTGCAAACCTGAGGAGGTTTGCAGTAGGTGCTCAGTACTGAGAGCAAGTCCAGCTGTATTATTTATGTGCTTGAATTAAGGTCCCAAACCTTGGTAAAGGAAGTTTCCCAATGACAGCTTGGTAGCTCTAGGACTGCAGAAATTACTCTTCAGTATTTGAGGTTCCCATGTAATATTAGTCCAAAAGAACTCTTAGGCAACTACCTGAGAAATACTCAAGGGCTTGAAAGACTCATCTTGGATCTGGGAGTGTGGGTTCTTGCTTGGTAAGGTATTGTGAGGTGGTATGTGGAGTCCTGCTCATTCTGCAGTTCATGTGATGAATTTTGCTGTTCAACTGCTGAGTGACTCAGAAATGAACTAAATTTCAATTCTGACTAGAACTGGACAAGTACACATGAAAATCAAGCTTAGTACAACTGTTGACTGCTGAAACCTGGCTTTAACTTTAGGAATCTTCAGTTACTTGACCATATTCAACGGTTCTTACTACTTTTGGGTTTTTTCTTCTAGTTTGTTGCTTTTGGAAGATGAAATACCACTGTTTTCTTGCTGCACAAGGTAAGCTGTTACTTGGTTTTTGGCTTTGTTTTCTTCAGATAGCACTTTTTCACAAAAGGTTTTGAAGAAACAGTGCCCTGTAGTTCAGGTGAATGCATGACAGCACTTCACAGCTTTTGTGTGGCAAGTAAATACCTCTGTTAAGTGAAGTTTTTGTTAGCAATACTGTGTTTTTACCTGATGTCAAACGCTGCAGGGCAGTGTTTCCTGATCTGGTTTGGACAACACTACCTGAGATTTTCCCTGCAGAAGATGTTGAGGAATCACTGTATCTTAGTCTCCTCCTGTTTCTTCACCTGCACTTTCTATACCAGGGTGTATCACACAGGAACAGGAGGGACAGCAGAGTGAAGCTGGTAGTCTTGAATGTATGGAGCTGGGAAAGAAAGCTTTTTACTGGAGGATGTGACCAAGTTCATGTGGCTTCAGAACAGTGTAGGATGTAGCATGGCAGGAAGCACCATGTAAAGTTACTGCATGTGAAAACACCTGTTGTTAACAGAGCTAAAGGTGGGCAAGTAATGGTCTTACAAGAATATTTTTGAGGACACAGCATAAAGTATTCTCAGGACAGCATGTCTGATTTTCAACTCCTTGCTACAGTTACAGTCCCCTTGGTTCAAACTGCCTCTCTAAAACTGGAAAACACAGTTGTACTGTGTACTCACAGTGGANGGAAATTGTCTGAATATGGCTGAGTCCTACTGCAGCTGATATGGCAGCTGAAGAAATAAATGTTCAAAATGTTTGTTAATCAACAAGATTTAAAAACCATGCATTTACCTGCCTCAGATGCTCATACCCTAATTGCTGTCAGCAATTAACTAGCAGCTGTTCAGCAGGTAAAAGTGGTCTGTGCTGAACAAGGATGTTATTGAAAAAAGCTTCTCTAGTGGTTTAATTTCCTGCAAACCTGAGGAGGTTTGCAGTAGGTGCTCAGTACTGAGAGCAAGTCCAGCTGTATTATTTATGTGCTTGAATTAAGGTCCCAAACCTTGGTAAAGGAAGTTTCCCAATGACAGCTTGGTAGCTCCAGGACTGCAGAAATTACTCTTCAGTGTTTGAGGTTCCCATGTAATATTAGTACAAAAGAACTCTTAGGCAACTACCTGAGAAATACTCAAGGGCTTGAAAGACTCATCTTGGATCTGGGAGTGTGGGTTCTTGCTTGGTAAGGTATTGTGAGGGGGTATGTGGAGTCCTGCTCATTCTGCAGTTCATGTGATGAATTTTGCTGTTCAACTGCTGAGTGACTCAGAAATGAACTAAATGTCAATTCTGACTAGAGCTGGACAAGTAGACATGAAAATCAAGCTTAGTACAACTGTTGACTGCTGAAACCTGGCTTTAACTTTAGGAATCTTCAGTTACTTGACCATATTCAACGGTTCTTACTACTTTTGGGTTTTTTCTTCTAGTTTGTTGCTTTTGGAAGATGAAATACCACTGTTTTCTTGCTGCACAAGGTAAGCTGTTACTTGGTTTTTGGCTTTGTTTTCTTCAGATAGCACTTTTTCACAAAAGGTTTTGAAGAAACAGTGCCCTGTAGTTCAGGTGAATGCATGACAGCACTTCACAGCTTTTGTGTGGCAAGTAAATACCTCTGTTAAGTGAAGTTTTTGTTAGCAATACTGTGTTTTTACCTGATGTCAAACGCTGCAGGGCAGTGTTTCCTGATCTGGTTTGGACAACACTACCTGAGATTTTCCCTGCAGAAGATGTTGAGGAATCACTGTATCTTAGTCTCCTCCTGTTTCTTCACCTGCACTTTCTATACCAGGGTGTATCACACAGGAACAGGAGGGACAGCAGAGTGAAGCTGGTAGTCTTGAATGTATGGAGCTGGGAAAGAAAGCTTTTTACTGGAGGATGTGACCAAGTTCATGTGGCTTCAGAACAGTGTAGGATGTAGCATGGCAGGAAGCACCATGTAAAGTTACTGCATGTGAAAACACCTGTTGTTAACAGAGCTAAAGGTGGGCAAGTAATGGTCTTACAAGAATATTTTTGAGGACACAGCATAAAGTATTCTCAGGACAGCATGTCTGATTTTCAACTCCTTGCTACAGTTACAGTCACCTTGGTTCAAACTGCCTCTCTCTAAAACTGGAAAACACAGTAGTACTATGTACTCACAGTGGAAGGTGAGTTATTAACAGTAAGTGTATAGGGAATTGGAAAACAACTTCACATACTCTTTCAACAGTAGTAAAAAAATGAACAAGTTTGGGCTGTTCCAGCACTTGATCAGGTTTTGTCTGTTGCTGTAGGCAAAGTCCTGGAACCTAGTGCTAAGAAAAAACCCTTCTTTTGCAACCCACAGCTGATGAACATATTAGTTGTGTTACTTATATGAAGGGACAATATTTACGTGAACTGAAACATCACTGATTTGTTCAAATACTTTAGGGCATGAGTTTAATGTTCCAGATTTGCAGGAGTGTAGTTAAGTTGTATCTCTTTCTCTGCAGATGAGCACACCAGTGTGGCAGCATTAAGCAGATCTAACTTTCTGGGAGCATTTGATTTCTTATGGCTGTTGACTGACCCTCTGACTCACAGATCTGTTACTTCAGTGGGCTTCTGTGGGACTTGGCAGTTAAAGAGGTAAACTGCTTGTTTCTTTTGAGCTTCAGCATAAGAGTGTTGGATTTAATCAGACAAGTGTTATTTTCCCCAGCTAGTAAGTGGACTAGTCGGTGCACTGTATGGTATCTGCACCCAGCAGTGTCTTCCTGATGGGATGTTCAAAAAGCAGTGCTACAGTATTTCAACAGCTGGCATCGTTGGTTTTCAGCAGATGTGCTGGTTAGACTTGGTATTTCTGTTGAAACAAGCAGGTTTAGTGTTTGTCACTGGGAAGCTTGTCAAACACAACATTGAAAAAACTGTTACGGGATGAATGTGTAAGTTAAATTAGTGATGTTCCAAAATATTTCTTCTTAAAGGGCATTCATGCGATGTCTGGAATACAGTGGAAAGACTCTACTCAAGTGTAAGTATTGAGGAATTAGTTGGCTTTTTCCTAGATGAAGGTAGTTGGATGGGGATCCCAAAAGCTGAAGTCCTAACTTTCGAGCTGCCTTTTTACAAAAAATCCCCACGAATTATTCAGAAACAGAAATCCAAGTACCAGATGGCCACTAGAGATGGGTTTCTTTCAAAGTTAACCGGCTGGGCCTGGAAACCAGTCTGTTCCGCAGACACTGTGGAGTTGTTATGCCTCGTTCTTCAGCAGATAGACACAACCTGCTGTGTGTCTGAATTGAAGAACTTGGCTAGAAGAGTAACAGGTTATGCTTTCCTCACTGTAAAGTTAATTGCAGTGGTGACAATGAGACCTGTAACAAGTTAACTAGCTGGGACAGTTCTGCAAATGTACTTCAGAACGCAGCTTCTGTGAAACGTAAGCATTATCTTGTTTTGATATGGTTGAATGCTGCATCCTGCATACTAAAGAAGGTAGAATTAGCAGGTAGAGGAGAAATACTTGAAGTGTTGAGTTCTTGCAGATGGCTTATTTAAGCATATTTTTAAGCTGTCTTAAAATGCTGTCCCACGTGCTTTCTTTGTGAGGGAACTCCCTCACTTGCACCTTCTATGCACTGCTGCTCCACTTCCTTAAACTGTAGATAGATCTTGTTGGTAGTTGGGTGATAACTGGGCTTGTGGCTTTGATTTCAATTGAAATGCTTTGTTTTGTCATTACCATTTGGGCAAGTACTAGTAAATTACTAAAATACTGAAAAAACTTGGAAATGTTAATCAGATACAACAATTTACTTTATTTTAGGAAGTCCATGTGATAGTCCAGTCTGAACCAGCATCTTGGTAAGTTTGTCTGACTGGTTTAAGAGCTGCCTGTTCCAGGCCAGCTGCCTGTTTTGAAGTTTGGTAAGAGGTTATCTTGCTGTTCTTTTCTTCCTGAGAAATCGAAGTGTAGTTTTGGAAGATAGGAGTTTATCAAACCCCAAACTTGAGAATTTTTTTAGAAAGTTGTTGTGATGATTGGCAAAATGTTCAACTGCTCTGAAGAGAGTGAATGAAAATGGCCTTTCTGAACAAATCTACATGAGTGTCTCCTCCCTTTCCATGTCACTGTTTGTACATGCAGCGTCTTGTCTCAGTGAGCAAAGATCATGGCTGTGACTTAGGTTTTAAAAATAAACGGGAAATTGAGAGGAGCTGTCAAATAGGGTAGTATTTAGACATTATATTAGCTTTGATTCCAAGTAAAAGGTTCTCAGTAATGTTTGTGGTGGTTGGAACCACTTGAGTACTAAGTTTTGTTG
The DNA here is from genome assembly GCA_013390025.1 of Pitta sordida. NCBI lineage: Eukaryota > Metazoa > Chordata > Aves > Passeriformes > Pittidae > Pitta > Pitta sordida. Next base: position 289,673 of record WEKX01019883.1, read on the forward strand.
TAGGTTCTGCTCATTTGCAACATTACCTTTGTTTTTTTTTCATGCATTTACAGAATAAGAGAAGAAATGCCAGGATGCCATTGCACAGAAGTCTGAAGCTCCACCTAGGGTTTGTATGACACCTGAAGTTGGGATGTACCTCAAAGACTGAAGGGCCCTGGTGGCTGGAAGTCTTATCAAACTGAGCTTCCTGATTTGTGAGGGTTTCAGGGTCTGGTTTCAACACTGCTGTATTTTAATGCAGTATTCACTCTGTTAAGGGAACAATTTATTGTAACTTTGATTTGTCCAAAGAATATTCATAGGAATTTCTCACTCAACAGGGAGATGATCAGATGAACTGCTTAAACTGATAGTTTTGCTTGAACAAGTGAGTTGAACTTGGCAGGAAATGGATCATAAGGATTCTCTACAGTTTTGTAGTTAGTTCCCTTTGATACTTGCTGTTTAAGTAAGTTAACTCTCAGTTGCTAATATGAAGGAGCTACTTCATTGTTCCCAGATGTTAGTGTATCATTTACCTTCCTTCCCTAAATGTCTTCAAGCAGCTTCAAAAGACTCTTAGTGGGGTCTCTACCAGATACCTTTCCAGTCTGTTTGATCATTATCTATTGTGTTAATTTGTAGTACCAGGAATGCTGAGGTCTATCCCGATAGGATCTTTTCTATAGGTTCGTGTCGTTGGAAATGCCTCACAGAACAAACTTGTAGTTTGGCTTTACCCATGGAACTACCTGTTAGCTCTGTGGGATAAAACTGCAAGACAAATCTTACTGTCGCATCCTAGGAACTGTAAAAATGCATGATGTTCGCCATTAGGTGTACTGTGACATGCTTGGGTACAAAAGAACAATAATTCAAGTGAAGAAGTTTGGTAAGAGTCAGTAGAAGGTGTGTTCTGGGACTTCAGGAGCAACTGACATACTGAACTACATGGCCTGAACTTAACTCTTCAGTTAGGTTTTTGTGCAGTTACCCGACTTACCAGTATGTATTTCTTGCTGCCTAAGTGTTCCGGATGGCTTTAAATGGTCTGTTTCCCTTTCAATCATGAAGGAGTAATTTTTTCTGGGTTTGGTGGCTGTAGCTAAGAAGGGACAGACTGCACTGTGGTGTCTGTCTTGAGGTAACTTCCTGCATTTTTGTTCCATGTCAAGAGATGCTCCATAGTTTCAAACTGAGCAGAAATAGTTGGGTTGTATCTTTAAGTTTAGTATCTAAAGAGTTCATTTCTGAACAGCTCTGCCAGTTTATTACAATACTGTTGAAACTCCTGGACTCTTTTCAAACTCTTTGAAAAAAAGAGTTTAAAGTAAAACAAGCAAAATACTCTGGAAGAAGTATAAATCCTTCACAGTAGGCATACAAAGGAATTGTGAAGCTGGTGTTCAGGTTAGGTGAAATTCACAGAGTCAGTTTTCCTCTCAGTTGCGTGGCAGCTTTATACTGTCACATTCCAGTGTGAGAGCTTGTCCCTAGAACTCAGCAAGTGCATTCAGTTTCTTCTTTCTAACAGGTGCTTTTGGATAAAATGGAACTTCCTGTCTTGAAAAGATGAGCTGTGGAAGACAAAAGCAACCTGTTGGACTGGTAAGTGCTGAGCTACTAGTTCCATACTACTTTGCAGTTGGTGTGTGAACTTGGTATAATTTGAGGACATTTAAACTTGACCAAACTGTTTTAAAAGATGTAGAAATAGTTGCCTAGTAGTGGTGATTACTGAGTAATGATCACTCCGGATTTTGGCAGTATCTGAGCATGTCACTTGTCATTCTTTTGTGTGTATGTACAATGGCTGTCACAGTTGTGCAGTGCTTTGTAGTCTAGTGTCTTAGTTACACTGCTGGAATTCTGCTGTACTTGAAGATTCTGGGTTTGTTGCTACACAACTTGGGTCACATGTTGGCAGAGCTCATGGGTCCTTCACTCTAAAGGATTAGCAAATCGATTATTAAGTGAAGCCCCACTAAGAGCAGTGAGAGGAGTATCTGGTCATTACCAAGGCTGCTGGGATGTTGCTGTTTCTGGTGAGCTGTGGACATGACCATAAAGCAAGTCCATCAGACTCTTGCATTGCCATGTGATGTGGCACCAAGTCTGCTGGGAATAAAGCTTTCCCCTGGGTCACTGACACAGTGCTCCCTTCTGTTCGGAGAAAGTTCCTGCTGGGGTTGCAAGTATGGTGTGCCTCCAGCATGAAAGCTACAGCGGAACACAAGTTCTAGTTGGAACCCTTCTAGATTAAACTCCAGAGCTGCTGTTGAGGGGGTGATTCTTCTGAACAGAAGCAGAAAAAGGGAACAAAGGCTGCTCCATGCAGTTTGCATCCAACTTGTGTGTTAAGTATTCCCTTACATTAACCAAACCTGACTCTAACCCCCAGTGTCTGCTACCAACTTGCTGTATGTCAGAAGGATGAGAAACTCCACCTGGCTGCTACCAAAGTGAGCGTGAAGGTAAGAACAGTTACCAAAGTGGCTGCTACTATCAAGAATATCGAGGTCACTTCAAAGAGGGTTTGCATGGCTGAAAAACCAGCAGCTCTTAACGCGGTGACCGCATATTGAAATCCTCTGCAGGATGCTGTGGACACATGGTGTGTGTGCCGTGGCCTATTTATGAGGAGATACACTTATGTGCTGCCAGGACTCTTGAGGTGGAAGGGCATGGTCATCTACTGCCCTTGGGGTTTTGTGGTGCTGATATAGAGGAGAGGCTCCTCACTTTCATTTTGAAGCCAGCTGATGTTTGCAGCATGGAAACCTAAGAGGTAGAGAAAACAAGGCTGTGGCATGAGCAGTCGACTTGCAGCCCAGTTGGAGTTTGTGTGTCCTGAGAAGAGCAGCTGAGGTGGTGGAGGATCTGGAACATGAGTTTGGTGGGCTGGAGCTGGAGGGGTTTAGCTTGGGGAAAAGGAGGTTCAGGGCTGACCTTCTTGCACTGTACAACTACCTGATAGGTGGTTGTAGAGAGATGGAGATCAATCTGTCACATAAGCCATAGGATGAGAAGAAATGGCCTCAAGTTGTGTCAGAGAAGATTGATTGGGTATTAGGAAAAGGGCTTTAGTGTAAAATGCTAATACATTTTTTCTTTCTCAGGTCCTGGTGCTGATGCTGAAAGTCTCTTGCAAAAAGCTGCACAGCTCTTCCATATGGAGAAAGAAGAGTGTTTTATTGCAGTTATTTGAAATTAAAACATTCTAACTTTGTTACTGCTTTGTACACTGAAGTAGTGTGACTTGACTCTAGCCTTCCTTGAAGGTGGGGTGAAGGTGCCTGTGTGTATTACAATTCGACTGCAAAGGGCGTATGGTCTCTTTACTCACTTCCCTGTTGGGGAACTCTTGCACTAAAGCCTTGGATAGGTCACAGCATTTAAATAAAACTCTTAAGCTGCAGCCAAAATTAATTCCTGTTGCTACACTGAAAGCCAACTTGTGTCTTGGTCTCTCCATCTCTGATCATATTCTGAGAAACAAGCAAGAATATTGATGTGCAAGGTCCTGAGCAGCCCACACTTTTACAAGAGTGTCTTGCTGTGCAAGGATTGAAGTTGTATTCACAAATGCAACTTTATTTGTAAATTATTTTATACATGTAAATTACAAGTTAGTATGTTTCCCTTTAAACCATTAATGCACATCCAGAATGGTCTTTTGTGCCAGTCCAAGACAAACCATGTTGAAAGCAGCAGGCCCTTCTGTAGTGATCTTGCATCTTTCAGTGGCCTGGATTGTACCTGTCACAGTGCTTTCAAAGTCTTCTTGGCTCGTAGTTTTTCCAGCATTTTCTGCAACCAAAACCAACCATGAAACTACAGTAAATGACTGCAGAAGCAGCAGGGCTAGTTTGGACAGCAATGAGTGCAGAGACTGCCCCTGCTCCAGAAAGGCCACAGATTGCAGGGCTCATATACTTTCTGTTAATTATGAGGTCTGTAAAGCAATGTAACAAGCAGCAAATTATTCCACCAAAAAGAAGTGGGGGTGGTGTTAAAAGGCAGGATGGGGGCCCGGAGACCTCCTAGAGTCATCATTGCCTGTGAGCATTATGAAGCATTTCCTTCCAGTTTTTGGGCCCAGCAAGGAGACAGGGAATTAATGATTCCACTGCTACAGCCACTGCAGGAAAACCCAGACACTATTTTTGCAACTTTAAATTCAGCCACATTCAAAATCTTACCCTACCTCGAGTAGCTAAAGCAGCCTAAACCCCACCAAACCCACAACCTGCCTTGGGAAATTCAGTCTAATTTGGAGTAATAAAAATGCTGCCATTCTTTTGCCACACAGACTTTATAAGCAGTTTTTGCTCAAGTCACCATAAAAATTCAGCCTTTGGCAGACGCTTTTTAGACAAAATTTCACCTCGCATAGTGTTGACAAGGAAATTCTCACGTGGAGTGTACCAATGGCAGCACTTAAAATCAAATTGGTTGGTGGTCTCCATTTGAACTGCTTTCAAAGTATGTCTCAATGACTGATTAGAAGCTCAGTGAAATTAACCAGGTAAGAGGGCAATGTGGCAATTACCTTTTGAAACTCTTTAGCTTTTTCTCTGTTTTTAGCATAACTGTCTTGCCTTGCTTTTTCTTCCTTTTGGATTTTTACTTCTTCAAGTTGATTATAAAGTCTGTGAAAACAGCAGGGAAAAAAGTGTGCCTTAGCAGGAAGGAAGTGGCAAAGCTGGAGTAAGTTAACAAGCTTAAGGGTTTATGCTGGCTCAATTGCCAGCAATTAGGAAAATTTGACTCATCTCTCTGGTAATCTAGAATCACTTCAAATTTTTTTTCAACTGCATCAAACAGACCCCCTCCCTCACAGTAGCCTCAGCAAGCTGAAATCAGCAGGGTGTTCCTCACTGCCCTGTGCAAGGGCCTTTCCCAGCAGGTACCTGCATCAACCACGTTTTGGCTCCTCTTCCCCAGCTGTTCTGTGTTAAACAGTGCTGGGCCCAACTGGGAGATCACAAACTATTCTGCCTGACCAGCAGCTTCCACAGGACACAGATTAACTACTGCTGTTGTTTTTTTAATTTACACTCTTCCCACTTGTGTTCATGCAATACCTGGATGTCCGCTGGTGCATTTCAGTTTCTCCAGCCTTCCTGTCCTCAGGAGAAGATACTTTCACTTCTACTTTTTTCAACAGACTGGCAACTGCACCGTTTTTTCCTAGTGGATAGAAAGAAAAAAAATCCAAACATAGCTTACATTCCAATCTCTAGTTCAGCTAACTGAAAAGCATCAGAGGTTTTCAAAGATTTTTAAATGACGTGACAAGAAACAAACAAGCTGGCAGAATGGACACAATGGAGATTATGTCTTGTGTTAAAATAAATCCTCAGTCTCCCTCGTTAGGCTGCTGACTGTGCTCTAAGCCAGCCATGGCTCTCTACAGCTGACCACCAACTCCCCAGTAACAGGCATTAGAAAGGCACCAGTTTGCTTAATATGGTTGTTCTTAGGGAAACAGCTGTTGTTCGCTGAGACACTTTATGACAATCATGGGCTGATTGTTAAAGTATGAAGAGCACTCCTAAGAGCCTTTACAAGGCTGAAAAAAGCTCCCTGCATCCCTGAGAAAACACTATCCCAGTTTCCCAGAGCAAACACATAACAAACATAGAATCTATTCTTTGATATAAGCCAGCAATTAAAAGGATGCGTAACGCTGTGTCTCGTCCCCAGCTAAACCTACCAGAGAGAAGACAAGACTCCTTTGGTCCACTTTTCAACTCTTCACACTTTCCTCTTTGAACCTTTCTAGCTTTCAGCTTTTCATTTTCTCTCTTTTTGTTTTTTATTTCTTCTACTCTTTTCACAGATTCCTGGATGAAGTTCTGCTTTCTTTTTAAAAAAGATTTTTGCAAACTTTTGTGTGTTGCCGCGAATTCCAGCAGCATCACTGTGAAGGAAAAGGAAAGTCTCAATGTTAATAATGAGCAGAAAGTCGTGCATTTATTTCAGTGTACTTGTAAAATGCTGAGCTTGACCACTTTTCTAAATGGCTGGAGGAGAACAGCATTGTGAGTGATGAGGCATCTTGCAAGACAGGCAGCAATCCACACCTATGGAATCCAGTAATGGTCAGCAGCTGCCAAGACAAATACTGTGACAAATACTGCATCAAAATAAAACACGTACCTCAAAATGTATCAAAGGCCTGTCGAGTCCCTAGCAGAGTTAAGTTCTGTCAATTCCTATCTTTTCTGTTACTGTGGTTCATCTTGGACAAAAAATATTTCAGTGCTTTACTGCTGTTCCACACTACAATCGGATGAGGAAAAAAAACCCAAAAAAGACATCATTTGGCTAAAGGAAATGAGATATAAGGTGTAACTATGACAACAACAACAATAAAACACAAAAAACCCACAGATTTTTTCAAGATCGAGTTGTTACAATAAACAAACCAAGTGTAGCGTAGAAATTATGATCTTTCATGAGAGATATCCTCGCACAGGAAGAGACAAGTCAATACAACACACACTAAACGTGGGTCAAATGTACTACAAGCCACAACAGCAAGATGCATTTGCCTAAGTAAAAGCAGCTCTAAAACGTTTTCCAAATGAGAGGTGTATTTTATTAGTACTAAAAAAAGTTCAAAATACTGATGTTGAAATAAAGTTACACACCTGCAGTCTGATGTGATGGACAGTGACTGTCGGTGGGACTCTGGGCTTTGGGAGAGCTGTCAGGCCTTACAAATGCTGAATAATCTGCATCTGGAGCTAGTGGTAAGAATTCTTTCTCCTGTTTTAAAAGGAATTAGTTGTTGGAAACACTTAAAATATATTACAAATTGGAGTGAAGCAGTACTACTGTTCCACTACCCAATGCAAATAATACATTCTTTTGCCTGTATAGCAAGTGCAAAACAAAATCAGAAATGGATCTTGGTAATAAGCAGGCAAAAGCTGTTTTCTAAAAAAGAAAAATCCATTAAAGATTTTTTTGCCCACCAGATTTCAATTGCTTTTTCTTAATACACAGCTGCAAAATTCCATCTGTTTTCATTTCCTACTGTTCTCTCTAGTTCTTCCCATTAGTCTCTTCCCCACTCGTCTCTTCCCCTCTTTCTCAGTGGCAGGTGACACTCACTGCAACAGTACAGCCTCCAGCTGCCAACCTCCACCTCACCCATGTATTGATTTATGAACACCCATCCTCAGACACTTTTAGGATCTTCTCTGGATGCCTCCTGCCATTAAAGTGTGATTCATCCAATCTGTTCATCTAACTGACACAGATTACCTGGTTCTGCATTATTGCTTCAGCACCCAAATTATTGTCTCACTACAACCCAGCCCCTCTGCAATTCACAGCCTTTGCTTTATACAAGCAAACAGCAAAAAGCACCATGGACTAATTAAGCGTGGCAGTATGAGCTGATTATGTTTTCCCCATAAACCTCAAACTGCTATGGCTCCATCTGCTAGGTAGCCAATATTTCCCCTTTTGTTCCACATTCCCATCTTGTTAAAGTTTTCAAGATATGGGATTAGCTGAAACAATTTAGTCTCACAAACACCAGCAAGATGGTTCTGTTTCTTGCAGCAAGTCTTCCAAACTCTGTCTACACCAGCATGAGAAAGCAGTGATTCTAAGGAATAGCCCAAACTTAAGATCTATTAGATCTGTCCAGAAAACAACATCAAACCAATTGCTAAACTCAGACAACCCAACATTCTCTTGTTTTGCAACAGTGGATTAACTGTTACAGTGGGGCCTCTCTTTATTATGATTAATACCAAGGTAAAATGAGAATCATATTATTTAGAGCAAAGTAAAAACATTACATTCAGACTGATCCACACATGCTGGGTTAGTGATTTTATCCTCAATTTTCTCTTGGGTAATACGGTCAATGTCAGACTCTGCAATACTGATGTCATTTGAGCTTATCAAAGTGAGTTCAGGTTCTTCCATAATACCACGCCCTGATTCAGTCTCCTGGAAAATAAATCATGCAAGACATGAGTGTAAAAATAGAAAAAAAATTTAGAGCAATAGCAACAACTTTTGTCAGAAATAGGAGGCTCATTCAACAGGAAGAAAGAAAATCTGCCCCAAGCAATACATGAAATAAGGAAAGAGCACTTGTATAGCAGAGCTCTAAAAAACTGAATCAAATAACCCAAAGGAACCAAGCAACAACAAAAACATCACCTTTCCTCCACCCTCCTCAAGTTCAAGTTACATAGTTCTAGGGCAAACTTTTTTTTTTAAGCTACGTCAAAGCTGTTGCTTATGTTTTGGGTAATTATTTACCACCTTCAGGCTTCTAAATGGGGACAGGGGCTGTTCAGTGAGGCAACGCTGTCATGTAACCCAGCTGCTTATGCTCTGCCAACCACTGTGGGAACTCGGCTCATTTTATCTACGGTTACTTATTTCAGTGCTATGATCTGAAAGAAGTGGTAGAGCAGAAGTTCAGAAAACAGGAACTAAAATTGTAAAATCGACATTTGCCAAGCTTTCAGATATGAAAGGTCTAAAATAACCTGGTGCAACAACAAACACTGCTGCTTTTGGAAATCTGCTTTACTTACCCAGACTGGAATATGACATGAGCTTCTGGGCACAGAACGAGATTGTTTTTCATGTCTTTCCAAGAAAGAACTGTTTTGTTGTACAACAGCATTCAAATGGATGTCTGAATCTTCCAAGTTGGTTTCTGTGAGAATGTTCAAACATCCACGTCCTTCTGGAAAGCTTAGATCTGGCTGCCTTATATTCCTATTGCACTGAGAATGCAGGTCCACAGCATTATTTACTTCATGTATAGGAACTGATTTTTCAGGAAGCTTCTCATACTTCTTATCAAATGCCTGCAAGGGTAATTTTTCAGAAGACACAGTCTCTTTTAGTAAGTGTTGAGGTGAAGTTTCATCCATTGTAAGTGGTGTGGTATCTAGTTGATAAAAGGATTTTTGCTCTTCCAGTGGAATCAGACTTTCATTTCGCAGATCTTCCACTGAACAGTGGAGACTAATACATTCCATACTTCTTGACAGTTCTTCATATTCTCTTGCATGTGAAATACAGCTCTCAATGCCCCTGTTTTCAGCTCCAGGGGCCTGTTCAGAAGATCTCTGTAACACGGCATTAAGATCCACTGGCTGATCAGTATTCTGACAGTTATCACTGAGAGTAGATTCCAGTTGAAGTGGGTGAAAAGATTCTTCAGATCCTGTTTCAAAAATTGTCAGAAGTCAAACTTCATGCTAACAAAACAGAATTTCCACTTGAAAAGTCTCTCCATAATAAGACTTCTCAGTAATGTCTAATGAAGTCTAGCAAATAAGAAGCAGGATTTTGTTTTAAAAAGTCTGCTTGTTTCCTCAAACACAATACCATTAACATTACAGAAAATAATTCTGTCACTGTACACAAAACTTCAAGAAACAACACTTTTTGTTGCTTCTTAGAATGTATTTAGGGATGATGCTGACAGTCAATACTCTAAATGGAAGTCCTCCGAGTCCCTGTAGTGCCTCCAACAAAGTTTCTAAACCACAAAGAAAATTATCCAAAACACCATTACAGAAACCCTTCAAAGTAAAAGATAACATTAAAAATGGAATAATGACTGTTCCTACAAGTTACAGCACTGTACCCAAAATTATCTTTCCCTCATACAAGTCATGATACCAAATATTTCTCTTTTCCCAGCTTCTTTGGGGAGAAAAGGTATCAATACTGGGGAGACATTTCAGCAATACAGCATCTGCCAAACAAACAACAGGTTTGCTTAGGCTTTTGTGTTTTTGTTAAAATATGCCTCTGACCCAAGTGTGATAAAATTGGTTACATAGACTCCAGTGTCATGCTAGCATTAGTTTTTTTTTATACTCACCAGAATGTACCACAAAAACCTTTAATGGTTTCCTTTAAACATTTTTTGTCATTCTTTAACATGTACAAAATACCTAGGTTTACATGTATAAAGAGTATTGTCTTCTGATCTATAGCTCTTAATGGGGAGGGAAGAATTGCACAGCAGCATCAGCCATCAGTAGAACATTTTCCAGATGATCCGCTTGCATATCAACCTTCCTTAAACTGACAACCCAAACTAGTTTTTTCTTGCTCAGCCTGTTGCTAATATTATTTCTTCTATACTTTTAAAGCACAACAGTACTTGGTTTGAAATTATAAAAACACTTAACAGATGGAGAGATAGTGCAGTTACACTTACAGCACAAAACCTGTTTCTATAAGCAATTCAGAAATGGAATGTTTTGAAGTTAGACGAGAGCTTCCTAAATCCTACTTGCTGTGACCACAGAGACAAAGCCTTAAAGTGTAAACCTATTCCTGCATTTTTTATTACTTGCTTTTTTATCTTGTACCAGCAACTGCCAGCTAAAGAGAAAGAAAGGCATAACAGACACCGAGTAGTTGCCTGCAGCTTTAAACATGAATAATGTGTGTGTCCAAAAATTTTAAGTACGTATACGCAAATCACAAATATAACTGACTAGGAACATTTAAATTATAAATACATCTATTACTTAGAATGTTGTGCTACATTTCCTGTTGGATCACCTTAAAACACTGTAAACACCTGATTCTTGGTAATAAAACCTTCAGTAATATTTAGATTGCTACTAGTTGCATTTGAGATTTTAGATTGGTCGTTTCCTTCAGAATACACAAAATACCAAGTTAATATAAATCAAACTATAAAACATTAGAAAATAATTTTCCTGCTATGAGCTACAGTTAACTTAATGCTGCTGTAGAATCAAAAATTTCTGATCTACTAAATTAATTACAACATTGTAACGTAAATTTTTACTTTAAAATTTTAACTTTGTTTTGCAGAGAAATAAAGCAGTTCTATAATCAGACCAAATACCACGGTGTGCACTATACTGCTGTGACTTAACATTGGGAAAGGAAAATTAAATTGTTTCTTGAAGAATACAATGTACATACAGTAATCCCCCAACTTTTGCAGACCGCGGTTCTCCTTCCCTGTCTGCGTAGCCCTTAATCCACAAAGGTAACGAGCTAATTAATATTCAATTAAGTCCCAGCCCACCACAGCTCCAGAGCCGCTGCCAGGACTGCTCTGTGGGCTATGACACATTAGCAGAGCGCACGGGGTGTCTTCTGGCCCCAGCAGCCATCCGAGGCAGCTCCCTCCGTCCCAGCTGGCCAGTGCAGAATCGCCCTTTCCCATGCTGGGAAAGCACCACTCCGCCGGTGGCTCCGGCACCATCCCCACCTCTCAGCACATGTTTCCGTTGGGAGTTTGTGACTGCTGCACTGTCCATGAGAGCGGGCTAGCTCAGATCTGCCTGGGCAACTTTTTGCACCCCAGCAATACATACAATGTAGTGGTAGTGCCTGGGCTGCAAGAAAGTTTGTGGGCTCTCACAGCGGCAATCACACCCCTCTGTGGACCCCAGCTTTCCGCCACTGTTTATTCTCTGGTGCGCCCATGCCACAGCTATCGGGGTTGTTGGTTGTTGTTGGGCTGAGTGGGTGGGTCGGTGAGTGTGTGTGTGGGAGTGTGTATATGTGGCCCAGACAAGCTCTGCGGAGGGGCTGTGGCACTGGCTCACGGAGGTGCAGGGGACTCTTGGCAGCCATCTGGGAGGTGGCAGGAGGCAGGACTGAGGCAGCACCGGTTGAGGTTGCAGCCCCAGTCTGGCGGCGCAGCCAGGGCTCCGGGCCCCCCCTCACTGCCAAGCCAGAGGTGCAGCATCCAACAGTCCACCCTGAGGTTTGACGCAGCACCAAGTGAAAACAGCGCTCTCCCCGGTAGCCGTGGCTGCACAGCTGCAGGGAGAGCCTGGTCCCCCCTGCGGAAACAGCACCACCAGCTGCCCAGTGTGCCACAGGGAACGCTATGAGAAGGGGCCAGAAGGCACCCCATGCACTCTCCTGACATGTCATAGTCTGCAGAGCAGTCCCAGCAATGCCCTGAAGCAGCTCTGGAGCTGCGGTTGGCAGGGTGATAGGCAGGGCTGAATCAAATATTCATTAGCTTATTTATTACATAGTAGCCCTTTGCAGGTCACACTGCGCATGCCCAGAAGGGAATTATTGCGGGAAAAAATCCTTTGGTGGGGTGAACTTGCAAAGCGCAAAACCAGTGGCGGGGGAAGACTGTAAAAGACAAATGAGTATGTTCAGAAAGACTAATACATGCACCTTGTAAAATTTTTATCAATTTTTTGAACTTCCCTAGCTTCCTCAAACTTAGAAAGTAATGGATACGCATGAACAAATATTTGGAAAAGGATTTAAACTGTCAGAATTGATATTTCTTCACTAACAATTACTGCAGAAGGAATAAGTAACATAATATCCATTACAGTGACTTGAATAAGCAGGTCTGCTTTTGTATCAAAGTTGTAACTGCTGGGGGGGGGTTCAGCTGCGGCAGTGGAGTGAGCATGTCCTGCTGGCTGCCACGGCCAGCCCCATTTTCCTGGGGCACTGCCCTTCCCTGCCTGTAGCCATGGAAACAGTAACACACACCGGGGGTGGGGGGGGTGTCAGTCCCCAGCTGTGCTTAGAGATACAGGGGACAGTGTGACTCCTGACCCTCCCCGTGGGGCCAGGGCTGGCGCCGCCCCACAGGGAGCGCTGGCACCGCCCCTCGACAGAGCAGAGGCACTGCGCATGCATTGGCTGGGGAAACTTGCAAGTGGCTGAAGCAAAATTGAGGAATTTTCCTCGCAAATCCACAGGGTCGTAATGGAGGGGTCGCAATGCAGTGGGGATATACTGTACATACCGGCACCAGGCTGAATTTGAAAGCACTGATCTGATGACACTACACTTACCTGGAGTAACATTTTCTTTAACGGACTCTTCTGACATAATGCTGTTTTGCCCATTTGTTTCAAGACAAGGTGACAGACTGCCTCTTTGCATTTTCAGACCAGAGTTTCCCACTTCTAGAAATGTAAACGTGTCTGGACTTTTTGCAGAAAATTTTGAAGTCTAGTGGTACAAAAAAAAAATTTCAAATTAATTTTGTTAGAAATACGAAGGATAAAAAATTACAAGGTAGTATTTGATTTTTGGATTACATTTCTACTACAAGCAGCAAAAACACTTCCAGCTCTATGTGTATCAAAAAATACTGTTGTGTTTCTAGACAGAACAAGGTGTGGGGATGACATATTTAAATCTTATAAAAATTTTAAACTAAAGAATTTCTTCCCCCAGAGATTTTTATGCAGTACCTTGCTAAATTCTTTACTGTCTTGTGAAATTCTGAATTGAGAACATGATGATGACGTATCAAAGTCAACACTTGGTTCCAAAGGTTGAAAGAGCTGGTCACGGAAGTCTGGAAGAGGTCTCTCCATTTCCGGAAAATAAAGCTCAGCTGCTAGAGCTACAAGAAAAGTGGTTATTTTAAAAACAAAACAAACACTACCCACAATTCCAAAACAACCTTCCTCAAATAAAAATACAGTACAACCCCACCTATTTGTGGTCCGGATGTCCGCCACTTCAATTGTCCGCAGTCTATTTTTCAGTAAAAAGTGGGTCCATATGCATGTATGAATAACGCCGCGAACTCAGCGAGCTCACGAATATGTAATGAACTAATGAATATGTAAATTAATACCACTCGGGAGCCACTGGGGGCAGCGAGGGGAGGGAGCCAGGAGCTATGCACTGTGCAGTCCGGCCTGGATACGTTTAATGCAAATGTGTGTTTTTAATGTGTGTGTTCTCTATTGGGCTGCAAGACAGGGCTGCAATTGTGTGTGTGTGTGTGTTTGAGAGAGAGAGGCACCTTCCCCCCGTCCCCTGGAGCCAGCAGGCAGGTGCCTGGCCATACTCAGGCGAGGAAGGGCAGGGGGGCTGGTGCCTGTACCATGCTGAGCCAAGCTGGAGGGTGTGCCTGTGCCTTGCCAAAGCAGGGCGGATGGGAGCCTGCCTGCGCCACCAAGCCAAGCTGAGCCTGAATGGGCGAGAGCCTGCCTGTGCCGCCGAGCCGAGCGGGGGAGGCAGGACCACCAACCTGAGCCTGGTGCCCTTGCTCGCTGCAGCTTCCAAGTACCATCCATTTTCACCGTTTAAGGGGAAAAGGAACCACTGCCATCACCCTGGAGCTGGGAGCACTACTGGGAAGGTAGCGCGGAGGCAACAGGGCTGCAGCACCGCGTCTGAGCACCAGCGACTGCTTCTGGGACCATGAGGGACCACTGGGATCTTAGCATTGGTGCACAGCCCCAGTACAACCCAGCCAGGCCTGGCTACACTGGTCCCATGTGCTATGACACTTTGTCAGAGCCGCCACACTGGCTTTTGCCTTTGTTCCCTGCCGCATCCCTGGCAGCAGGGGCTGTGCCAGCAGTCCAGGGAATAAGCTGTGTGTGACAGGCGATGGGCAGCAGTCGCTTTTCCAGCAGGGGGGCAGGAATCAAAACTTCCAGACATGGACTCCTACGGAGCAGTGCTGCCAGGAGTACAAGGAAGTAGCTGAGTCAGGGCAGGCTGAGTGGCTTGGAAATACCCAGGAGCAGGCACTATGCCACCAGCTCCTTTGCCTGGCTTATCTGCAGCCGCCACTGGCCCATGCTGATGCAGCCAGACCCGGTGGGAAGTGGGAAGGCACCCCTTTGTCTGCCCACCCCAGGGGCTCCGCAGACTGCCAGTGACATGCTGTGAACACACAAACCTGGTGGCACACCTCAGGGAGCAACATGGGATGCTGCAGGCTTCCTTTTTTTTTCTTTTCAAGCAGAGAAGTGCTTGAAAACTTCTCTGTTTTCACTCTCGGGGAGAGAGAAGGGGAATTCTGTTGCTAGAATACTACACCTTAGAAGGCAGTGACTATTGACATGCTAATGTACATAAACGTGAATCACAGGTTTCTCAAGCTTCCACACATACAGTGGGGGGTGGAATTCCAGACAGAATACCTACAGCACCTGGGCAAAAATCACCCCAAGGTGTTTAGATTGCAAACTCATCACTGTACAGAGTACATCCCTACCTCTGCCACAGCCCCTCAGCCCCCACGTCGCTCTGCTCTCCTGAGCCCCAGTGGCCCGGCCCGGCTCTGCCCTCACCATGGCCCTGCCCTCACCATGGCCCTGCAGCAGTCACATGGCAACAGGGCAGCCACGCATGGGCCGCACCATTGGTGGCTGGGGAGGATCCCCTCAGCTCTGGTTCACCCTCCTCTTGTTCTCCCTTTAGGTCTCATTCCCTTGAAAAATCCTGAAGAACTTTTTTCAGTGTATTGTCTGGGGACAACAAGGTGAAATTCACTCCTAGGGTCGTGCAGGGGCTCCTGGCTCTGCAGCGGCTTGACCATCGTGCCTGACCCGACCCCACAGGGCCTGGCGTGTGCAGCCCAGCCTGTGCGTCCCGGCTCCCGCTGGGTTTCAAAGCTCATAAAAGCGGTGCCGTGGCAAAAGCAAGGATTCTACAGTTGGGAATGGGCAGAAGGCATTTCTATCAGTTTCATGAGGTGCAATATTGGCACATTGTGCTCCCAGCACCACCGTCTAGAGCTCACTGGTGGAAGGGGTGTGGCTATGGGCGGGGCTTAATGGAATATTCATGAGTTTGCTGTCTTCACAGATTTCATCATTCGTGCAGCCTCCAGGGACCTGTTCCCCCACGAAAAGTGGGGGCTCACTGCAACCCAATGAACAGACATATCACACATTAGTGTTTCTATATGCAGTAAATAAAACTTTGAGAATTCTGCAGGCATACAAATACTAGCTTATAAAACCAAAACCTTTACAGCATCCACTTCTTCCACTCTGGCACAATGCAGGTATGAAAAGCAGTAAGGAAGTGCTACACTGATGCAATTTTTTATTTTAATGGAAAGATGAAGTCCGTAAGTTCTCTGTTCAGCACCTGTGAGACTGCATCAGAAGTAGAGTTGGCTTCTCAGTACAAAAATCAGTGACACAGCAAAGCAAGACCAATGAAGAGCCACAAGGACAATCAAAGGATGGATGTAGCACATGATATTCAAAGAAAAGCTAAATAAAGAGAAGAACTGGGGGTGTGGGGGAAATGGCAAAAAAATGTGCTATTACCTCCTAAGACCCAGTAAAGAGAATCACAGAATGGTTTGGGCTGGATCAGCTAGCTCAAATGGCCCTGCCATGGGCAAGGACATCTTCCACTAGACCAGGTAGCTCAGGACCCCAACCAACCTGGCCCTGAACCCTTCCAGGGATGGGGCATCCACAACTTCTCTGAGCAACCTGCTCCAGTGCCTCACCGTCTTCAGAGTGATGCATTTCTTCCCAATATCTAATCTAAACCACTCCCCTTTCAGTTTAAAGAAGATGCAGTCAGTCTTCTTGAACATGCTCAGTTAAAGAAAGAGATAGTAGACACAAGAAATTTTGGTTGGATACAATAAAAGAAGTTTTAAAAGAGGAAAACAACAAAGTTATTAAAATGTTGCCTATCTCTGTCCTTGGAGATATTCTTGGATATAGATAAAAAATACAGAACTTGACTAGAAAAGGCCTTAAGCAACTGATTTAAGCAGGCTCTGCTGTGAGCAACAAGGAGAATTTGGGCCACATAACCATGTCCTTCCTGGTCTAGATTAATCTGTAATTATATGATTCCATGTTTTCAAACATTGCAGGAGGAAGTGATTTGAATTAAAACTGTAGCATTATCTTCATGATAGCTAATAATGATGTTCTTCATTTTCATGAATTATTACATTTTTCTACAGTGCACAGAACTCTCACCAATCTATTAATCAGTGTTTCATCAACTATGTGACCCCATGTGAATAATTAAATACTATATATTTTTTATCTACTTTCCTAAAGTTAAAGTTGTGCATAAACAAGTGATATGAATGGCACAGGTAGCAAACAGCCTGTTTGCCATGGTGGCAGGAAGATGAACAGAACTAACAGACACCTGATCAAACCATCTTCTTCTTTAGCACTGGATTATGCTTCACGAACATACACCTAACACAAAGCATGAACAACATCAGAGTATTAAATTCTTCCATGTAGAATCCTGACTGACTTTAAAATGTAAGCTGAATATACAGAACCAACATGTAACACTGAGTAAACTCCTCATTCTGTATGATGAGAGCACAGCACAAAAATGCTATAAAATAGCAAATACCTTGGAAAAGTGTATTGTCCTCTGAGCAAGAGTTCAAGTTCTCAGTACGGTTCCCCAAGATCTGCTGTGTCTGATTTTCTTTACAAAGGTATATGTCTCCTTCAGACAGCTGAGATTCAGATGCTCCAGACAAATTCTCTTGCCTCTGCTGCAAGGGGAAAAGGACTGAGGAATTCCAAGGGTGACTTGCTGTTTCTCTCAAAATTCCTTCTTCTGTACTATCAGAACACAATCCTGAAACAGTGAGTTAGATGTTCACATTTTTGTATATAAATCACTTAAATGACATCATCTGAAAAGCCACTGCTTCATATCCTGACATATTCATAAAGAGTTCTAGGGCTTGTTTCCTTAGTTGTCTCCTGTCAATGCTCCTATAAATCTTAAAAATGCAAGTTGATGTAATTAGGGAGCAGTCAGCTTAGCACTTTCACAGAATGGACACTTAGGAAATACTGAAATTATAAAATCAGAAAAGAATAAATACTGTTATTTTATGCTAACTAGCATATCTTTATCTCCTACTGCACAGGAATATGTTAATCCTTTAGTGTGATTCTGAATATGACAACACTATGCAATAGTTTTATTGAGGCTTAAATAGAAATTGCTTAATACCAACACAAGAACTCTGAAGGATCAAGGAAACAAAAATCACATTCCTAGTTAGCACACAATCCTTCTTTGTCTATATGCTTACAAAAGAATTGCACAAAGCTATCATGAAAGGCCATTACTAAGTGCTGAGTGTACGGTGAGGATAGAGACTTGAAAAATTTAGTCATGCAGCCGAATAACCAAAACTTTTGGTATTTTTTTCCACAACTAAGAAACAATAGAGAAGAAAAGTTAGTAGCAAATGATCTTAGAATTAACAGCTTTAGCTTTCTTATTTCAATAAAACACATATTTGTCACATGCGTTATGAAGTTTGTGTGAGATCATAAGAGTTAAAACAAGTCACTGAAATCTCAGGCTGTAAAAGCTGTAGTCTTCAGAAACTTACTTATAAACATAGAATAACTCATATACACATACATTGCTTTTCCAGGTCATATTAAAGGTCAATCTGGCATTCAAATGAAACTTTCAAAAACAAGTGATTAAGAATTACTATGGTGACAAAGAGATACTGAAAAAATTCTAGTAAAAGCAAGACAAAAGTCATAGCTCTGTAACAATCCATACCGACTTGTAAACTTTTATCAGTCTATCATTTGAAGATTATTTTAAAAATAAAAATCACCACTATAAAATTGCTAATGTTACAACTGCTTAATCCTTTGCCAAAGCTAGTGCATTTTAATGTTAAATTATTATAAAAGTAAAAGATCATGGACATTTAACAAAAAATTCTGGTTATACTCAACTCTCTAGGAGATAGTAATCAACCTTAAGTGAACTTTGACATTAGCCTATTTCAGAAGAATTTACATTCAGGGAGTTAGACTCATTCTGCCATTTTAAAAAATGTCCTTTTCCAAGAACAACAAAATCCAAACACTTACCAGTGGTAAGAGGGCTTGCATCCAATGTTTCACTACTTGAAAAGCTCCCAGTGGAAACTGTTGAAGTTAAATCACAGGGTATTCCTTGCATGAAAGCCTCTGAACCTAGTACTTCCTAGGATGAAGTAACATACCTATTATGATGTACTCAGGCATTCAGCATCAAAGCTTTAAACCCACACATTTCATTCTGAGCTCAGTTCAAGTGTAGAAGCCTTCATGCTTTGCAGTCAGGCAAAAAGAGATTCATCCTTGCTCAGTACAACACACTCACACCCCCATGTCCCAGACACATCCCTCCCAACAGCCCCCTCCCCTCAACACAATCACACACACAATTATAAAGCCTCTCAGAACTGCATACAAATCATGGCACCTGGAAGATTGTTACATCTTCTGGTGGTCAGATTTGGCTATTTCTCATCACAGACCCACTTCAGTAAGAACCGTAGATCTCAGAGGAATATACATGAGAAACATCAAAACCAAGAATTTTACAAGTACAGTGAATCCCCACTGCATCGCGACTTCTCCATTACGACCTCGCCCATTTGTGAAGCAAATTTTATGCAATTATGATTCAGCGGTCTGCAAGCTCAGCTGCCTGACGCATGCGCTGTTGACTCTGCTCTGCCGAGGGGCGGTGCCGTGGTGCCTGTGGGGGCGGGACTCACCCCGCCCTGTGGGGAGGGGGCTCGCAATGGCAGCACTGTGCCCCATCCCTGACCCAAGAAACTGCCCCACGAAAGTGAGGCAAGCTGTGTGCTGGGAGGGTGCAGCTGTCGCTGTGCCAGGAGGAGGCTTCTGTCTGGGACCGTATGGGCAGCGCTGCCCCTCTCTCATGGGACCGGTGGATGTTAAAGGGAAAGAAACCCCCATATCAACACCTCCCCCCCGCCATAAGTGCACGGGGTGTTGCAGTGTTGCAAAGCTAAGGTTTTTCCAGGCTCCAAGAATGCTGACCAGAGCTCAGGGACACCCCTTACCCGCCACGGAGGCAGGGCGAGCACGCGCGGGCTGGCGTGGGGCCCCCGGGGCTGGCGTGAGCACCAGGGCCGGGCTGGGCCGGGGCCCTGGGGTGGGGAACAGCGCAGGGTTTGGGCTGCGAGCACACACGGTCACAGCAGCCGCTCAGAAACGGTTCCCTTTGCTCGCCTGTGCCAAGACAGACTACGGGAAGGAGCAAAGAATTGTCCGCAGCACTTCGGAGTGCCAGGGGGGTGGAGCAATGGGCGTGACCTGCATGCATATTAACGACCTGCAGTTCTTTGCGAGTTTAGTGTTTCGTGACGGCCTTGGCCTGTCCCTTTCCTCACGAAGGAGGGAGTATAACTGTATTTCCAATACTGACCCTTTTGCAGACAAGATATTTGACTTTAGATTTACATCTATGAAATTAAAAGCCACAGAAAACTCAGTCGTCCCTCGATTATCATGGGACCACAGGTCTCCTCCCCCACCCATGAAGCCCTCACTCCACAAAGATAGGCAGCTAATTAATATGCAAATCAGTCCCACCCACCACACCATCCATTATTTTGATATGACCAACCATATTATGAAGTCTGAATGATGGTCCAGAATGTGTTGTAACTCCCTCTCCAACTTCAGCAAGAACTGGTGAATCTTGAGACACTTGAGAATCCTGGGACGGGGCTGAACACAAACATAACAAACATAATAAGGAAAAGAATACAATTTTCAAGTTCATAGTGAGCAATGTATTATAGCACACCAGAGGGCAGTAACACTCCACTGCTGCTGGCCTCACCCTTTGGGCAGCAATTTTGCCCATGCTTAACCCAGCTCTTCTCACCTACAACACACTTTTTTTGCTCTATTGTGCCACCAATTTTGTCAGCAATCTGTGATTCTCCTTGACCAGCCTTCCAAAATTTTTAACTACCCTGACTGCTCTCTGCAGAGCAGGTAGGAAGAGCTCGAAATTCATGCTTTGGCTTTCCACACTGAAACACGGCTTTGCTAGTGTTACTGCAATAATTTCATTGGGGTGGGGGAATCTTTTACAATCTACCATTTGATTGCAAAAAAAGCAGACATTCAAAGTAGATCAGAGAAACCTGAAAAACTGAATTGCTTTGCTACAGCCTAATTACTGCCATGGAACTGAATCACCTTTACCATAATTCTGTTACACTAAAATAAATTAGATCAGTATCTGCGCAAAAGAAGTTGCACAGCAGCACCCCAAAAATGCAGTTTGTGCATCCAGTGCTGACAAGAACTTTGAAAGTTTGATAATTCTATGATTCAAAATTAATTGCCCCAAACAACTCCAAGAAACATTTTCTTATTTCCAGGAACAATTTTCATGGAAGAAGTGCTAAATATGAAGTTGAAACTGAAGTGAATGTTTTCTCCCAATTCTAATAGGACTGCTAGTGACAGAGATATTTCAAACACCCAGCATTTTAACACTCTATGCTTAGGCAGTTTTTGTAACATTTTGTAACTCCTAACACTAGTTTGTACTTTGCAGTATATGCTGAGACTTGATTACTTACCAGATGGCAAAGTCTAGTTGTTCTATTTTTCCTACTATAAAAAAAACAAGGGAGCAGGATGTTTCCTCTGTAAGGCAACACCAGTGATGGATTGATAGGATGTCGTGATAATAATAATGATTATGTTCCTGAGGTCGAGGGTATTTCCAAACTTTTAAATAAAGTAGCAACAAAAAACACTGGTTGTCAGAAACTGGAAATAGGCTACTTATTTAATAATTTGATTAAAAAAACCACCACAATGTTGGAACAAGTTACCACAGAATTCTCCATTACCTGATACCTTTAGATCAAGATTAGGTACTTTTCTGAAAGAAATTATTTTATTTTATATAGAATACCAGTGTGACAAGCAGTAATTTAGGATACATGAGATGAGATTCAAGCATTTAATAATCTCTTGTATATAAATTCCATGGAGAGCTACAATACAAATGTTTCATTACTATACTGTAATAACCTGCATTGTTCTTGTGATATTAATACAAGGGATGAACAGTAGCAATTTCATGCTATATACCAAATTATTTAAGTAAAAATACAACATGCTCATATCCCATGACTATTAATATCCTTAAAAATCCTGTATTGGGTGATTCATAAAGGAAGGATTTTCATTATTCTTCTCTCTTTCCTCCAAAATAATAGTGCAGAATAGATTCTTCTTCCTCACAGCACCCTGACATCGAAATGGAACTTCCATGTTTTAACCTCCTGGCTACCACACTGTGAGGAAGAATTTGTTCTTAAAAATTGAGTCTGTAATGTCCAGAATGCTGCCTTTTTTTTTTTTAATCAACATAAATTGCAATAAAACAGCAGCACTATTTTGATATTTTGATTCAAGAAAAATCTGTTCTGGACCGAAGGTTTGCTTGCAAGCTACAGAAAGAAGATAAAAACACCTCTGAACCAGCAAAGAGTTCCCTTGCATCTCAAAAGGCCAAAAGCCAAAGGCAAAAAGCCCACCCTAGCTCTCCTCCCCTGCTTAAGTGCATCTGCCTAATACACATGCAAAACACCTCATGAATATGTATTCCATCACCATGTCATAAATTTACACTTTGCTTGAAGCCTTTGACCAACCAGCTCCAATGTTTTACACTCCTTTGCTCCCTGTTTTGACTAAAACTCTGTTCTGTTTATCATGCTCTGTTGGGAAGTTAGAATTTTTGCCTTTAATATTGAACCTTAAATTTCAGTCGTGGCAAATGCTTTTAACACATACTAATTATTCTAAATCCAAATCTTTTATCTATTTCACTAAAATCTCTAAATTTCTAGGCCTCCGTATTATATCTATCTCACTAAAATCTATGAATTTCTAAATCCTCAAATCTATATTAGGACATCATTTGAAAGACAAGTGACTGAAAACCAAACCACTCAGTGAAGACAATATAAAACCAGGGATTTGTCTAAGTCCAACCACTTCGACAAACCAGAAAAAAATACATACTTCATGCTAGTTTGCTAGAATGGGGAGGCAAGTGCTTCCTTTTATTCAGGGCCTACAAAAAACTTCCACTCCCCTTAATTTAACTGTGTAGCTTAACTGTGTGCATAAGTTTTGATCCCCGCCCAATCACAGCCCTTTCCCTGGCGCTCCACCAGCATCCTGGCATTGCTACGGCAATGGGCAGTACTGTAGCCAGCCCCAGCTGGGGCTGGCTGCGGTGTGGCATGGAGCCGGGAGCCAGCAGGAGAACCAGGACACTGTGTTTATTCACTGGAGCAGGCATAACAGGTCCACTTCACTGCCCCCCATCCCACCACCAGTGCACCTGTCCCATCCATACCAGAGCAGCACCTGCCACATCCAATGACATGGCATGGCAGCATTCATGCGGCCAAGCATGAGAAGAAGCTGTGTTGCAAGACAGAAGCAAGGGAGGGGGGAGGTGGAACAACAGGGACTTAATCACCATGTCAGGAGTCCTTCAGGTGGTCAGGGGATAATAAAGAAGCAAAATCTCAAGCATCAGTTCTGTTACAATGTTACAAGAACCCACCATCTGAAGGACGGGTGGTGGGCAGTGACAGCGAGTTACCAGGACCAGTACAGGGGCTCCAGGCCAGGTGATGACCTGGCCTGGCCCAGCTCCCCCCATCCCTTCACCAGTGCTCCCAGGGCTGGAGCCCCGAGCGCACACAGTCGCACAGGATGTGGCACAAGCAGGCTGCGATGCTCCCTCCGAGCCTGGCAAACAACAAGAACTCAACCACCCGCCACGGTGCACCCACCTGCCTGGTGGTGCCACTTCCCTCCAACACTGGCAGAAGCCCATCCTTTGGCAGCCACCTCACATACACTTGGTATCACGCTGATTGTAAACAGGTGGATTTTTTTCCTTCCTTTCTTTTTTTTTTAAGGTTTTTCAGTCAGCCAACCTGCCTCCCTCTTCTGAGCTGACACAGGACACTGGGGACTGGGCAGAACCACCAGTGTTAGGGTGCCATTGTGGTCTCAGACCCTGGGACGGTGCAGGGGAGCACAGGCGCTGCCCATTCATGCCCTTCCCTTCACCCCCCCCAGCAACATGAGGTGCCACAGGGGTGGGGGGAAGATGCCACCCACTCCCACTCTCATGCACACACACAGGGCTGGCACCCTCCTGCAGCCCAGTGGAGAACAACTGCCAGGGAGACAGTGTTAAGAGTTGGACTCGATGATCCTTGTGGGTCCCTTCCAACTCAGAATATTCTGTGATTCTGTGATATTGAACTGCAGCCGCGCAAAAACCCCGGCTTACCCCTGTAAGCACCCCGGCAGCGGTCCCAGCTCCAGGGTGATGGCAGCGGTTCCCCTTCTGCTTAAACAGTGAAAATGGAGGGCACTCAGAAACTCCAGTGTGTGGAGGGGGCAGGCAGGGCTCATTTTACATATTCATGCGCTCATTACATATTCATGAGCTGGGTGCGTTCACAATACAAAGTCACAGTATCTACGCACGCGCGTGGATGCACAACCCGCGGGAAAATAATCTGCAATTAACTGAAACTGCAGACATGCCGACTGCGAGCATGCAGGAGTTTACTGTATTGCATTATTTTTCCTTTTGACATACTCAGTGGGCCATGTAAAAATGGCTACTAGAAAAAGTCAAAGCAGAACGGACCTGCCTGGAATTCAGGTACCAATACTGGGTATGTACTGACTTTGTCAAATCAGGAGAGAGACATGTTACAGCTACTCTTTTCTAGCTTTAATTTCCTTTGTGTCAATACAAGAAATCCCTGGCTAGAATCAGACACACCATTGGTCTGTGTGGTCTGCTCAAAACAGGTTCCCACCTGGTACAACTGCAAACCTTTACAGACAATTCTACAAGTTAAAGATAAAAAGCACATGCCTTGGAAAAGAAATTGTTTACTAGCAAATGAACTGGACTGCAGTGAAGGCTTGTTACTAGAAGGGTACAAAGTAGAGGAGTAAAATAAAGATCAAAACTCATTCGTTCAGAAAGACAGGCTTATTGAAACATCCTTTTTTCTGCTTAAAATTCAACAGCATTTAAATAGCACTGCATGTCCTTTAACAAATCAGGTCATATTCTACAAAAAAACAGCAGTAAAATCAGCAAGGATCAACGGAATTCACATAATTACTTGAAGGAAGAGGATTTTCTCACCTGAATCGCATGAAGTTTCAGTACCCATCATCAGCAATTCTTGCAGTAATCCCCCTGATGATTTAGTTTGCCTTGGACTTCCATTAGAGGTTTGTTCCTCATAGTTTGTGACAGGCAACCTCCCTTCACAAAGAGAGTGACTGTAACATTTCACACATCCAAACTCCCCAATGGTTGCAATGGGGGAAGGTTGTCCACCACCAGAATCTGTTTTATCTGGATTTAAAACATTTGTAATCAGTTTAGGCATAGAAAGGAAGTGTTTCACAATTAATGAGGTACATTAATTAATTAATGTATTAATGCACATTCTATTCTACAGAAACAACCTGCCGAATTTGTACAGTCTTCATTTTAATGAAATTAGCCCTATGAGCTCAGGAAACGCCTTTGCATCACAGTCTAAGGATTACACAGGCTGAAAGATCATACAGGTCATAGACTTCTCAAAAAATAATTCCTAGTTCCACCAAAGTATTTCTTCAAAAAAATTGTAAATGTATTTTTCCACATAGCAAATCCACCAGAACTCTCAATAATTTCTTCAAATACAGAGGTAACTTCTCTGCTCTGATCTGAAGATTGCTTTACTCCCCAAACCAGCCCATAAAAAAGCCCTTTTTGGCCATTCAATCCAGTAAGTTTGAACTTCTTACTACTTACCATGACCAATGGTTTGATAATATAGGAATAAATCACATGTGGATGGTGATAAACGGATTACACACCTAAGTGTAAGCTACTAAGCCAAGTGCTTCTAAGGACATAAATATAATCTTTACTCAAAACCTTAACCAACAAAGCTTGCTGTCTAATGAAGATAACAAATTGGTCCAACAAGAATTACTTTGCATAAACCAATGCCAACTAGCATTGATTACTCTTCCTTAATTGGAAAGTGTCCCATATCAGCTGTTTTATTATTTTGCTCAAGATGAATGCCAGCCTACCAAGCCTATAATTGCTCAGACTGTTCTGCTTGGCCTTTTTAAGGGTACCAGTATAATATTAAAAGTTTTCTAAGACGTGCATTAAATTTTAGATATGAAGTGACATTACAAAAAAAAAAATTAAATATTCACATATAGAAAACACCAGTTTGTTGGACCTGTTAATTAATGCTCCCTATACCAAATTACAAAGCATTGCATGCAGTATAACAAATATATTTAGAAAACAATTGCTTGTGTAGTTGCTCTCTAGAATTCTTCTATAAAGTGTTTTGTATAAAAAAACCCCAAAACACCAACGCCCCAAAATAGGTCTAAAAATTTCTGTAGATACATACTTGATACTAACTCCTTATTTGCAGAACTTCCCAGTTACTTCCTTGGTATGCTTAAAAGCTCAACCTTTAAACACCATCTACCAACCTCACTTTACAATTATTCTACAATCGCCTACACAGACCCTGCTCAACAGAAAAATCAACAGGGAACTCAGGTCATGGGATATCCATGAATTTGCTTTTCCTGGTGAAATTTTGTTTAAATTGTTTTTCTAGACAGCCACTGACAGGATAAACTCTTCTGAACTACAACTCGCTATATAAATTATACCTTAAAAAAGCCAACAGTATCAGCTATGATTTCACAATGAATCATCTCAAAGATTCTTCAAGAAAGATTAAATTCCTCCAATCTACTACTTGCAACAGTAGTAATTACTATGTATTTTACATATTACCTGCAAAAGAACCACTGCCACTCTTCGGTGTATCTACCTCTGGTATAACACTAAGTTCATGTTGTTCCAAACCAAGCCTTAACTTGACTTTTGTCACGGGTGGTTTGGAAGACCTCCATTTCCACTCTCTACAGGGAACTTTCTCAGACTGTTCTGTAAAACAAAGTTTAGTATGTTGCAATTACATATATATATAAAACTCCTTCTCAATTGTAAAGCCATAAAAATTATAATGAAAAATAACATACAGCCTTACCAGTTTGCTCAACTGGACCAAGGCACTCAGAAATGATTTCGCTTCCAGGAAATTTACTTCTGCCACAATTCTCTTGCTGGTAGTTTTCTGCGACTTGGAAAAAGTCAGCTCTATTAATCCAGTCAGGCTTTTGTGCTTCTGTCACTTCTTCATTTGGGCATGTACGTTTCACCTTAGAAGGGGAGGAAGAAACTCTATGCAAGTTTATATTTATATTCATTTATCAAATAAGCATTTTCTTGTGTGCGTATTCCATGCAGAATATTAAATAAGTTGAGAAAGCCATTCAAGTATGCAAGATACCAGACAGATTTGCTTAGCTTACGAAAACATTGGTGTAGAGGTACAGTATCTAGCTCCACAAACCTAATGTGCTAAAATACAATAATTTACGTTTTCAAGGCCTTTGTTAGGTTAGATCAGCATTTTTAACAGGAAAAATTTCTGAAAAGTCAGCTTTAGTTTTTCAGCTCCTGAATTCAGGAATTTCAGCTGCTTGGAGACTGCAAAATCAAGAGAGAAACTATAGAGAATAGTTATTTTTCTAAGATGGCTTCTGTTTTTAAAAAAAAAGAAGCTGCAAGGGGAGGCAAAAGGACACCTTTTAGAAGCTCCAAAATAAACTTTGATTTTCTTCACTTACTGAGAAAAAGGCAAATTTTAAGTCAAGACTGCAGCTGCCAAACCAACTTCCCAGTGACTACACACAAAAAGACAAGCTTCAAAAATAATCTATTCAAGATGCTTATGATATCCTGTCAATTATTGTTTAAGTCTTTTTAATGCAAGAGCTGCTTTACACACAGAGCTGCATGTATCAAGATGAAGACTATACCTGCAGATATTTCAGACAATGCAACAATTTCAATAGGCATTATGTTCAGAGACCAAGCATGGGCGTTGATAGTATTTCTCTTAGACTGAACAAAACTGAACTCCCGGGGCTTACAGAAAAGAACTACTGATAACAAATCACAAGTCCTAATTAAAATTTTCATTATGGTAGATCACCTAAACCTATCAAGACTCCATGGGATACTTTGGTAATTGGTAGCATTCAGTCCTACGTTCAATCACCAACTGGATGAATCCCCATTCAAAGCATTTATAGAGCTTACCTTCTTGTTAAAAAATTCTTTCAAAGCCTCTTGCTGTCTCTGCATCTGTTCCTTCAATTCATCTTGTTTCTGTAAAAGTAGTTGTTCTTGTATTTTCTGTCTAGAAAGAAGAGCTTCTCTTTGTGCATCTAGCTTCTCTTGCAATTCTTTCAAATACTTTTGCTGAGTTTGGATGCTTTCTGATGAGGCCAACACTCTATCCCTTAAATTCAGTATACTAGAATAATTTAACAAAGATCCATACCCTAGTTTTGGTATTGAGAATTTCTCAGCTTCCTGGGCTTTAGAGTCTTCATCCGCTAACGTAGTGGGTTCAGACACATTGAGTTGCTCAGGGCTTGTTTTGCTGGTGGTCTCCACAGATCCCCGCTGACAGGCCAAAGAATCGGCTGAGGCTGTCTGAACTATATGAGATCCCTTTGTTTTTGGCATGAGGGGTGTCTTAAGTGGAGGCTCTTCTCCACCTTCTATCTCAGTCTGATGGTATGATGTCTTCTGAGATGACTCTTTAGAGTGTACTGATTCTGAAGACTCAGAGGAACTGTCTGCAGGCAACAAAAACCTAACATGTGGTCGATGTGCTTCCAGCTGTGTTCTTATTTCACTGACATCTTTCATGACTAACCTTGATGGCAATGGGAACTGAGACGGTTCTTTGATGTGATTAGTGGAGGTTACCAACATTCCCACTTGTTCCTGTGAAGGACAGTCACACGGCAAATGAAGCTCTGCATGCTTCAGCTTCAATGCTTCTGAAAACTGCATGGGTTTGTCAAGACAAATATTACATGACTGGTCTTCCTGTTTCTGTGAAGATGGTTTTCCCAACACATGCAACATTCCTGAAGATGCATGCCATGACTGTGCATATTCTTGGGCATTAACTTGTTCCAATGCCTTGTATTGTGCTGGCTGCGCTCCTTGCCTCTGTAGGAGTGGTTCCGAGACAGGCTTTACATCAATTGATTTTGTTTCCATTGAGCTCGGAGGTGTTGCAGGAGTAGACAAGTATCTGTGCTTCAGTGTATTCTGATACTCCTGTAGATGCTCTCTAGCTTCTTCAATGGTCTGCTTGTGCAGCCTGAACAGAAAGAAAACATAAATCTTTTCAGAATGATGAAAAAAGAAACATCAATTTCAATCAAAGACACTCAAATGCCCTTATGAAATGTACGCCTGTGTCAAAGTAATTTACCTATTTTGCTGTAGAAGGCGTTGTTGAAAATCACGAATCGTCTGTAAGTGGCTGTCTTCTCTGTGACTCCTGGTTTCTGATACAGTCTAATCAAAGGAAAATAATTTTAATTTAATTTTGCACATACATAACTAACTCACAGAAGGCTACGACAGCAACAGCCTTAACCTGCATGTTCTTCCTCCTAAATTTACAGAAGCCACTCTGTAACATCACTTGAAATCAGTGAGATTTCAGCCAGAGGCAATGAAGCTAAAGGAGTTTCTGGAACAGATGGCCTACAGCTACAGTCTCTCCTGGCAAATTGAGCATACGCCATCAAAGCCAATGGTGCTTGCAGCAGCTTAGCTTAAACAGGTAAATATATCTGGCAAACTCAGGGACCAAGAATCCAACGGACCTGCATTTCAAGGCAATCAGTGGAGTACAGATTGTGCAATGATTCAAGATTTTCGATAAAAAACTATTACTTTCCTCCAACATCCTCCATATATTACTGTCCTTTAAGTAGCTGTTTGAGATTTAGACAGAAACAGAGGCAGATTTTGTCTTTTTTTTTTAAACTGTGACTTCTTTTTTCCTTCTTGAAAAAGACTAACGACATGCATAATCATTATGTGACTCTAATTAGATTTTACTAGCAGGTATTTTAGTCAGTCATGCTGTCCCTGAGACTATGCATAGGCAATACATTTGTTAAAGTCAGAGAATCACAGAATATCCGGAGTGGAAGGGACCCATGAGCTCATGAAAGTCCAACTCCAGGTCCTGCACAGGGGCCATGTGCCTGAGAGCATTGTCCAAACAGTTCCTGAATTCTGTCAGGCCTGGTGCCGTGACCACTTCCCTGGGAAATCTGTCCCAGTGCCCAACCACCATCTGGGTGAAGAACCCTTTTTGTACTACACAACCTAAACCTCCCGACAGATTCATGCCATTCCCTCAGATCCAGCGATAGCATGTGAAATACAAGCTTCTACATTAGAAGCTCTAATACACACAAATGTCTGATTCAGAGCCTAAGGAATAAAATTCTTACACTTTATTAAAATTGGCAATTAGTGTTCTTGATTTTTATTGTAATAATAATTAAAAACCTACAATTTTTTACAACTCTTCACCTCATGTTCCATTTGGTTCTGCTGCTCTGTAGAAGGAAGACTGTGGCTTTGTACCAGCTGATCTTGCTCTTCTTCCTCTTTTTTTTTCTTAGCTTTCTCCAAACAGGATTGAATTTGTATCTTCAGAAAATCAGCCTCCAAGCGTGCTTTTTCTTCTTCAATTTGTTTAAGCAAGGCCAGCTGCTCCTGTTTCTGTTGCTCTATTTTCTCATTCTATTGAAAAGAAAAATGAGAAATTAGACTCCTTGCACACACCACTACACACGAAACTGTTCCAATTGCTTGTGACAGGAATTTCCAAACTTCAGAACTACTTTTAAAGGTATGCAGATGTTTAGAGGAATAATTTTGTTTTATGGCTCAGTATTTCTAACGGTCCTTGAACACAGGTACTCCTGCACTATTATTTGTTTTCAAATTAATAGAATAGATAAAATGAGAATCTAGTATTACCATTTTCCAGACTGCAAGAGAAGTCCTTTTCCTAAACTGACTTCAAAAACCTGTTTTGCGTTGTACAGAGCTTTTCATCAGTTCAACAAATTTAAATGTTAATTCAAGCCTTACAAAACTTTTGAAATGTAGCTTTGAGACCACTCCATAAACCTCTGAAGTAGTTTGCTTATTTTTACTCCCTTTCCATTTACTTATCAGCTACGATTCATTTAGATCCACGCAGAGCAATGGCATAAATGCTTTTAGAATGGAAGCAGAGAAAAATTTCAAAGTAGTGGCAAAGATGAAGTGGGTAACAGCCTTTAAAGAGACAGTTTGAATGGGAACATTAGGAATGGCAACCCGGGAAAAACCTAGACCTAAGAACAGTAAATGTGGACACAGTAGTACATACACCTGGTCAGGTGCAAAGTCAGAGAAAATCGATGTTACAGAAAGTAGCCACACTTTCAAAGAGGATCTGCAGTTGGGTTTTAATTTTTAAAAGCATTACTCGCAAGCACCTGTTTTATTTCCTTTATTCCCGAACTTAAACTCTACAATTTAAGGCTGCACTAAGACTCAAATTTCAACTTTGTTTTTCAACTGATAAACTACTACATAACAGCTGGTAGGTCTCTAGGGATACAACAAAAATGAAAGTATGTACAATGGAACATATACGTTGTACAAATGAAATTAATACACAGAGTTACTATTTTCTAACTACAGGAAGTGCAGCATTTCCAGAAACAACAAAAAAAAAAGCTTTCTGCATTTGTTTCCTAGTTAATTTAAAAAAAAATTACCCAAGGTTTGTATGCTTTTCCTGTCACTCTAAACACAATCCCTTAGATTCTCCTACATTATTACACAAGGTTAGTAAAGTTTTAAGAGTTGTGTATTGTGACTATATCCTCCCTTTATAAAGCAAAGTTATTAAATGTACAGATGTGATTCCCATTTAACCACAGGGTTACATCCCTTGCCTATAGCACTTGCTACATTTTAAGAAACTGGGGTTTTTCACTCGAAATTCCAGCTACAGCTCCATAATTTTTAAGAAGTACAGAAAATGTTAAGTAAAACTCAAAGTGTTAAAAGCATCCATTGCTGGTGTATAACCAGAAGCATTTTAAAATCTACTGTAAACCATTTGTTTTACACCATAACTGAGACAGCCACAGGTACAGACACACTTACCCACTTCTTTCTCTCCTCTTCCATTCTAATTTTAGCTGCCTCTTCCATTCTGATTTTAGCTGCTTGTTCTTGAGGGATTAGAACTGAATTTTCATCCAACACTGTATTTTTCAACAGTTTCATAGAGTCTGAAATACACATTTAACTGTAACTGCAGAAAAAGCCTTGGATCTTCTCCGCATCTTGCTTTACAGTTTCCCAATATCTCTAATCAACATGTGTAATTTGCTCATGAAAATATGTCCATCCCACTACTCTGCCTGTCTCCATAAGCTGGAAAATGAGGGTTTTGTATTATTTAAGTCTTGAATGGTCCTTTATTGTGCATTTTTCTTGAATAATGGCCTAGCTAGAATTGGACTGAAGATTACTGCTAACAGATTACTTGGGAGCCCAATAGCAAGATCATCCTGAAGAATCAAAAGCCACACATTAACCTCTTGGAACAAAGAGAGTCTAAAACTGACAGTCTCTGGGCAAATTATCTAATGTTTGGCTATTACACAAAAAGTAAGTCTCAATTCTGTAACATTAGCTTCAAATAGCAGCACACTTTCCCTTGAGGCATGTTTTCACTCATGCTGAACTCTCCAACCCTCAGGCATTATGCTTGCTTATCCACGTACATGATTGACCTAAATAAATCCCTTCAGAGTGTTACAAAAAACAAGCACCCTATGAAAGCAAAAAAAAAAAACCCCAAACCAAAAAACATGCCACAACTCAATCACTTCAGAAATCCCACTTGGCATTCAAGATCACCAACTTCAGCACTAGCTTACCCAGAAGAGCACAAAGGACAAAAATGCAAAGTAACCCCCAAGATCACTTGGCTACCAAAGGAATTGGAATGTCTAATTGCTTTAAGTTCCAATTTTTCAGAATGGTGCCTAGAAGTAGGAAAACCCACATACATCAGTTCATGCTTATCTTGTGCATTTCTGACTGCAAATCTCTGCGAAGAATCTCACTTTTCTCAACAGGTACAGACCTTCGATGCCTAGTTTTGCACTAAGGCAAGCACCTGTTAAAGCATGGTAATACCAAGCATAACAACCATTTGCGTGAGATTTAAAAGACAGGATGGTACTTCAAGTATTTGTTCACCACAAGATCTTAATAGACAAGTTGGACATAAGACAAAAAAATCTCTTCTATTCATGGTTTCAACAAATCCACAATATTTTGGGGGCACAGATAGGAAAACTGTACTTTCAGTCAACATGACAAATCAGTTAACACTGAAAATTTATGAAATACTTTTGTCAGTCCCCCCTTACAAGTCCTTTTGTGCCTACACAACAAATTCTGACCCAAGTATGTACCACGCACCTTTGTCTTTACATACTGTATTTTTCTGTTGCTCATTGTTAAGTTCTAAATCACATAATGGTCGCTCTTCACTGGCAATTGTGCCCGATTCAATAGTCTCAAATTCACTTTGACTCTCTTTCTCACTTTTTGATGTCCACTCCTCTTTTTGGCTTCTAATCTTTTTCAGCAACTTCTTTAAAGCAAGTTTTGATCGAGGTTGGTGTGGTTTTGCTTCCTCATGATCTGTAAAGAACGTAAGAGTTTGGGAAAAAGGATCTCTATTAAAAAAACAAATTTCTTTTATTGCTTACATAGTTGGACAAATAGCTCAGGTGTATTTTTAAAAGCTTAACAACCTTATTTTTCCTATTACCTGAAAGAGAGAAGCAGTAATTTATCTCACCAAACTATAAAAGAAGGACTAAACTAGCTGTAATATTTCACACTTGTACTGTTGCAGAAATATGTACAGTACATCCCCGCTGCATTGCAACCCCTCCATTACAACCCTGCGGATTTGCAAGGACAATTTCTCGTAATTTTGCTTCAGCCATTTGCGAGGTTCCGCGGCCGATGTATGCGCAGTGCCTATGCTCCACCGAGGGGCGGTGCCAGCGCTCCCTGTGGGGCAGGACTTGCCCAGCCCCAAGGGGAGGGCACGCAGTTTCTCCAGCTCACTGTGGCATTTGGAGCCCTGCGGCACCATGCCCCGGTCCCTGACCCGGGGAACGGCCCCATGAAAGTGAGGCGAGGTCGGGCAAGCGTTGTGTGCTGGGAGCGGGCAGGTGCCGCTGCACCAGGAGGAGGCTTCTGTTCTCCCGCCCTCTGGAACTGTAGAGGCAGCGCTGCCTGTCCTAGAACCAGTGGATGTTAAAGGGAAAGAAACTCCGATACCGACACCCCTTCCCCCCCATAAGCAGCACGGGGTGTCGCAGTGTTGCAAAGTTAAGGTTTCCCAGGCTCCAAGAATGCTGACCAGAGCCCGGGGACATTCCTTCCCCACCGCGGAGGCAGGGCGAGCATGTGCGGTCGCAGCAGCCAGGTGGCAGCTGCAGAAGTGGCTGGGACGGTGCCGACCCTGTGGTTGCACCACGCTGGCAGCCGTGGTGGGCCAGCACAGCGCGTGGGGCCGGCATGCCACAAGCATGAGCACCAGGGCCCGGCGGGGTGGGGGCTGGGGGCGGGGAACAGTGGCAGGGGATTTGGGCTGCGAGCACACGTGGTCGCAGCAGCCCGGAGAAACCCCCAAGGGTTCTTGGCGAGGTCTCCCAAGTCAGAGGAGGCTCAGAAATGGTTCCCTTTGTTCCCCGTGCCGAGAGAGCCTGTGGGGAGGAGCGGAAAAGTGTCTGCAGTGCTCCGGAGTGGCGAGGGGCTGGAGCAATGGATGTGGCCTGCATGTATATTAATGACCTGCACATGTGTGTTAATTTGACGTTCTGTGAGAGCCCTGGCATGACCCATCCTTGCAAATGAGGGGGTATAACTCTAGTTCTATCACCCCCCTCTGCCTTCATGTTCCTGCTCTCTCCTTTGTATTAGCACTGGCAACACAATGCACTACAGACCGAAAATCAGACTGTGCCAACAAAGGGATGTAGCAGAAACACTTGGCCAAGCAGCAATACTCAGTAACTTTTTGTCCACATTACATTCCCCTGTACATTCCATAAGCAAACAGTACATGCACATGCATCTGGTGCAGCCTACTCATAATGTGGATCAACTCAATCACAAACCTGAACATAAAGGACATACAACGAGTAGTCCTTCATACAAAGCCAAGCTTTAGCTTTGAAATCTTGCAAAACACAAAATGGAAAATAGTTATTTAGGTTCACATACCAGGTTTATTCCATAATTTATACTAATTATATAGCGATAATTATGGCTACTAACAGTGTAGTTCTTACCAAAATTAAAAATTATTCTCAGTATACTAACAAACTGGTAAGCATTATTATTTTATGACAAACATCATAAACCACTTTATATTGAAATATTAGATTAATATAATACACATATTCTCTATTAAGAAATTTTACAATTTAACACATTTTAGTTAATACTAAAATTAATTTATTTGATACCGTAAATTAAACCTCGTCTAATATAAAAAGCTTAAATTAAATATAAAGCTTAGAAGTTTTACTTTCTGGTTCACTAGAGACCTCCTCTTCTATGACATGTTCTGATTCTTGTTGAATAGGAGGCTCTGGTTGATTGTCACAAGCAGATTCTTGCTCCAATGAGATATCAAGATCATTATCTTGAGCTCTGTCAGAAGGAGCTGGCAAAGGTTGTGGCTCAAACTGCAAAATCAGGTCTCCTTTCATGTCTAATTAAAAGAACATGACAACATAGAATGACCAGTTGGAATATACAAAGCAAACAATATTGCAAGACTACACTCACATACAAATCCCCAAGAAGGACAAATATCAATAGCTTGTTTTAACAGCTATTTAATCCACCCTTTTTTTTCCCCCAGAAGATTCAAAACTGTTTAGATCATTAGCCATCTATTCATTCAGAAAGACCACAGGAGTTTCCACTAGAACATGCAGTCTTTCAAAATAAAAGCTGATGTGATAAAAAGCTTATCTTTACAAAAAAAAGCACCTCACAGGAACAATTACATAGGATCCCAGGAACTTTATCAAGGAAGACACACCCTGACCTGGCTGCTCACAAGGCTGCCACAAGAGAGTGATCAAATGGCTCAGGTGTGAAATTCCAGAAGACTATGCAACAGAAATTGTCCCATGATCACTTAACCAACTGAGGATATTACTGCCTATAAGGGATGTGGGACACATGGGAAAAACACCTTAGGATTGTATGCTTATTATACAGTCATCCCTCACTACTTCCCAGTTCACCTATCACGGTTTTTTCCCTGCAAAGACATTTTCCATCTTCTCCCCTCGTTCGCCTCTCTGGGGGGTGGGGGGGGCAGCACCATCGGCAGGTGCCACTCCTGGGGGGCCACCCAGAGCTGGCTTGCTTATAACAGTGTTGCAAAATTAATAAAATGGTGGGGAAGCTTTAGAACATTGCCTTAAAGGTATATTAACCAAACCCTGCGTTGAGCCCTCCTCCTCCTCTGCAGACCAGACTCAGTGATTCATGAAGCTTCCAGGCCAATGCATGTGCAGTGCCTCTGCTTTGCTGAGGGGCGGTGCTGGCGCTCCCTGTGGGGCAGGACAGGCCTGGCCCCATGGGGAGGGCATGCAGTGTCTCTCCCTTACTGTGGTGTTTACTGGCCCACAGTGTCGTGCCCCAATCTCTGCCTCTCGTCTTTGTTACTGTTTCCATGGCTACGGGCGGGGAAGGGAAGGGAAGTGCCCCAGGAAAGGGGGACTCAGCTGGCTCTGGCAGCAGTGAGGCAAGCGCTGTGTGCTGGCATGATGCAGCGCTGTGTGCTGGGATGGTGCAGCAGCGGGACATGAGCACCCCCCCACTGCAGCTGC
The DNA here is from genome assembly GCA_013390025.1 of Pitta sordida. Classification (NCBI taxonomy): domain Eukaryota; kingdom Metazoa; phylum Chordata; class Aves; order Passeriformes; family Pittidae; genus Pitta; species Pitta sordida. Next base: position 326,260 of record WEKX01019883.1, read on the forward strand.
TGCCTGCCCGCACTGTGCGGGGCCGCGCCTGACAGCCCCAGCCGGCCAAGACAGCGCAGGCATGGGCATTAGGGATGTGGGGGTGGGGGAGCAGTGGTGCGCATTCTGCGCTGTTGGCGGGGCCCGGCCAGAGGCAGCGGTGGGGCCGTGACATGATGAGTCGCTGCATCAGGGGGCAGCGCTGCTCTGCTGGGTCATACAGCCAGCACTGTACAATATGGACATATTGTAGCCGCCTAAGTTAAAGGGAAAGAAACTCCGACAGCAGTCCCTGCGGGCCCCGGATGTCTCAGTGTTGCAAAGTTAAGGTTTCCCAGGCTCCATCAGCGCCGGCCACAGCCCCGGGGCACCCCTTCCACCCCTGTGGAGGTAGTGCAAGCATACGCGGTGGCAGCAGCCCGGCCGCAGCTATGGAATCAGCAGCTTGGCTGAATATGACCCCAGGGATTCTCTGGTGGGTCTTCCCATTTGGAGAGCGCTCAGAAACGCTTCCCTTTGCTCCCCTGTGCTGGGAGAGCCCGTGGGGAGGAGCAGAAAAGGTTCCCCCGTGCTCCGGAGTGGCAGGGGGTGGAGCAATGGGCATGGCCTGTGTGCATATTAATGACCTGTGTGTGTTTGCGAATTTGACAGTTGGCAAGACCCTGACAAGACCCTGTCCTTGCAAAGGGTGAGGTATTACTGTACTGTACATCCAACAAATCACTTACTCCTGTCTTCACTGTACATTTCTTCAAATGCAAACTCCAGTTCTCTCTGCCATTCTTCTCTCATTTCCATGCGTTTGCATGGTGGCATTAAAAGCTGAGGTGGCATCTGTGCGACAACCTGTCTTCTGCGCATCCGATCCATACTCTGCATTTGCTCAAGTTCTTTCAGTAGCCTTTCCCTGTCCTTCAAGTATAAAGAAGGGATAATGGAAACCTTTAGTGCTCACATTCAGACAGCCATCTATCGGGATATATAAAACACTTTCCTTTGATTGCCATGATGTCTGTTTAATCCTTATTGTTCAAAGTTAATCTTATTGTAGGGGAAAAGTGCTTCCTTGGCAAAAGGCTGTACCTGACCTTTAGACACAGGAATCATCAATATTACCTACAATATCTAATGTTAAATAGAGGGTCAGACTGTACACCTATAGGCCAACTTCACTCAATAAAGTTAAATCTTCTGTTTGGAAGATAAACTTCCTTATGCAAGTTAACTTGGTTAGTAATCTCTTGTTACTTCGTGGTTCACCACTCATGGCTTCAACATATCACTTTTTTTGCCCTCTAGCTTTACCGAATTTACCCTATTTACTGCTACTTTGTGGATTTTGCTTATCGTGGCATCCTTCTGGAACCGACTGTCAAAATATATTTGAGAGATTAGTGTACATCTTTCAGCACCTGCTGCTTTTTAAAATGAGAACTCAATAATCTTTGGCATGCTATGATTATATATGAGAGCTATTAAAAAAAAAGCTGTACAGTAATCCCTCAAATTTTACAGGGTCTGGGACTGGAAGAGTCCTGTAACAGCTGAAATCCAAAGAACAGTTCATACATATGCAAATGAGCCACGTCCACTGCCCCCTCAGCCTCAGAGCACTGGGGGCATTCGTGGCACCTCCCCACGTCATGTGATGACACAGGGGAGTGAAGGGGGTCTTCTCTGCCCCTCCCTGGTGTGGTGAGTAGGGACAGGGGAGCCGAGGGAAGTGTTGCAGTCACCCTGCCCCGAGCCAGTCCTGCCCCCAGCATGGCACAGGCACGGACTGAGCATGCATGGCCATACCATGCTCACATGAAATGGAAAAACTCCACAAAGTATCGAGGGAAGTCTATGATGTTTTTGCAGGGGAAAAAACCCACAAAGATTGGAAGCTGCAAAAATTGAGCCGTGAAGAATGGAGGGATTACTGTATTTAAAGTTAGGTGGTTTTCCATTTTGGAGTTTTTTTCTGTTCACTTCAGGAGCATCAGTAATATCTCCCCAGTTCCTCATTTTAGTTTGGTTACTCAGTTAGGGGAAATCATATTTCAACTGATAAACAGCAAACTTCTGCTATTTCAGGTCACCAAAAATACTTGTGAAGGTAACACAATAAAAATTTTAGAATGTATCTCTTGGTACAAAGACCTTCCTCAATAGTTCAGCTATTACCTCTTAAAGAAAATAATTTCCACCTTTCCAGACTTGCACACAAACAGAATCTCAGTCTTTAAGTAAAAACTTTGAAAAGTTTTCAAAAAATAAAACCTTTGTTACTTCCTTAATAATAAACCATTTCTTCCCCTTAAGTACAGATTAACCAACTCCAACTAAAGCTGATGTAGAAAAGTAAAACTCATCATCTACTAAAAAAGTTTAGCTTGATTATTACCTACTGGTTAATAGCTGGTCAAACATTTAGGTAACAAAAATTAAGAGTTCTTTCATTTTCACTGCTTCTAGATGTCAAAATAAACAAACAGTGATTTTTTTTCAAAGACATTCTGAAAACTTCATTTTAGTCCATTCATTTTCCTCCTGTAAATATAATTCTTTTTTTATGTCTACCTACAACTTAATTAACAGTGGTCATTTTGCCATTAAAACCAGGCATAACTACTTTGCCTACCTTGGCCAAATGGACCTTCTTCAAGGCATGACTTCCTCTAAGATGTGCCTTTTCAAGCTGCTCTCTTCTCTCCCTCTCTGCTTCCCTGTGTAGTTCCTCCAAACGTCTCCCTTCTTCTTCAGCAGCTAAATGAGCATCTGGCTGGCAGTCAATCAATAGTTTAGTCCACAAAGTTCTTTGATAGTTTAATGCATATGCAACAATAAATAAATATTTCTGCAGCAGAAGCACTTTAAAAAAGACATACAATGCCATACAAACGCCCTTGAATGTTTGTAACTTTCGGTTATATACCCAATCTGTCTGCCTTGGTTATATACCCAATGAATTTTTTGCCTTTGGAAACAAAATGCGTATTTATTTATTTCAGAAGTTTAGATGTCAAAATGTTGCAGTTTCAACTGTACTAGGGACGATCATTTGCATGATTTATTTGTTATAGCAGAGTGAGTGGTTATTTTTCCAATACATGGTAAAATGAATAATACAGTCGATATCACAGATTGAGTACTTCCATCATAATGGTTTTGTTTTAAACAATGGGGGAAAAAAATCCAGAAGTTTTCAAACTAATTTGGGACATCAGAAACAATCTTCAATTTTTAAAGGAAAAAAAAAATCTTACTAACATGAAAATTAAAAATTAAGAAAAAAAATCATTCCACGTAAGCAAGGCTAAGATTTTTGAATTTTCCAAAATAAAGCTGAGCAAACTACAGTATCTCCTCTTACTGTTTAGACGTAGTCCTTCAAATGTTAAGAAAACATATAAATCTCGGAATTAAAAATTCATAAATGCACTGAACATACAAAAAAAACAAAAGTAAATTTGAGAGCTTTTCTAGCCTAAAGCAGGCTGATTCACAACATCAACTTAGATAAAACATCAACTTAGATTCACAACATCAACTAATAAAACAAATTGTTATTTGGTTTACTTTTCAAAAATCACTTTAAAAGCTAAGCTCTTTCTCAATCTCTCTTCCAGATTCTGATCAGACTTCGACCTTTGAGTGTATAGCCTAAGCAAGCTTTCCTATTTGGCCAAAATCTATCCACTGTTCTTCTCCAAATTAGACTTCTACCTTTCAGGCAAGCTGAAACTGTTGGCTACATGAACAGATGAACACAAATACAGGGTGAAGTCTGGGAGTACATTGCTATAAAGAGGGGAGGAGAGAAAAGCAAGGCAATCACAACTACCAATTCAGCATAAGCCACAATCTTCCAACTGGATTGTTCAACATGTCAATCTTGTGAACTCACCTTCTTACAGAGGTCTGTTCATGAGGGACCATCAGGTGTGATGCCCCAGGTGACTGAGCATGTAACAGGCTTTACAAGTTTGCACATCTAAGATTCTGTCTAGTAAATTGAGTTCATATCTTTAACCAAATTCTAGAAAACCAAATAGCTGATATCCAGACACTGTATGCAATGTAAAGAAACACATGGAAGCCTGTAGCATAAGCGCTTGGAATTCATCACCTGCTCTCCATCCACTTCTCTGCTAACGTAAGGTCCAGAAATATGGTAGCGCGTAGCAGAGAAGTTGCCAGCACCACAGGGCTTCACCACAGGAATCTTCTTCACTTCAAAACTCTAAGAAGAAAAGTAAACTACAGCTGTATCACAAAATAGTATCTCTAGCAAAGCAACTAAACAGAAAATAAGTGATCTGTAAAGTTAATTATTGTTAAAAGAAATCCACTCCATTAAAATATTGTTGTTTAAAACTTTGTATATATGTAATAATTAATAAACCACATCAGCACACAGTAGATCCAGAAGGCTTTGATAACTGAGAGCACCTAACAGTCTTAGGCAAATCCCTCCACACAAATTGACACTCATCAATATCATGTTTCAAGAGCACTAATTCAAAAGCAGCTGAGTTCAATGCATTAATAGAAGTCCCACTTACAACAGCTCTCACACTCACTTCAGAGCAGGGCAACCACAGACCCACAATATAACTATACCTAACCACAAAGTAACACTTCTCAGGTATAGACTTGCTTTAGGAAACACAGAGCCATTATGTCCATTTACTAGTTGACCAGAGAAATGACCATTTTCTGTAACTTCATTGAAAAATGTTAATTCACAAAATGCTAAGTTGCTGGGTTTTCTTAAAGTTTTGGGTACACCAACATATTTCAAGTCTTTCCTGAAGGCTTGAACAATGGGTCAGACCCTTCCTCTTCGGCTCAGCTTGATGTTCTCAGCAGTGAGGTGAGGCAGCCACATTAGTAACTCAGTATTCCGTAGGACCTGCTTTTGTATTGCCTAACATCCCCTCCATTCATTTTCTCTCAGCTTCCTCTTGCTTAGACTTTCTCCTCTCATCCACATTAACTGAAATAGCACATTTATAGCCTGAGTGGTTTAAAACTAACATGACTGCAAATGAACACACATATATATCCAAAGAGCAGCATTAAGTCTCAGGAGTATCTTAAACTTATTTCTGCATAAGATGAGGCATACAAAATTTCACTATGGATTATCACCATTTTAAAAATACTGTAGGAAGTCTTTAAATTAAAATCAAAGAATCACAGAATCGTTTAGGTTGGAAAAAACTTCTGAATCATCAAGTCCAACCAGCACTGCTAAGTCTACCACTAAACCACATCCCTGAGCGCCACATCTACAGCCTTTTAAATACCTCCAGGAATTGTGACTCCACTATTTTCCTAAGCAGCCTGTTCCAGTGCTTGACAACATTCTTGTAAAGAGTTTTTTCCTGATATCCAATATAAACTTCCCTTAGTGCAACTTGAGGCCATTACCTCTTGTCCTATCATTTGTTAGTTGGGAGAAGAAATCAACTCCCATCTGTCTATGACCTCCTTTCAAGTAGTTTTAGATAGCAACAAGGTCCTTTTCTCAACACCAAATATCCACAGGTTCCTCAGCTCTTCCCCCATCAGATTTGTGCTCCAGACCCTTCCCCAGCTCCATTGCCCTTCTCTGGACATGCTCCAGCACCTCAATGTGCTTCTTGTAGTGAGAGGCCCTCAAATGGTGAAAGTAGCTTTAGCCTTATTAACAGAACTTCAGTAACAAATCAATGATTAGTAATAACATGTAATCAATCAAATCTCCAGAATTTTGTTCAAAAGCTATAAAGATGCAAGAATTATGCTGAAAGCTGCAGTTTTCCAATTAACGTCAAAAGCAATTGAGGCTGAATGAAATACCATACTTCCATCAAATTTTTGTAACTCCCTCCTGCTTTTTTTTTCCCTTCCATAGAAAGAAAATAATCCATATTCAAATGTTGCAAAACTGTAGCAGCAATGTATCATGAAACCCCCAAACCCCAACTCTACAAATGCTTTGAGTTCTCAAGAAGAGTATGGTAACACTTCTTAGGTTTTATTTTCATTACATAAAAATCTAGATCATCTCAAAAAATAAGTTTACAAGAACTATGTGACACTTGTCAATAAAGTGGTATTTAGAGTTTAACTTCAATTAAGTAACTTCTCATTTGGTCTAAACAGACACGCCCAAATTCCTGAAAACCATCCTTCTGAGAACTAAAATTGGTTATGACAAGTAAAAATACTTCTTTTGTGACTGGGTAAAGCAACAATAATACGAGTATCTTCAGAGAGTATTTCTTATTGTAAGTAATCATCCAATGAATAACATTGCCCTAGCTTCGTTTTACAAAATTGTAATCACTTGTTATTGCAACAGAGCATCAGATTATGATTACAGTTACATTTAATAAGCTCTTTATTTAACTTGGTTCAAGGAAAAAAGCATGCTTATGCAGATGACCCTGTAATTTGCTGTAATTCACAGGATTTAGAGTTGAGCAATTCAAATTCACTGCCGTTTCAATAATGCATCTGCAAAAAATCCCCAGATTTACCTTCCCCCAAATTGTCAGTCAATATATTTTGTATTCTCTATCTCAGAAACAGGAACAAAATCTTTCATCTTTCAACTACTTAGCATTTTACCCCATGAAGTACATGGCACCAAATAAGTCTGAAGAAAATAAACTCTATTCCTCACCCTGTGCCCTCCCAGCAATTGAAGACTACAAATCCATGCAGATACAAAAATTAGGAAAAATGTTCAAAGTTAAAATGGAACATATTGATACACTGTGATATACTGAAACAGAGCAATCTCTTTCATCAACAAAACCTCAACATGTCTGCAGAATTACAAATTCAATTTGCCATTATCAGAGCACAAACTTCATAAAAGAAACAAACCCCACAACATTGTAGAAAACAGATGTTTGCAAACTCTGCAAAACTCAGTTAAAACCACATTTGTTGAAAAGGCAGTAAAGGACATTCACTGATGGATGGAAATGCATTCATTTTTTCACATTCATTTTAGTGCACAGAGTACTGACCCAGACCTGTCATTCAACACAATTGCAAATGCAATTGCACCAGAACCTGGGGAAACCTGAAACAAAGCCTTCTTACTTCCCCTGTGAAAAAAGACTAAAGAATGAGGACCAAATTCTGTTTATTAAATGGAAGGAGAAGCACGTTATAGATGTTGCTAGATATTATTAAATATCTAGCATTAAATAGTTATTCCAATTTAGCTGTTCCATCATCTACAAATATGGAAGTTAACTGCAGTGACTACCTGTGGGGTTTTTTATAAATAGAATGCAATATAAGACACTTCCTAAACTGCAAATGAAACTACACAGATACTCCTGGACAGTCTGAAACTGAGGATCAAACCTTACTCAGTTTTTTTTAGATACAATACCAATGGCCTATCATTCTGCAGCCCTAACCTGTAAATAACATGCTGGATGTTGCTGGGAAAGGTTTTGATAACTCACTGGCTCTGAGAGGGACAAGCACACCTCAACCCTTTCTCTTCCTGTCAGTCGTCTGAGTACCTCTCAACCCAATGGTCTGAAAGAGCACAATGGCAGGTAACACACACTCTGCAATAACAAGGTTCTGTTAACTTAATGCTAACTCCAAAGTAAAAATGTACATAATGTTCCTTCTGCAGTTTAGATTTTCAATCCTACACAAATTTCTGCACCTATGCAGAATCTCTGTGAAATCAAAGCAGCATGAAGGGAGTCCAGAGTCACCCCTAAAAAGGTTACAGCCTCTCCGATGGCCTCGGATGCTGGTTTCCTATCAAAATTAAACAGCTTACCCTATATTTAATATTTTCAACTAGGAACAAAGAAATTGGAAGGGGAAAAAAACCTAAAAACCCCCACAGCTAAAAAAGTAGAACTGTCTTTAATACAGAACTAAACATAGTGCTACTACTGCATCATTGTGACAAAGCTGAGGTAGTGTGTACATGCTGAGAAAAATCACTGTAGAGTTTAATACCACTGTGGCTATTATGTGCAAATGAAAAAATGATAGAAATTTTAAAAGACACATTAATTACAAAAATAAGACCTCAGATGACAAGTAATAAAATTCAAACGTAACACGAGATCAGAAACAAAACATCAAAGCCTAGTAGTACTAGTTCTGCTAATACATAATTCATTAGTTCTCTTGTTTTTTGCCGAACCACTCTCCTTACAGTATGCAAATGCAGTCGGGCCTCCTATACCATGGTACTGCAGATCTTGACCCCTCCCCGCGCAGCCCCCAACTGCGTAGACTGGCAGATCATTAATATGCAAATTTGGCCCCAGTCACCCCACCCCCCCAGCCCCGGAGCGGCTGCAGGGTGTTCCCAGAAGTTCCTTGTGCCATTGGGGGAGTGAAGCCGGTCTCCTGGCCAGTGGGGCAACTGCAGTGGGCAGAGAAGGCACTGCGGGGCACAGGTGGCTGCAGCACCGTCACGGGTGGCAGGGGGGGAATTTGCATATTCATGATTGCCTACTTTGAATATTCATTCATGCATGTCCCGAAATGGGCCTCCTTAATCACTGAAAAATCACACAGCGAAGATGCGAAGCTGCTATCTGGGGGGTGCAAAGTGGAAGAGGCCTCACGGTACCAATTTTGGATATCCTGTTGTGAAGAGTCAGACCAGCAAAAAAATCATGAAATCTCTCTCTACTTCGCGTTTCAAGTTTCACTCCCTTATTTTTTTCAGCGAAGACACCATAGTTTTCCCACAAATCTTCGCGGCGTTTTTCCCTGTGCGCATGCGCAGAGTGCCTCTGCTGGGGTGCGACCAGCACACCCTGCAGGGCTTGCTCGGGGACCGCCCAGGGTTGGCCAGAGGATGCAGGGCTCTGCTGGCCTGTGTGCCCTGAGACCCGAGAGAGGAAAGCTTCCTCAGCCCGTGAGGCCCTGGGGTCCACAGAGCAGGGCTCTGCCGCCCTTTGCATTCTCAGGGTCACACCAAGCCCTCTCTGCCACCCTGCCCAGTCTCAGGGCCACACCGCTGCAGGAGGGAAGGAGTGGACAGGAGCGCCCTGCGGCGTGGTGCGGCAGTGACCTCCCCTCTGCTCTCCCATCCCTGCCCGCTTGGTCAGGGAGGTGCAGAAGAAGATCCTCTTTGCTTCCCTGTCCCCCCCCGTCCCATCACATGGCACAGGGAGGGTCCAAGAACGACCTCATGCGCTCCAGGGCTGAGGAGAG
>WEKX01019886.1:1776-13001 GCA_013390025.1 Pitta sordida
AAATATTAAAAAAAATTAACATTTTTTTACATAGATATTTTTATATATATACCCATCTGCAATTACTCTGTAATCGTCCTCTCAGCTGCTTACTTAGGTCCACCTGCATAACAACATGCTGAAATTGAACCTTAATCATGAATCAAGCAGCATTAGTTCAATCACTGACTAAGGCACCTACCAGGGTTTATTTTACGTCAGAACACTGTGGAATAGATCCAGCTACGTTTCACCTCCAAAACTGTAAATTAATTCATTGATAAATTAAAAAAAAAAAAAAAAAAGGTTTGATCTGTGGCATGATGGGGCTTTGGCAGAGAACTGAGAGACCTTTTATATTCTAGCCCAGTGTTCCTTCTTTCAATTAAAAATGAAAAGCTTGCTCAAACTGGGAAGATGATATTTCAACCAGGTTGCTTCACTTGAAGTCAGTTTCTGAGCAGAGTCTCAGTTGCCTTAAAGCCTCGGGGCACTTTTCTTTGAGGATCGTTGGTTGATTTACACAAAACAGCTTATTGTTATAAATCAAAAATCCAAAGAGTATGTTGATTTATTCTGGACTGTTGTTTACAAGAATTTCTAATTTTCAGGACAGAAATAATCACTGGAAAGCAAATCCTTGCAAATTCTGGTTTATGAGTAAGGAATAAAGGATCTTAGCAAGTTTACAGTTTTTCAACTGGTTAGAGGGAGAAATCTACTATTTTTTTTATTTTACATTCCAGCAACAATTGAGAGATTGTTTGCTATCTAAGCTTTATGCAATCTCTTAAAAAATATGCCAAAAAGTGATTTTCGTGTAATTTGTGAAATGTTTTATTTGCTCTATATAAATATTCCCCTGAAATATAAAAAAGCAGAGAGTAAGAGCAATTTGCCAGTAAGAGCTGAAAGTAAAATCAACCATCAACAACAATGAATCCAACCATGAAAAAAAGTGATGGGGTAGTAGATGTTTAAGGTAGGAGTCATCTCACTTAATTTTATCTATCTGAGAGTTAGGCATCAAATTTACGCTGTGATCCCAGATTTTCTTAGTAGTCTGTGGAGAAAAACAGTCACCGGAAAGAGGTGATTGATATCCCTGCCCCATCTCAGATATCTCTTTGTTGATGCATTTGTTGTTCAGGAATTTTGTTGTTCATCTGGAGGTGATATCCTTTCTCTACTGATTACAGAAGGTGTCTTGATGCTCATCTTAAACTGTGTGCCTTACATGTAGATTGATGAAATTTAAAGGAGTAAATACTATCCTGAGTGTTTTTCAATTGATGTAGAGTTTAACCTACATCATTTCTCCTTTATTTAAAAGCATATTTACTTACAGTTTCAAACTAGCTGAAGTCCTGGCTTCGGCTTTTTGAGTTTCCAGAACACTCTTGTATGTGGCTTTTTTAAGCAGAAATATCTCATTAAAACTGTACACTTCAAGTGTCAAAGAATCCTTGGTTCTATTTCATAATGTAGGGTTTGACTTTCTGTCAGATCGCAGGTTCCCTCTTTGCTAATAATTTGATGATGAACATACACAGTTCTACCTGGAATCAAGAAGAATCTCAGAATGAAAGACTGTTTTTTACTTCCACTTCTGATTTTCATTACATTGAATTTTGGACTTTCTGCAACAAAGAGAAGATATTAAAGGTGAAATAATGATGACAAGAGTCTCTTGATGTTTAATAGGACAATACGAATGCAGTCTATGTCTCATTAAGCCCAGAGGGATCTGGACAGACTGGATCATTGGGCCGAGGTCTCTTGTGTGAGGTTCAGTGAGGCCAAGAGTTGAGTCCTGCCCTTGGGTCACAACAACACACAGGGAGCACCACAGGGGAAGAGTAGCTGGAGAGCTGCCCAGGAGAAAAGGACCTGGGGGCACTGGTCTACAGCCTCTGAACATGAGCCTAGATGTGCCCAAGTGGGTTAGAAGGCCAGTGGTATGCAGTTGTACCAACAATCATGTTGTCAGCAGGACCAGGGCAGGACTGCTCTGTTCTGGACACTGGGGAGGCCACATCTCAAATCTTCGGTTCAGTTTTGGGTCCCTCATGAAAATAAGAACACTGAGGTGTTGAAGAGTGCCCAGAGAAAGGCAATGGAGATGGTGAGGAGTTCAGAGAAAAAGTCATGTGATGAGGGGCTGAGAGAGCTGGGAGGGTTTAGCCTGTAGAAAGGGAGGCTCAGGGTGACCTTATCTTTTTCTACAATTACCCAAAAAAAGATTGTGACAAAGTGAGACTTGGTTTCTTCTCCCAGCTAAGAAAGAAAAGGAAAAGAGGAAATGGCCTCAACCTGCACCAGAGTACGTTTATATTGGATATTAAGGAAAATTTATTCACCAGGAGGATTATTATACATTGGAACAGATTGACCAGGGAAATTATGAACTCAATGGACTTAATGATCTCAAAGGTTTTTTCCAACCTGAATAATTCTATGATTTAATGATTCTAAGTATTCAAACGTCTTGCCAAATTCTGGCATATTTTTTAGATGTCTTAATTTTTTTTCACTCTTTTTACTCTTTTTACTAATAACATATCCCAGCCATTGGACGATGTCAAACCCCAGAAACAGAGTCTAACGCGGAATATTTTGATGGCAACAGGTTAGAAAACAGGTTTGGCTAGATTAGGTAACAGGTGACAGGTTGGACTTGTGGTCTTTTCCAACCTTACTGATCCTGTGATTCTGTGATTTTCATAAAGATTTAAAAAAAAAAAAAGGAAAAAAGAGGTGATCAGTGGCAACCATTATGTCATGTTTTTTGTGTCTTAAATTCTCCAAATGAGGTGTTGCAATTCATGGTAAAAAACAACAACTACATATTGGTGGATCATTTTATCTACTTGTGTTTTATGATGTGTGCCTTGGAACATACAGATTCTGATAATTCTGGATGAGTCATGGTATCTTTCAGTATAACTCCAACTTAGTAGAAAGTATTTTGAACACTTCTCATATTACAACAGAGGACTTACATTCAAAAAGCTGAGTAACAGGTTAAAAAAAATCTTCTTCCCTTTTACAAGAATATATTTAGTATTTAGAAATGTTCTGGCCAATTGTTCATCCTTATAAGTGTTTTGTAATACCAGATAAAGATGTGAATTCAGGGTTATTATGCTGGTAATTTACTACTCTATAATGACGTTAAAAGAAATCATGGTATAGATTTGTAGAATTGCAGGTGTCAGGAAGAGGGAGAGAGCTACAGACACATTAATTGTTAATTGATTAATAGCTCCATGCCAGTCCTACTGTATTTTCAGATATCAGATGCTTATTGTAGTTCATGTGAGAACACTGAAAATGTAGAGAGGGAGAAAAAAGCTTCCTGTCTGTCAGGACAGGAGGAAGTTACACCAGGAGAGGTTTAAATTGGATATTAAGGAAAAAGAAAGGATGGTCAGTTGTTGGAACAGGCTGACCAGGGAAATGGCAGAATAACCATCTGTCCTGGTTTGAGTAATTGTTTTTTTTTTCCTTTGGAGCTGGGGGGGCAAATAAGCAGAGCTAACATCAAACAGCTACGGTCTGGGCCTCTGCTGCTGGCCAATGTCAGAAGTAGATAGAGGCGCCTCTGTGATAACATATTTAAGAAAGGAGAAAAAAAGTAGAGAAACAGCAAAGAAGATGGCTGGAGAGGAGCTGTGAGAGGTTTTGCAGCCATGAAGGCACCATGGCCAGGCCAGCCAGAGGAGGGGTAACAAGGGTTCCAGGCATCTCGCTGCTGCTTGTAGAATGGACCATAGTGAAGCAGACTGTCTGCCTGCAAACCTATGGAATAGAGAGAAAGAGCAGAGATGTAGAATCCACCTGAGGCCATGCTGAAGATGGAGGATCACCCTGGAAATCTGCAGATACCTTACAGTACAGAAACATGTGGCTGGAGCTGAGCTCAGCAGAGATCCTTTGAACAGATGCCTTTTGACAGAATTGCACTATGGTAGGATCTGATCTATGTACTTTGGGATTGGGCTCATAAATGAAGCAGCAAAGCCAGTGCATAAAAGACTGCATCCTCTGTTGTGACTCTCGGGCAACAGAGAATGGAAGAACTGTCGCCCCTGGGTCGGGATCTCACTTGAGAAACGGTCATGAAAGACATTTTTCTCTCTTGTGGGACACAGAGGACTTTATGAAAAGGCAGAGAGTTGGTTTCCTATCCTAAAACTGGTCAGAAATACCAGCTTGCCTGGCTTTTCCCCTCTTGTCTCCTGGAGGCAAAAAGGGAATATGAGATCTGTTGTGAGAAGAAGGAGGGTTGGGGGGCAAAAGGTTGCCTTTAAAATGATGCCTCTCACATGAAACTCTGATCTTGTTAGTTACTAAATAAATCCTTTATATTCCCCACTTGTATCTTGTCTTGTTTTTTCTGTGATAAACCTTTTTCCCAGTTTTTCCTCTGGGGGAGGTTGTGGGTGAATCTCTGGCATCCAGCCAGGGTCAAACCATGACATCATCTCTGGAAGTGTTCAAAAGGGTAGAAGCGGCACTTGGATATATGATTTAGTAGTGAACACATTGGTGTTTAATCTTAGAAGACTTTCACGACCTAAACAATTCAATGATAGAGTAATTACACAAAATTAGTATTTTGGTTGGAAAAGACCATAAAGGTCATCCAGTCAAACCATAGTCTAACCTCACCCCACTAACACACCTATCCTAAGGCCTAATACCTAACCTAACACCTGATACCCCACCTGTCATAACCTGATATCAACATACCTCCACCCCTGTCCTGATAATTAAGTCAGACTACTAAGTGCATCATCCAACCGCTTCTAAAACAGCTCCAGAGATGATGCCTCCACCACCTCCCTGGGGAGCCCATTCCAATGAGAGTTCACTTTTTACAGAGGTAAAGAAATGCTTTCTAATATTAAGTCTAAATCTCACCTGATGCAGCTTTAAACAATGACCTCTTGTTCTATCACAAGTAACCAGAGAGAAGAGACCGACCTCTTCCTGTATACAACTCCCTTTCAGGTAGTTGTAAAGAGCTGTAAGGTCACCCCTCAGTCTCCTCTTCTCCAGGCTGAGCAGTCCCAGCTCTCTCAATTGCTCCTCATAGGGCTTATGTTCCAGCCCCTTGACCACCCTCGTTGCCCTTCTCTGGACGCATTTGAGGACTTCAATATCCCTTTTAAACAGAGGAGCCCAAAACTGAACACATTACTCAAGATGAGGTCTCACAAACTTGCTGATGATGGATTCTAAGCAATCATCGAGATCATCAATAAATATATTAAGTAAGATTGGTCCCAAGACTGAGCCCTGAGGGACTCCACTTGCAACCAACTTCCAACTGGACACTGCACCAGTGACCACCACCCTCTGAGCTTGATTGTCTAACCAATTTTTAATCCAACGAAGTGTGAACCTATCCAGACCATGATCCCTTAGCTGCATTAGGAGTTTGTTATGAGATACTGTGTCAAAAGTCTCCCAGCTGGCTTTAGAGTAGCAGGGGACTGCGTAATTTATGGCGATGGTGCGCTGGGTCTCAGTGGCCACCTGAGGCACACCGTTACATGAGCCACTGTAGGGACCAGGCATGGAGACACACAAGAGTGGGGCAGGGACTGGGGCACGGTTCTGGGGGACCATAAACACCACGGCGAGCAAGAGGCAACGCACGCCCTCCCCGTGGGACCGGTTCACTCATGCCCACAGGGAGCGCTGGCACCAGCCAGAAAGCTTTGTGAAACACTGAGGCAGATTTGCAAGAAAAATTCCTGACAAACCAGCAAGGTCACAATGGTTGCAATACAGTAAGGTATTACTGTACTGTGACTTCCAGGGAGGATGAGATTTTTCTGTTACTGTTCCTGGCTTCAGCAGAACTTCCTGCACATTTTTCTTGAAAACCTGAACTTTAGGATGCAGAAATAAATCTGTAATGTCTGAAGTGATAGCCAAAGAAATTAATCCACACTTCAAAAGGATTCAAGCTACATGTTACATGTAAGTTTTAGAATTAGTTTGACCACCCATGATGTAAAGCAGATGTGAGGCAAGTTGCAGTTGTCAGTCAAGTGATTTTTTTTCCTACTTCTACCTAAAATTCACAGAACGGTGCCTCAGAACAAAGTAATCTGCTGGTCTTCATAGTTTGTCTGGTAATCACCCATAGCGAGCATCTAAATGAAATGAGACACATGAGCCAAACCTGCCTAACAAAATCACTTAAACACACAATTCCAGACATCCTCATGTAGACAATGTGCTATTTCCATAGGTACTCTTCCCTGACATTATCCTGAACTCTTCTGTGTCAGCAGTAGTGTATGCTGTGTCGAAAAAGCTTTGTTTAATAGCATTATACAGGAATTAGCACAGAAATCTCTTAAGGGTTTATGACTTTTCAAGTTGTTCTTCCAACTCATGGTTTTTGATCAATGTCTATATCATCTATAATCTACAGCTGTCTAAACTATTTCACATGGGAACTGAGGAATCTTTGTGCAGATATACATTTTTCTTGAATTTTATGGTGGATTTTTTTAAAAAAACGAGTTATAGCAATATTCCCTTATTTCTTTACCTGGATGTAGATATGCAGGTAGCTATGCTATTAGTCGTCCCTCTTCCACCTCGTGCGTTCATATTGCGTCTTCACATCTTAGCGACATGATTTTTCAGCAATGGAGGCCCTTTTTTGCAGCTNTTCATACAGTTATGGAGAATGTTTGAAGGAGTGAAAGCTGTAGAAATTGCGTTTATGTATATATGTTTTTGTCTATTTTTCCCCTCTGCTATTTCTGTACAGAAGAATATGATTTAGCCCTGTTTACCCTACCTGAAGATTTCCACATCTCACTCTGTCCAGAAGGAGAGTGCAGGATGCAAGGAGCTATCCTGAGAGGTGCAGAGTGTCTTTTATCAATACAAGAAACCCTCATCTCCGCATGACTTGCTTTCAGCAAAGAACTTACAGAACTGAGCCTGAGAGTCTCAGATGAGCCAGAAGAAATAGCAAATTAAACTTAATTACCAGATGACAACCCAAGATTTCCACCGGCTACTGAGTCTTTTTCTTATATGGGAGAACAAGCAGCTTACTGTTAAAAGGAGAAAAAGAAAATGGTGAGAAATAGAGTATTGTGAAATTTGAAATAATGAGGGTCTCATCACATTTCTGCACCCTCAAGGAGAAAGATGTTAAGATTTAAGAGTTTTCTTCAATCTAGGACAGAGATAAGCTCTTAACCTCCCAGGCAAACCTTTCCTCTAACTCTCCAGAGCCCCCAAACAAACATAGATGGACCTTTCAGTCCCCTCAAATCAGATCCGCCTTTGCTTTTGCATCATTTGTTAAGATGAATAGGGTTCCCTTGCAATACTGTAGCAGTGGTGAGGCAGCACATTTGTCAAGCAGCAGATCTGGAGCTCCAAGCCTACCTGAACAGACGAGAACAATTGTAGCTTGTTTAACGTACCTATAATGGAAATGCCTAAATGGTTCAGCCAGCCTGGGACTCCACCAAGGTCAGTGTTTTATAGACTAAAGCACAAATAATAGTCCAACAGATATACAATCTGTAACACTAGGATAAATCAGGAGGATAAGAAATTATGACTTATGAGGAAGCATTAAACAGTGTGGTATCTGACTGAGTGACTCTTATCATGAAACCTTGGCCCTACTAAGTATACTAAGGGAGTAAAAACTGCACTCATGAAGTCTGGATAATGTCTTTCCACTTAATGAGTCTGGCATCCAAACAAACTATATAAGGTCATCTACCATCACCAGCATTAATGATGAAATCTGCCAAAACAGCTGCAATTCCTCAGTCATCATATAAATGCACCACAAACTTTGTATTGTGAGTCTACTGAGCTTAGCACAGTAGGGTGCTGCTGCATGCAGGGACAGCTGACAACAGTATTATCGGCAATTAGTTATTCTGTAGGGACTGAAATAATTTCCTTATCTTATGTAAGATCATAACCACGTTATTCTCGCAAGGGTGGAAGCAAGAGATAACATAGACATTGTTTTAGGACATGCAATTTTAAATTATGGATTAAATACTCTGCTTGATTCAGCTGACATTCAGCCAAAATCCATGAGCTCACATTCTTCCATAATAACTATATTTACCACTACTTGAACAGAATTCAAATCATTCAGTATGTAGCCTTAATAATAAACTATATGACTGGGGGCTGCTTCTTCATCATTATTTCCACCTAATTTATAATCAAGATGTTCAATTAATAATTTCAGCATTTTATGCAGTGTTAAGTCAGCTGAAAAGCATGTGATTTTTTTCCATTTTTTATTTTTCACAATGCTGAGGAATGCATAATAACCCAACAGAACAAGGATGCCAGGATAGCAACAATTATTAACAGACTAATGGGAAAAATAAAAGGTTCGAAAAGAAAAGCTGGAAAGTTGATTGAGTTTCACAGAAAATGTAAATGTACTAAATGGTTCCAGACTAAAAGCAGCAAAGTCTACAATGCATTTCCACGGGTATCACAGCCTCCTTGTGAATGACAGGTGAGATTAGAATTTTCTTGGTGAATACCATACATGCACTTCTATCACATTTTCCTGCTTTGCATCAGTGTGACTGCACTGAAGTAGTTACATGGGATGCCTAGATGTGAGGGACAACCAGATCATGGCAAACCACTTCTGCTTTGTGGAGTCCTTTAGGTTGTTGTGTATTTACTTACCAAATAAGAATTGTGCAGATTAAGATATGGCCCAGTCAGACAGGGTAGGCTTCTAGTTTGTCTACTTGGAGACTTCATGAACAAGTTATGAAGTCACTGAAGATAACACAGAAGAGAAATGTTGAGATCTGTTGCTTCTATCATGCAATTTTCATTTACATAACTGCAGTGATCTTGTCTGACTTTTGAAGGGACAAATCTATCAAGCTTACTAGAAGTTTCACTCAGAATAACCGAAATCAAGTCTCTAAATCCGTAATCCCTGATCATCTATATTATTCTCATCAGAAAGGCCAAAGACTGAACAGATACAAAACTAATAGAATATCATTGGTGCACGATTTTTTTCTAAGCAGAAAGAAGACACATTATCATGAGGAAAGTTAACCAGGTACTTAAGACTACTGTCATATGTGCCATACAACTAACATTAGAAAACTCTTCTGAAGCCTTCCAACATCATTAAACAAATTTAATATCTAATAAAATTGAAGTTACTGTGAAATATTTTAGTCACAGCTATATAGCTGTATCATGCTTCTTAAATGCTGTTACTCAAGAGTCTTAGCACCTTGTTCAGTTTGAAATGGCTGGAAGGTGAAAAAATAAGCTATAATTTGCACAGTTTGAAAACTTAATTCAGTATATTCTTCAATAAGGCTTTGTTTCATCCCTGGGAGTTTAATTAGGAAATATACTAGTTATGGTTAAGAATTTTTAGTTGAGACTTTCCTATTTGCCTTAGCTGACCAAGGTTTCACTATTCAGTATCATCAGTGCAATATTTTTTTCTTAATATTCATTTCCCTATGTTGATTATAAAGTATCTCACTAAACTGCATCTAAATGCTTTTCCATTGCAAAGAAGCCTCAAAATTCATAAAATTTAACTGTTGTTTCACTCTTTGGTTTTCCCTAGAGGGCCAGGTTAAAGATCAAATTTGATTAATTTAGGAATATTAGGCCAAGAATTAGGATTGCTTGGATTTATTTTCTTTTACTTATTCACTTACTACTTCTGTAACCTGGTTAAGTAAATTAAATGGTCATTGAAGACTTCTAAAAACATATAAATAATATATTTATAATACTGAAATGCACTTGAAAGCTAAATAAATTAATAGTGAGAACATAGGTGGAACTTCCACAGATATAAATCTTTGTTGCTTCACACTGCATATTCAAAAATTTTATTTATCTATTTTACACTGATATTTTTATAAAATCCTCAAAGTCTTCCTTATGAAATAGTGACATAGCTGGAGATAGTCTTCCCCTCTTTTCTCCTGCAAAGTGAGATGTAGACCTGCTAATGCCTGCCTTAACATTTTTATTCTGGTAATGATATAATAGTAAGCGTTGTTTTTTTTTTTTCTTTATATTTCTAAGCTTCTGTATAAAACATTTTTAATTTTTTGAGGCATAAATCAGTACAGTTTGTCACTAAAGGTTCACACTTCTTTTTATATTGAAAAGTATTTGTATATACTTGTATTTTTCATGTAAAGAGAGTCATGTGGACACCAAAATTTTTTTTAATCTTTTAGGGATAAATAAATGAGACTTTTTTTTGATTGATTGTTTTTGTTTTCCTGGCTATCAGGGAAGACTTGCTCTAATCAACAGCTTCTGACAACAGCAAGAACTCAACAAAACTAGCAATTTCGATAAGAAGTAGAGACTTCCAGTCAGGTTTTACTCATGCGAAAGGATTTAACATTTATGAATATCATTCTGGCATTTAAGTCATAATAAATCTCACTATTCTTCTGGAACTTCATACTTTATTAATTATGTTTGGCTTCAGCAAATACCTTACCCTCAAAATTTAGGAACAGCAAATTTCATGGAAAATGGAGAAAATTTTCCTGCCTATATTTTTGCTTTTCTTTTCTCATATATATATGTAATCATGCAATAAAACAATTTTGTATGTTTCTTTGCTTGTTTGTTCTGCTGATACTTACAATGCCCCCCAAAGACCTCCTCAAACAATATATCAAGTTTCAGGCATCATGGCAATGTTGAAATTCTGTTATTTGCAGTGTTTCTAAGTATTTTGGACATTGATAAAGTCTTGGTGTGAAGAAATTTGATGACCAGAACGGAAAATAAGAAGGTATTTTGAAAGAATGGAGCACAAAAGCACAGACGAGTAATATCTGTGTTAATGATTTATTTGATATCCCGGGAAATCTCCAAGATTCACATTTTCTGAGTCAACATGTGGTAACAGTTTTACAATGTGATGATTTTGCTAGATAAAGCAAACCCAGGCCAGTACCCCCTTGCATCGCATTATGTGGACTAATTTACGTCATAAGACTGCAAAACTTCTTGCCATTTTAAGGAGAAACGAGTACAAGGTTCACAGGTTATTCTGAGATGGAAGGGACCCATGGGATCATCTAGTCCAACTTCCAAGTGAGCCCCCCAGACAGGGATCAAACCCACAAGCATGGAACCATGGGGACCACAATCAATCCATTCAAACTTTACACCATCTAGACCATGTCGCTGAGCTC
>WEKX01019891.1:264-25297 GCA_013390025.1 Pitta sordida
CTCCATGCACTAGAAAATAGCATTGCCAAAGTGCACAGTGACCCACTGTACTTAATTACACAACAAAGTTCTCAACTTTAAGTCACAGAAATGAAAAGCCAGTGTTAGGTTTCATTGCAAAATCAAGTCAAAATCCATAAACAATTTCAGTGTATGTACTATGTACACTAGAGAGCAATTTGGAAAATCAGAGACGTGTTTCTTGAAATTATGCCATACTGATTTTTACTACTCATTTTTATGAAGTAGATTATTAGTAGCAAAAATGTTATGCAAGTTTGTAAAAACAGATGCAATAAGCATGTGGTCTCAATTGTCTGCAAAGAGAAATATGTATACACTGTTTTCATTTCCCTATGTGCTACTTTACTGACCTTTAGGCCTCAGTCCCTCATTTGACTTGCACGGAGATAGTTTCTTAGGAAAATCAGTGAGCAATTATGCTGTCAAAGAACAAGCAAATAAACAGAGTGTCTTCCCCTTTAAGCTTTTTCACAAAATGGAATCCAAAATTAGTCTTGGCTTTACTGCTGTGCATGCCCAAGAGAACAGTTATCTGTAGTGTACAGGTCCAGATTCCTCTGAGTTAAAATAAAATTTTGCAGTATTTTTTTCCAGTAGAAACCCAAAGCTTCAGTATTCTAGTAGAATAATGGAACTAAGACATCATTTGTTATCTTGCAGAACACTAGCATGTTGGCTCCAAGTGTCAGCGTTTTACTGTTTTTTGGTGAACTAGAGAAGTCTTTGTCTCCATTTTAACAGTGTTGTGAGTTATGAGTTGCAGCTGAATTCTGTCTCCAGTTCCATGCACACAGAAGTACCTGGATTCAAGGATGGAATTTGAACTATAATTGTTATGGCAGTTTTTCAAACATATTTGCAGTTTCACAAGTATCAACCAATAAACTAGTTTAGTCATTCTACCTGACTTTCCTGTTTATTCTATGTCCTGAACTCCAGCCCATGATTTGAAAGATCTATCATCCTGGAAAATTTTTACTTGATAACTCTTCTGCTTTGTTCAAAGACAGCTGGAAAATGAAGCTTCTCTAAACCTGTGTACTTTCATTCTTTGAACCCCACACTTTACAAGGTAAAATCTATCCTAACATAGGCATTCCAGCTGATTCAGGTTCCAAATGAATAATGTAATTCGGAGTCCATGAATAACAAATGAGTGATATCTTCATGAAGTAGGACAAGAACAAAAAATCCAGACTCATTCTATCAACATGACAAACAAGCAGATTAAATCCATTTTCTTAAACAGTTTTGATTACTTTCTATATGATTTGCTGCATTTCATATTGAAGAGTATCCATTTCTAATACAGCACACTGAATTGATCCATTTTAATGTATTGAGGAGATTAACCATAAATACAGTATTTCCAAGTTTTACTATCAGACTTCCTTTTCTTAAATTTTCGTAAAAATTAATCTTGCCATTGGACAGTTGTACTGAGTACATGTTGTACTGTATCTGCTCAGGGATTGGTCAAACATTCATTTAATATTTGACTCAGTATGCACAGTCAGAAGCTCCAGATCCAGAATACAGCCTCTAGAGTCTGGAAGACTTTGTGCTTACACCCAAAAGCATATTCTGTTTTGATATCTGCCACTAATAGTTTCCTACACTGCTTTACAGAGCAAATGCAAGCCTGAAAATGAGATAAGAACTGCAACAGTTTTGTGTTGTCTTGGCACCTCAAAAGTATAACCTGGAGAACTGCAAATTACCTAAGGCATATTGGCATCAGGTATGTAACTGAATTAATGCCAGTTTCAAAACTTCAGAATTGCTACATTCCATCTGCCTGCCTTTGCTTCTGAGGAGCTTGTCTGTATGGAAAAAGAAGGAAGAACAAGGAATAAGTGTAAGTTTTCTCTATTACTGTTACTTGGTTGAAAAAATGCTGGTGGTAATCAAACTCAGAACATTTAATATAAAAGTCTCATAGCACCAATTACAAACTTCAGTTTTGCTCCTCTGCAGATCTGTAAATATCATTAAAAACTCATTTATTTCTATAATGGTAAAATTGAAACTAAGAAATAGGAAGTGCAGAACATATGAACAATCAGCAAAATAGCAAAAATGTACTTAACAAAGAACTCAAAAACATAATGTCTGAGTGTGTAGATGCCTAGTCCAAAGTTCAATCACACTGAGGCCTACTTTGGAAAAAACCCAAAACGAAACAAAAAAGTAACTAACAAAGTAGAGTGAGAGTATAAGATATACATGAAGAAAAACAAAAGAAATGAAAGGTTACAAGGAAAAAAAGTCACATTAGCATTAAGAAGAAATTAAGACAGATACATGAAGCATTGCTAAACATTGCTGTTTATTCTGCTGCAATCTGTAGTAGTAGCATCACAAAGAAAGAGAAGGAAGATTATGTATTCTATTCAGAGCAAGACAACACAAAGGTACAGGACTGCAGAAAAACTGCATCCATTCTGCTAACTCAACAAGGTATTATTCAGTCTGCCAGTACAATATATTCCAAAGAAAATAAACTTGTACGACATTGAAATTAAAAGGATACTTGAGATTTTATGCCACTGAAAATAAGAAACATTTGAAAGCACTTCTGAAAGATTGTTTCATTCATTCCCTCAAATAAATGTTACATTAGTTCTGTAGGAGGAGGTTTTGCATTTACAACTGGAAGAGCAACACATGACATGAGGGTGAAAAACATGACAGAACATTGCATGAACTCTATTTTCAGTATTAAAAAACCCCCAAAATCAAAACCACACCACTCCCACAAAAAACAACGAACAAACAAACACACACCCCACCCCACCCCCCAAAAAAGACAAATGAAAAAGCTGCAGGGATTTGTTATCCCTTCAGTAGAAGGGATAACAAATAATATAATAACAGTTGTTTAATTCTATCTGGTCATAGATAGGAAATTCAGCGTCAGAAATTGTAACTGATCAAGGTCCTTGGCTCAGCCTGAGATACCTGTAGTTCCTCAGCCCATGATAGATACTTACCAACCATATCATATCTGTACTTTCGATACACTGATTTCCATGCTATTTTTCAAACATATGTACGTATACATAAAAGTAACTACGTACCTAGAAAAGAAGTCCGAGGTCCCTTTCCATCAAATCTGAACTTTATGGCATCTGAAAGAAGTATTCAAAAATATTTGACCTAATCATACATATGGATTATAACACTTGTATACATTATTTAAATATGGTTCAATAGTTTTCAGGAGAATTTTACTGAAGTGTTCTTGTTGGGGTTTTGTTCACATTTTAAAAATTGAAATATGTCAATGAACTTTAGTCATCTAATATTATTCTGTTGCTTTTCCCAGCAGAATTATCATTCATCAACCAGCATTAACAGTGCCGTATCAGGTTGAACAATGGTCATCTGGGGAAGAAAACCTGGACCATGAGAAAAAGGCTGCAGAGGCAATATCCAGACATTAGGAGCTCCACTACAGGGCAACTGAATTAAATTGTAAAGAAAACCAAATCTTTGGAAAAGATATCCTTATGAGAATTGATGTCAAAAAGTCACTGTTCTTGCAGCCATGTAGTCAAATAGGCTTATCACAGCAGGTAAAGCTCTTCCAAAGGCATATGAGTTATCATAATTCTTGTCTTTTCCCCTTGGAAGGTGAGTTATTCTTGATGAAATTGCTTCAGTTTCAAATAAAACAATAAAAAAAATCGGTCTAAGATTGTTTCAGAGTTCATAGAGCACTTTCTTAAATGCATCTCACATAATAGTAAGGGAGATACAGAGTTGTTTTATTGCTACAATTTCATGGTTTCTGAATTAGCATAAAGTGTTGGAATTATTCAAAAATGGAAGTTAGCATTAGTGCTGGAGCCTAATTAAGCTTACCTAAGCAGTTATACTCTTGTTTTGTTTTTAGCATGGGAGAAACAGGATGCTTTGTTGTGTAATTAAGAACAGTAGGCCCACTACACTGTTGGCAAAGCTGTTTTCCATTGTAAGAACTGCATGATGTCCTCTACCACACAACATTAACTGCTACGTGGAAAAGAAGAGTCATATTTTGAACAGTGTAAGTGGGTTTGTATCGATGCTAGCAATCAGATAATAATTTTATGTCTCATCACTATACATTTTTAATAATCCTGGGGTCTGTCTGTAAGTAAAGGATAATCTGTAATAGAGCTGAAAAAATATCTAGACCTTGCTATAGGTCTTTTTTTGTGTGTTTTCATCTTCCCAGTAAACAGACTCTAAACTGACTTATCTTTACTTATTCATTACTATTTTAGTTTCCCAATATTACTAGAGGCTAAAAGTTAGGAAATTTGCACAAAATGGGGTTTTTTTCTCTTTTTCTGAATTTTTGGTTATGTTTGGATGATGTTTTCAAGCTGTTCTCCACAGCTATGAAAGCTAGAAACATGCACATTTTTAAATGAAAGGTGAGACTTTCTTGTTATCACTTGTGTCCAGCAGCTGGTGCTTCAAGTGCAGCATTAAATACTGCAAGACTTATGATAAAGCAGCAAGGGCTGGGTCTGTTTGGGAATATGGGTTATTGGTAGAGAATAATGTTCAGCATTGGCTTAAAAGAGGTTCAGTGTGGAATGGGATTTGGTTTCTGTGAGTGTTTTTTCTAAGGAACTTAACAATTGTCCTTTTCCAAGCAATTTCTTGGTTTTGTTTTTAAAGTGAAAAGGCTACACAGAAAGAAAAACCTGGATTTCTTAAAAATGCTGTCAAAGGCATAAAATCAACCTCCTCACACACTAAAAAGAACACTTAGTTCCTCTATTTGGTTTTGTCGTTAGGAATTTATTAACTGTTTGCAACAACAAAAAGTAAAAGTGTTTGGAAAAATATTTCAATTTCATTTTTTAAGCCTGAGGAGTAGGTTAGCTTTGCATCTCTATGGGCACTGCAAAATGTGAATTATGGGGGAACAGGGCAGAGTGAGTCTGCCAGTTCTAAAAGGTAACACTTTGTTCTTACCAGAAGGCCAAAACAGAGCATGAGAGTAGTTTCAATTATAGTGCACTGAAATATATATTTCCTAGCAAAATATCCTCAGGCATAAGAGAAGGAAAAACCCCTTCCTTGGGCCATGTTCTAACCCTCCTTATGTTGCATTTACTGGTGAGTGTCTGGGGATTGTCTAGGAATTCGTACTAAAATTAACTTTCTATCTAATTTCTGCTGTTCTGTTTGCCAGTGCTCATGGGGAATGCCATTTCAGCTGGATGAGGATGGGAAAAAGGAATGGTTAATCTTGCTTCCAATTGTGCTACTTAAAAGGTCAAATTTGTCAGTGAAGTTTAACACTGGCCTTGGCTTTTAAGCTGTATCCATCCCTTTTCCCACCAACTCCTTCTTTCTTTTGACCTCACCTCAAATGTTTTGTACAGAGATATGTCACTGAGTGTCAAAGATAAATTTAAGCAGATAACAACTCACTACTAGATTATGAGTCTATAGTTTTGCTATTCACTCTTGGACTTCAATTTTTTTTTTTTGCTTGTATGTCTGTTCAGCAAAATATACTTTACACATAACCTCACAGATGTGTGTACAGTCTCTGAGAAATAAAAAAATAATTACTTGCCTGCTAAAAGTTAGACATGCTTTTGACCATTTTTCTGAAATAAACCCTAAAATCAATTTGAAAAAAAAAAAGCAAAAGTAGATCCAATGTCCACTTCTATGCCTTCAATTTTGTGACTACACATATCCAATGAGGGCAAATTGCAGGGACAATTAAAAGCAGTTTAAAGTTCTAGATGGCTGACTCAATAAGAAAAATTTAGTTTGTGCTTTTGGGTTTTTTACTGTCAGGACTCAATCATGGACATCCACTAGCACCAAGAATCCTTTCTAAAGTTTGGTCTAGTCTTTAGTTAGAAGAAAAAGACTGTATCTTAATCACCTTCTCTAAGAGGTGTGTTCCAAGCAGCAGCATTCAGCATTTCACAGGTTATTCTGAGTTGGAAGGGACCCACAGGATCATCTGGTCCAACTCCCAAGTGAACGCCCACCCAGGGATCAGGCCCACAAGCGTGGAACTATGGGCACCACGCTCCATCCACCCAAGCCTCCCACCAACTAGACCATGTCACTGAGCTCCTCATCGAGTCTTCTGCTTCAAAAGGAGTGATTTTTCCCAGTACAAAATATTATATGTCTCATGTGATTAACAGAAATGCCAAATTGACTTTAAAATAAATACTATCTAGGATTTGGAGGAGTCCAATTTACAACTGCTCTTGTCAAATATTTTGACAACTCCCTTTTATCAACAGGAGTGACTTGTGCTGTACTGGTATATGAAATCTAGAGATACTGTCATCTTCCAGTCCAAGATGACTTTGAAGATTGCTAGTTCAAACTCTCTTTCTTTTCCTCTTTTAATATTTTTTTCTTCTCTATTTTTTGCACACAAAGGTATAATGGCAACCTTTCATATGTCCATCTAGAAAAACTCACCAATTTTTATTTTTTTAAAACCTATCTAGTTTGCTGCCCACATTTTTATTAAACACGAACTATTCTATATAATTCTGCCAGGAGCAAAATAGCCCATAGTATAACTCCTCCATAATGGAATCATTTAAAATCATGACTTATTCCAGGTCTAAGGCAACCGTACATTATTTTTAGCTGTTACTATTCTCCTTGACACAGGCATGCGAGTCAGGTACTTAAGATCCTACACCACAGGATTTCAACTGCAATAGTATACCTATATGATATCTCTTCCTCTTAAATTTAAAGCTCTTTCATTCATGAAGTTGTTTTTTCCCCAAAGCCAGGTGGATTAGACAGTGTCAGCAAGGAGAGAAAATAACAAGCCAGTTATTTAACCAATATGTCAACAATAAAAAATAGCTAAAACAAAATGGAAAGAGTTCTGTCCTAGATAACAAACTTTCTGTCATAATAAATATACTGGTCTGAATATCAAAATATTACAGGAACATAAAGACTCTCACAATAAATAAACTAAATAAACTTCCAGGCATACACAGTTGTAAATTTCTGCAGTGAGACACTTCCATTTCATCTTCAAAGTCTAATGTTAAATGTAGAAGGAAGCCATTAATGTCCTATCATTTATAAATGATATCTGCTTCTACATAATGCTTCAAAGCCATTTTTAAGCCATTTAAGCTTTTTCAATTTGCACTAAATATCTACCAAGAGATTATATGTTAGAATTTAGTGCAATATTTAAACTGATATCATATACTTAATTTTAAATAAATTTTAGTATAAAAAATATAGTGTCTTAAGATATACAGCACACGATTTCCCTCTTCTGATCATCCAGAGAGCAAACAGAAGCTTAAAGTTAAGTTCTTTGAGTTGTTCCTAAATTATTAACTTTCATGGTACCCAGAAGATGAACAGCTACTAGGGTTCCAACATCAGTTATGGCATGCTGAAAACTGATTCTTGCTTTTAAACACACACAAACTATTTTTTGAGAATTATTATTATAGAAAAAATATTATTCAGTTTTTTAAAAGAGGAAGAAGGAATTTTTTTCTAGTTTTTGAAGAAACAAAATCAATATTGATTTGAGAAAAAAAATCTGCCAGGGTCACCTGACCTTCCTAAAATGGTGTGTAGCTGGAAGCAGTTTTTAAGTCCTTCCAAAAACTTTTGTATGCCAATGCTAATGGAGGAGAATTATGAAATATGAGGTCAAAACTGAATCCTCCTACAGGCAATATCCCAGTCATCTCTTGGCTGTCCCTTTCTCATGTGTCTTTTCTCACTACATATATCCTCCAGTCTGACAGAACCCACCCTGAGTTAGAAACTGCCTCACAGAGGTTACTCCACCTTTTTCAGGTAAAATGGAAAGGCAGATCATTCCATGCTACTTATTAATACTCTCCAGCTTTTTAACTGTTTTGGGTAGCAACAGTAAATTTATATTTTGCACAGTGCCTCGGGCAACTACTACATTATACTGAACAAAAATGATGGAGAGAGGACTGCTGCTGAAAACCACTGGCTTCTCCACACTGCCTGGGTTTTTTTCAGGATTTACCATAATAAAACAAACTTGGAGTGGGCACTGTGTCAGAAGTCAAAGGGATAATGACGACATGATCATCAATAAGGAATATTTTGCTGAGAGACAGATCTCTTTCCAAGCTGGTAGCAAGTGAATTGCAAGTAGAAATTCTAATAAAATTTTTAGGACTGAGGGGAAACACTAGCCCAGTGACTCTCAACTTTATCATTACAACTTAATATTCAATTAAGGTCCATTTTAATATACAAAGCAGTTTCCCTAGAAATATAAAGCAGAATTTTTGGCCTGTTTAAAACAAGCAGACGGTGAAAGAAGGGTAAAGGATGGAGACAGTGGCGCTTGTAGACTTTCTACAATTTTTTACCTGTTTACCAAGAAAATAACTAAAGTCAGTGTCAGCAGGGCAGACAAGTTTTCGGATGAGCTGGCTGCCTTGTACATACAGTAAATAATATGTTATATTTTCACCTAAACCTAAAAGTAAGTCATAAAAGAGCATACACAGAAACACAGGATGATTTCTCAGTCACGCTGTACTTAGAGACAGATACATGACAGTATCTCATAATGAATTATTTCTATTCTGAAAGTAACCTTTGTTCAAGGAGGTCCCAATTTGCTCAAATGATCTCTGTGTATCTCAAGTTGGAAGGAACCCATAAGGATCATTGAGTCCTACTCCTTGCAGGACGAAAAACTACCTAAAACTAAACCACATGACTAAGAATGTTATTCAGACGCTTCTTGACTTCTGACAGGCTTAGTGCTGTGACATCTTCCCTGGGTGCCCTGTTCCAGTGTCCAACAATCCTCAAGAACCTTTTCCTTATGTCCAACCTGAAATTCCTCTGATGTAACTTCATTCCATTTCCTCCTGTCCTGTCACTGGAGATCAGCACCTCCCCATCTGCTGCTCCCCTTGGGGAAGTTGCCAACTGCAATGAGGTCACCCCTGTGCCTTCTCTATTCCAAGCTCAACAAACAAGCGACCTCAGCTATTCCTCCTAAGTCTTGCCCTCAAAACCTTTCACCATCTTGGTCACCCTCCTCTGGACATGCTCTAATACCTTGATGTCCTTCTTGTATTGTGGTGCCCTAAACTGCCACAATATTGCAGGTGAGGCCGCAGCAGCAGAGAGCAGAGCAAGACAATCCCCTCCCTTGACTGGCTGGTGATGCTTTTCCACAAATGAACAAACCTACAGCTGTTTCTGCAATGAATACTTCCATATGCTTTGAAAATAGTGTTCTGCTACCTTTGAGTGAACTTGAGTGATGCTTCAATCAGTGTGAGCAAAGATGTCTGAGTACAGCCCTCAGGATTCAGGACTCAGCCTACACTGATGACCAGTATTTGTTTTCTTTTCTTTTCCCCAGGGACTACACTTGCAGTGAGGCTGCCCAGACTATTCCATTGCTGTCTCCTTCACTTCAAGCTACAATTCTGCTCCCATACTGAGAAGGGGGCATTGAGTTTCCTAATTTAACCATCTTTTTCCTCCAACTTCTTCACTGGTAAGTTGAATTCAAACTCACTGAAAATGATCACAACACATCATGAAAGTCCTGAGAAAAATAATTCTAAATTCTAAAGAAAGCTTTGATGCTGTTAATATGCAGCATTTTTCAACAGTTCTATGAGTTTGATGGCAACACTAAATTGTTGCAAAAAGCCATTACAAACTCAAGCAAGACGTATTAGTTCAGGTGCGGGGTAGTGAGAGCAGATGTAGCTAGAACAAATATAGTAAGCGGTTAGTAACAAAAGATGTTATTAATGTGTCTAGATCTGAGACAAGAATGTAGAAGAAGAACTAAAGCATTGAGGTAGGGTCAAGGCCACCATGCTTTCACAAGAATCTGGGAAAAGCAGCGTGTTCAAAAGATTCCCCAATACAAATGTTTCTGATTTTGTTCCCTAATCATAGTTGCTTTTTGCCACCGGTGACTCTCAGTTGGCCAAATAGTTTTCCAGTATCTAGCATGTTACTATGATGCCTCCAAATTTTATTAAGGTTTTCCAATAATTTTCTAGTTTTCTGATAAATTAGCCTGTCAAAATAATTTTTTTAAAAGATAGTATAATAACTGGGTATTGAACACCTGTTAAAACCTGTTGTGGATAAGTACTGAATTGGATAGCCACAAAAATATAATTTATTATTGCTTGTAGATGCTTTTTTGAAGTAAATAATTGCTAAATGGAAATTTAATTTACTTTTTTATTATTAAAAACTGGAAGAGAACAATATAAAAAGCACCAATTCCTCAATTTTGTAAAATCCTTGTCATGAGGAGAGGGAATAGGTACTTTTAGGTTTGTTTATTTTCTTTCACTTGCCTTTTTTGAGCACAATTTTAGGGGTTATCTGTCTTAGATAAATACTTTAAAGCCAACACTTCATAATTTTTCTACCTTGAATAGATTTTGCATGTCATGCATAAATTCATTCTTTACAGAATTACTTTTTTTAGGTATACAAACGCAATAATTTCATATATATTTTAAATTTAAATCTGGTGTCTGTACATCTGAAGTCTTGTTTTTGATGGATTAGCTTCATTTACATCTTAGAATCTAGAAATCATGAAATCCAAGTTTTGAAATGGTTTACATCTGTACAACAGAAACTCCTGCACCCTGAATACGAGCTTCAGATTAGCATTAGACATTGTGAAATCTCTTTCTAAATGCACCTTAAACAGTAGAAGTGAGAATATTTATATAAACTGGTTTATATAAAGTTGCTAATCTAAATGCAAACGTGCTTTGAAAGCTCTGATCAGTTAGAAAAATGTTCTCTCTAAAGAATTTGAAAATTAACATGTCTGTATGTTGAAACATCTTAATTTTAAATATTTACAAATAAGTAACAATCATCTGATTTTTCTGTGTGACACAATTACAGAATAACAAGGAGAAACATTTTTGAAGTATATTTAACAAGTAGCTTGTTTCAGACTGGATATTAGCTTGATTTACCATCTGCAGAATTACCAATAACATGATGCATTTATTACCCGTAAAAGCTATTAGCAGGTCATTTTGTTCAGTTCATCATATGTGTCTTGAGACACAATCTGGCGTCTAACAGATTTTCATACATTGATGTCACAGAGAATCAGACTGTTCTTTAATTGATTGTTTCTTGCTAGACTACTTTGATTAAAACAGGTTGTGCTATTTGCTTTTAGTTCTACATTTCTCTACTTTAAATGCATGCCCAGGAAAGGCAGAAATTATCCTCATTTCCCTGGATTTGTCTAATTCAATATGCATGTGATAATCCTTGTAATCAAGCTGTTTAAAAATCGTTCCAGTTATGCTAAATCCATTACTCCCTTCCCAATTAATACAATCTACACAATGTTTTAAAAGCTATTCATCTTTCCAGGACAAATTGTTACAGGATTTTTAGATCTTAAGCCTTGGAGAAATGAGTGCATACAGAGGAATGGCATCTGAATAAAGTGTGGGTTTTTTCCTTTAATTTACTGTGGGCAGGCTCATAAGCTGGGCTCTAGCAGTAGGAAAAGAGGCAACTGTTCTGTATAACAGGATACAGCAGAATATCTGTGGACATTTTGCTTGATGCTTCATTTGAAAGTGTGGTCTCATCTGGCCCCCAAAGGCCAGCTCTATGCTCCGTGGGGAACATATATTATGTGACTTTTACTTTTGTTTCTTCAAGAACCAGAAATTTGAAGTAAGACTGGATGTGTCAATGAAATGAAGAAAATAAATGAAAATAAAATATTGCTGTTTCAAAGTTTAGAAAGTACAGAATACTACCCAAAATATTATGGTTAACAAAATTCAATATAATACTTGAAGTGTGAACTTTCTCTTTCTCATTTGTCGATAATTCTCAGCTGATTTAAATAGCATAATTACTCAGAAATTAATGTGCCATCTTACATCATCTAAGCATTTTGGTTTTTTCAATATTCAGCTCCATTACTTATTTATGCTAATGATATATAAAAATTCACTCAATGCAAAAACACAAGCCATGGCTAAGGTAAGGTTGCAATGATGCATAAAACTTATTCTTTGTCATTTAGCCTTAAGATGCAGTTTATCCTGCATGACTTTGTTTGATGCTGCATCACTTTTGCTGTCTATAGTTATGCTGCAGGTTGGTACCTAATATGAATTGCCTACAAATGGAAAGGGTACACCAACCTGCAGTATTTTGGATCATCTGTAAAGGTGAGGTCCTGAACACAGTGATTTTTCATTCTTGCTTACACAGTTTGCTGGTTCTTCTATAAATGATGAATATAGAAACACATGGAAAAAGTGTTATGGAAGTTAAAGGTAATGATTTCTTGGACATCATGCATATCGCTAAAATTCTTGAATGTAATGTGCAGTAGGATTTTCTAAGCTCTTTTTTACATACTACATATTTGACTCCAGAGACAGATGCTGGACTATTTATGGCTATGTGATAGAGACCACCTAGAGAGAGAAGAATTGAAAGAAAATCAAAAGGAGATAGGGAGAGAGGGAGAGGGAGGGAGGGGCAAAACTTGCGTCTTGTTGAGTTACATCTTCCCCAATCACAGAGACAAGGTTAATACTCTCTTTGCCTAAAGCTTCAACACCTGTTCCTAAGTTAAGGTATAGTAATACCAGAACTCTGTATATCCTCTTCATCATGATGGTATGAACACAGAGGTACCACAAAAGATCCTAGTCCTACCTGTGCCAGATAGTCTTTTTGTGTTTTCAGATTTATTTTATATATACCTGAACAGAAGATAAGAGGCTAGTACGAGGCCACAGTTAGGTTTAGAACTATCTTAGACCCCAGTTAAAGAGAATGGATATAAGCCACGTGATGAGAAAAAACAACTGAGAAAACACAGGCATCTCTCAAGGTCCTTAAACTATCCTACTTTCTTTTCCCAGCATGACAGCAGACAATTGTATCTGTATCACCAAGTTGGTATCTTTCTTGGCTTTCAAATAAAACGTAGGTGCTTTAGGATACCTGTCCCAGCAATGATAGAGGAGTCAAGGGGATCCTTGGCTCCTCCAGCTACATGATACAAATATTCAAAAAAGACAAACTACTCCTAGCATATCCCATTCCATCCCAACCTTAAAGGAAAACTCATATGTTATGCAGGTACATAATATTATTACTCGCCAGAAAATGGCTTGGAGAATACCATTAGAATGAGCAAAGGAGACTGGGCACCAGTGATTTGCCTTGACAGAACAGGGAGCAATGGCAGGGGGAACAAATGAGCAGGGAAAAGAGTGATAGTGACAAGCATCATAAGATCCTCTGGGGAAGGAGAGAAAGGAGACACTTTTAAATACAGGATCAGAGTGCAAAAGCAATACTGCAAAAGGAAATATGACAGGACTGAAAGGACGGTATACAAAAAGAGCGCTGAAAGTAGATAAACAGTCAGCATGAGGAAGACAAAATGCAGTAAAAACTGTTGCTGCTTTTCCAAATGGTAAGAACTCTGCTTTGACAATTTTCTAAAAGCTTTCTTTCCACAGGCAGAAGAAGTATTCCAAAGAAGAAGAAGAGCTATCATGTACGTCCTCAATGATTGCTGGTCTCTGTTTTCTTCATTATGATTTGCTTCAGTGAGGTCCTATGTTTTCTCCTGCCCCATGTAAAGATCCTTATTTTGGCTGCTTGTGTGACTTTTCCTCATCACTGGAGAATCTTAACCCCCCCAGTCTCCTTTCTCCTTTGGTAGCTTAGCCAATGAGGAAAGTTAACAGAAGAAATGGAACACAAATACAGCCAAGTTGTTGCATTTCAAATAATAATTTTTTAAAAATCCAGTTTCCGTGACTATCCTGTTTACCTTTCCAACCTGAAAGGTGGGCCTCTTGGAGTAAAATATGCACAAACTACAGCCCAAAACTTTTTTTTTATCACTGAACACTGAATTATGCAAATATCTACATCTTCTGTCACATACAGGGGTAGAGTTCCTATCACTCTAACCTAGAACTGCACTTGTCCAAGAGACACAAGCATATAAAGACCATGTGATGCCGTCTTTATTGAAAAGCATTTAATTTCTATTTAAGATGAGTTAAGAAGTGGCACAATGTTCTTGAACATTTTTATTCTCTCTGCCCCTCTCCCCCTTACCATGTTTCTTCTTTCTTGCATCTGGTTTAGTGTACACTAGAAAGTGTAATCTTTCTCCCTGTCAATGGTTTGAATAAGAATGCCAATGGTAACCCTCTACATGGCACAGCAAAGAAAAAAATTCAAATTGTTTTCAATGCATATAGACATACTTTTGTTCTTTATTTTAATTATAATTCCATTTAAACCTCCAAAAGGTGAAAACACTACTTCATTATTATTCCCCTGTTGAAAAATAAGAATGGCTAAAATCAGTGAAATCTTATATGTCTGAAGTCTCTGTAAGCATATCAGAAGAGCAAAAATAATTTACATCCTGTAGAGGATTAAAAAACAACTTCACTAATTAATGACATGCAACCATCTCTGGTGAGGACCTTGTCAGTCATTCCAAGCAGATATACGTCGTGTCTGTACTTTTTTGTGGGTGGTGGTGGGAAATATTATGAGCAACAAATCTTCCTGAAACGATGAGAAAACACATACAGAGATATTTAAAATACAAGGGTATGGAAAATTACAAGGGTAATTACAAGGGCACAGGAAAGCAATGCCACATCTCTTGCAGAAAGTGCTCCGAGCCTTCAGCAACCAGAAACTGCTGTTCCTCACTCTTGCTTCCGAGTTAAACTGGGAACAGACTTGCTGAAATTTTAACTCGGCACATAGTCAGAGGAAAGAGTGCCACCTACTGAGAACAGGCACTGAAACATGGCTTATTCTTTCTGATTTAACACATTCTCCCTCTTGCTTCCTAACAGGTAAAAAGCCATGAGCATATTTTAGTATTTCAGTCTAAATGTATATGTATGTTTCCAGGAACTTCAAAATTTAAAAACCCAGATACAGAGTATGAAAGTTCACATTTAAAGACCCCAACAAGACAACATGACTTTGGAGAACTGGGTTAATCATAGCAGTGATGCCGTCTCTTTTGGATTTAAACTTCTGGTCAGCAATAGCACAGAAGTTAAGAGGAAGAGGATGAGTTAACTACAGTAACAAAACTGAGGAGGAAGGAAGAAATTACATTTTTGAGGAAAGGAGACTAAAACAGCAGACTTGTCTAGTGTAGTATGTATTTCTTCACTTTCAGAAAATATTTATAGTGTGAGTGGTGGTCTTTCTATCCAAGAGTATGACTAGGTCACCACTGAACTTGTTTTTACAATTATAGTCTCTGCTCGCTTTCCCATTTTACATATTGCTGCATCACCACTGGCAAAAATGACATATGAGCAGAATGTTTGATATGGGTTTAAGCTGCAGAGAAATAATGGTGTAGAGTAGATGGGTCATATTACCAACTGCTGGCAGTGTGCTTGACTGCACTCAACAGTATTATCTCATTCATGAATACAGATCAACCACTTTTTCTACTTTTAAAAAGTATTATACTATTGCAAGAAAAAAAATATTGTTTCAAGCATACAAAATATTTATGGGACAACCCAGCATCAGTGCAAAGTGCAGAATAGGGTGGAAAGGGAAAGCACAGGGGAGAGAACAAATTCAGGAGAATGTGCCAGTGATAAGAGGCATAGTGCTGCTTACTCCAGCAAAGCTGCAGCCTTTCTGTGCCCTGCACGCTCACCAGCAGCGGGTCAAGGGGCAGAGCCTTCACATGCTAACATAAGGAAAATCAATTTCAGTCCTCAGTGGACTCAACTACTGGAACAAAAGGCAACCCAAGCAATTGCTCTATGGCACTTCACATAGTTCTGGCGTGGTGTAGGCGGCCCACTCCCAAGTCCTGTGCTGGTTCTAGAGCAGTCTGAGACAAAAATACATCATTCTGTGAAGTCTCTGGCTTCACAGATACACTTGGTTATGACTTTGGATTTGAAACTGTTCATGAAAAAGTACAACCATCTCTCTCTACCTAAAATTATTCTTTTAACAAACAGAGCTGTTTAAAATCCAAGGCCTAGACTTTATATATATTTTAAATTATACTTTATATTTTACATTAAAAAGCAAGAAACAAGCTCATTGTTTATTTAACATTTAAAGACATGCTACACAAGACCAATCTTTCTGTGTCTCTTTGTCTCACAGGGGGGAGAATTATCATCTGCCCTCCTGATAGCTGAAAAACTGCAAAGGACTCCCTTATCTCGACTATTACTTCTTAACGTTTAGCAATCAAAGGGTCCAAGGTAAAAGCAGAATGTAGAAGGGGGAAAAAGTGGGGCAAGGAGGATTATTCTTGTCCTGGAGAATTTACTAGACGATACCTCTGATTTTCTATCTTTTCTAAGACAATTTTGGCTCATCTCAAGCTCTAAGATAATTTGTGCATGGGTTGTTATGATTGTTAAAGAAAATGTTCTTGGGCCTCATTCAGTGAGAAAAGTAGTCAAGGATAATTCACCCAGTATTATCCGCCTAAATCAATGAATCAATTCATGACATCTAGCTGCAAAACCAAGTAGACTAATTGAGTAGACTTTCTGGGTTGATATCAAAGAATTGCTGTTTGAAATAGCAAATCATAGACCAGTCTATTTACACTGTACTTCTCGACAGTGCCATGACTCTTTGCTGGAGCACAGCAGCCGCAGAGCGCAGTGTGAGGATACCGCCTTCTTGCCAAGAGTACAGGGAGCTGGCCTGACTGCTGAATCTGCACTGCGCCAGTGACACTTGCCACAATTTGGCTGGAAAATTGACTCATCCTTCTTCATAATACATGATTTCCTTAAAATTTGTTATAGCAGTGTTTATGTAAATAAAGAAACTAGATAACGACTCCTAATGATATCATTGGAAGTCTAAATTGTTTTGGAGGAGCAGCACTAAATGCAAACTGCTTGTTTACTGTCATAATTAAGAACAGTATTGGAACACCCAGCTAACATCACACACTGCTAAAGGTCTATAGATCACCTGCAGAAGAAAATGTCACACTTCTTTTTAGATTACCAGTTCCAGCAGAAGTGTTTAATCTCTGAACATTTCAAGCTATCTGTTTCAAAATACCAGAGATCTGTATTTACTTTTCCTCATGCACAGTAGTCCTACTGCCTCCAGCAGGACCTGCCAGACACTGTCCACTGGTTCCCTAACAAGGCCCTCCATTGGGGTAGGAAGGTCTGTGGTGACTCTTATCAAATCAGGGTGATAGACTAATCACACTGGGGACACCGTGTATGAGAGCACAGAAATGGGGGGGAATATCCCCTGCATGTGTTTTGCCTCCATTACAGGAGTTTAAAAGAAATGCTGTGTCAGTGGTTTTGATGCATCTAGGGACTGAATGTAAACAACATGGTACAACTCTAGAAACTGCCATCATAAAATATTTTAAGAGGCAGTGTAGAGTAAAATAAAATAAAAATGTCTTTTTATGTGATATCTCACAGTAATTCAGGATTTATGGTACCTTAACCTTTAGAATCCAAAATATTAAGCTATGTTTCTTAGAGATAATAACTCGGTTGTCCCTCACTTATGTGTCTTAGATAAAAGCCTACTGCCACAGAATCCATGAATGCTCAAATACCCTTGCGGGCCTTTAGTAGTAAATCTTATGGAATAGCTTATGGCCAATGTA
The DNA here is from genome assembly GCA_013390025.1 of Pitta sordida. Classification (NCBI taxonomy): domain Eukaryota; kingdom Metazoa; phylum Chordata; class Aves; order Passeriformes; family Pittidae; genus Pitta; species Pitta sordida. The sequence goes on from WEKX01019891.1 coordinate 18,002, forward strand.
ATGGCCCACAGTAGCCTGCGAATATCATGAATTCTAATAATACTTACATCAGTAGAAACATGAAGTAATGTCTCCATTGTAATTAAATGATGTATTTAGAGCAGTGCACTAAATGGTCCCCTAGTGTGTTGGTGATATATTCTAATAGTCTTCTCTTTACAGCCCCCACACGGTAATATTCATGCTTTATTCTGGAGGGCTTTGCTTCTTACTGAACATTTGAATTGCAACATTAAGTGGTAAAGTGGATTACAGCAGACCTCCATGAATATGGATTCAGATCAAGAATCTAAGTGCTTAAAAAAAATAAAATGTTACTATTTAAACAGAATGATTATCAAAACATTTTGATATGAAGGGATGTCAGGAGTTCTTTCTTTTTTTTTTAACACACATCCTGGACCCAGCTCAAATTTGCAGCAATTTAATACCAAACATGGGGAGACATCTGAGTTTAATTCACCTAAATAATTTGCACTGCAGTTACGGAATTTAATTTTGATTATTTAAGACATAAATTTATTTTAATAATTATGTTACTACTGTATTTTAAATGTAATTGTGAAAAAAAATCAGACCACTGCATTGTCAGCTCATAAGACTGCGGCTGATTGTAAATGGTTCACATTTATGAAAGTAGTATCTGCTTCTTCAGAGAGGGGAAAAAAAATCTCTTTTTCTCCTGATTAGATAGAAACAGAAATGTTCATTTATGTATTTCTATTCTTTATTTTCCTAGTAAATCAGCCAATAATATAACAGCTGGAGGTACTAAGGGCCTGAGGCAAAGCTAAGGGCACTTCAATATATCCAGGCATGGCCAGAAATTGTGGAATATTAGGAAGCATATTACAGAACATGTAAAACTATGGCTGACATCTGATTATGAACCTATATTTTATATTATTTTTAAAGAAAAGCTGATTTTAGCATTTGAAAAAAAAATCAGAATAAAACCATCTCTATCAATAAGAAGTTTTATTAACAGGTTCTGTTCATTCACTGCATCTCAGGTTTTCCAATAATTACTTGTGAAATACTGTTTCCTTCTGGCACTCATACTAAACAAGCAACATTTCCAGAACACTGCTCCAAATAAATTCTCTAGGAATTCACGCATATGGCATATAGATTTTCATATGATTAAGCACCAGTTACCCATGCACAGCATTGCTTGTCTTTATTTAAGTCTGCCAATATTTTTGTTATGTAGTACTCTCTGGAATAACTGATATTCATGTAGGAAAACTCAAGGGGTTTTTTGTTCAGTTCGGTTGGGGTGTTTTTTGTTTGTTTGTCTACTTCAGCACTAGAAAATAGTAGTTTTGGTGGCCCACAAGTTTTGGAAAAAGATGAGCTCCGCAGTTAGAGAGACCCTATAAAAGACCATTTATTTTGCCAGTACAGAGAAGAGTAATTGATTTGAAAACATGCCTAAGCCACCTAGCCATGGCTAGAGCTTTCCTTGCATGGTATATTCATGGTCACCTTCATTTCAGACTTTGAAAAGACCATTTTGGCCTTAAAATTCCAGAAGCAGATCATCCAAATCTAGACTTAGCCACTGTAAGGCAAGCTGTGAATGAAGCAACTGTTGTATGTCAGAAATGTTTTAAGCTTTAGAAAATAATAGCTTGAGTTTCCAAAAGGCATAAATTTAGGAAAGCTGCAATCCTTTCTGCTCCAGCCCTAAATTTTACTTATTCCTAGACGTGATAATTTTTAAGGTTTAAGAGTATACTGTTAACATTTCTCTAATTTTCAGATGCCTTTGCCCTGGCACTTTCTGCCTAAAGTGGAGGTGCCAAGATACAGTGTTCTGACAGTGTTCCTTGAGTACTCCTGAGCTGGTGACAGCAGAATGGTTTTGTTTTAAAAAGAGCAGATCTCAACACTTCTTTTTTTTTCCCAAACCAGTCAATTTTGCAGCCATAAAACGTCTAGATAACATACAAAAGCTATTTCCAATGCAGATTATTTTGAATATCTTTAACAACTGCACTTACTCTTCTAGTTTAAGATCTTGCTCAGTAGGGTGATGGAACCCACACAAAGCCAGCCAAGGACGAAGTAAATTTAATGTAAAGGCAGCCAGTTAAATGATGTGTCCTGCTCTGAGGAGTCTGCCTAAAGGCCACTTTGAGAAAAGTGTTTAGTTTTTGGCTTACCAGAGCTCGAGGTTCTTCACATCTGTCACTAGGAGAGTCCCTGATCCAGGTAGGAGACTCTGGATAATACTCAATACTCTAGTATTGATTTTGGACTTATTTTAATTTTGTTAGAGTACTCCCAAGAAGACAGACAAGAGAAAGATCACTTTGACCAAGGCAGATAATTGTCTTTTTGGATATTTCCCCAAGGAAAATCATTCTGTCTGGCTACAAACTAAGCAATAAATATTTAAACCATTTAGCCTAAGAGACTCTACGTAAAGAAAATTCCTTAAGATGAACAGGAGGCCATGGTCTAGGTAACAGACTCACAGGAAAGGTCTAAATATCACATCAAAGATCAAAAATCTTTCAAACTCTGCAAGGAGGATTCCTGACAGAGGATGAATCTGATCTTCAACCAGATTATCCAGTGGTAGGAGGCCGGGTTATCTTTGACTCCTGAGAATTCAGGAAAAAAATTCACTACCTTTATACTGAGTACCCTCAGGATAACTATAATTAGGTGCTGCCAAAGCGAAGTTCATCTATCTAGAAGATTCAGTATTTTACGGCGTTAGTCCAATACAGTGATATTACACGTTGAATATATTTTTAAATACCTAATTGAAATTAAAATGCAAGTAAGGTAAACATAAAATCATCACATTCTATCAGAGAATAAGTAAGTCTTTGCCAAGGTAAAACAAGTTTCATTAAAATATAAAAATACTAATTGCTCATTAGATGCTTTCCAAGCCCCATCTGATCAGCCAACCATCAGTTCTGTTTAGATCTTAGCAACAGAGAAGAAAATAAATTACTTATTGCTTCTTTTTATCAGTAGGTTAGTATACTAAAAAGTTACTTCTTTGATCTCCCTGTAATATTTAAAGGCATTCTTTTAAAGTATTTTTCTAGATCATATTCTCACATTTGCACAATTCACGTAGTTCAATTTCTGACACTTCTGAGAAAAACAGGAAGTATTACTAGACAGAAGACTACATACAAGAAGGTAAAAACAGGAAAAAAGAAAGCATAACAGTCTTGAAGGAATAGTAAGTTCAATTATCACCTGAACTGATATCTTAGTACAGAAGAATTACAATCATAAAACAGCTAGAAAATTCCCACCTAAAGCCATAAAATATCTCTTTAATTTCATCCTCTGTTTGGGGAAAATTTCTAATGCACGATCTTTTAGGTGGTATATGTGAAACACAGCTGTGCCTTCAAGCTTAGGAACCAACTTTCAAATCCAATTGTACAATTGGTACACCCAAAACACGTGCTTCATCTCCAGGAAAACTTCAGAGATGCTTTACTAGAAAATGAACTATTGCATACTGGCTCAATTTACGTTTACTTATGTTCTCTATTAATTATACTATTCTCACCTTTTCTACCAGTGCCAATGATTTTGAGCATGGAAGAGGATGCATGTGAAGCAGTAAATGCTACCACTTGTGCTATTTCTTCCTCACTTTTATGTGATGACAAAGTTATCACAGGTTCACAGGTTATTCTGAGTTGGAAGGGACCCACAGGAGCATCTAGTCCAACTCCCAAGCATCACAAAGCAGAACTACTCTCAAATTTCAGAAGCTTGGCCTACTCAATAATCCCAAAGAAGATAGCTGGAAGTTAGAACAGTTTAACAATCCGAGATGGAAAGACAGTAAAGGCTAATGAGACCTCCAGTGAGGGACAGGGGTGAATGAAGAATGTTGAGACCAGAATGTTATGAGGGTGAATCTGAAGCTCACCTTACAGAAGTGCTACAGTTCTACATCAACAATAAAAAGCTTTAAAGCTGCTAAAATGCACTTTTTAAAAAAAAGTAATTTTCAAGTTGTAAAGTTTCTCTTTGCCAAGCTGAAACTAATTTGCATCAAATTTTGTCAGATTTTCTAGTTTTAAAATTATTGCTTTATGTCTTTGTATTCTGACAGACATCAAGTATGGATTCCAAATGGCTATTAATACACAAGTTATCTGAGTATAGATATTAGGAATACTATTAAGCCATTCATTGACATGATGTACTTTAGAACAGTAAATAATAAGTGGCTAACCATTTATTGAAAGGTCTGTTTAGCCTTATGAACCTTGTGGATATTAATAGATGAGTTTAAAGAATTAATATTTAAATTATATTATGATTCCTTAAAAAAACATTACCATTAGTTAGTTATTATTTGTAATTAGCTGTATTCATTACAACTCTTTGTAAATGTAGCCAATGATCAGCAAGGCTATACACATATGGAAGCAGAAGTGATGTTTTGTGCATCTAAGGACACTCGCTCTGAGTTAATGACATAGGAATAAATTGAACGCCAGCACACTGATTCCCATTTCTTATGCCCTATCTACAGTTCCATGTATCTCAGATCTCTGTAGTTGGATCTTTAGAGAGATTTTGCTATATGAATTGTCTAACCAAAATTTTTACTTACTGTTTTCCTCCTTAAGAAGCATTAGTACATGTTAATTTAAATGTTTCAAGATTAAAACAGTGACAGAAACAAAGAAAAGCAAGAAGAAAGAAACATTCCTAGCTGCTGAAACTTCTGACTATGGGCACTGCTGTCTCTGAGAGAATCTCTGGATATACATAAAAGACAAAAAATGGTACAATGGTTTAGAAAAAGTCACTGTCTGACACTGATTGAAGATGCACAGTATCCAAATATGTAATGGCTTTTTTACATTTTTAGGTAAATAGCAGGCTCACTTCAAGGGTTATGATCAGATTTAACATCCATCTGCACCATAAACACTCAGAATACCATTTTCATAAGGAAGCCTTCTCCAACTAATGGACCAACGTCCCACCCCGTATGTGTCCATTCCTCTTTATGGCTTGCCCATTTTTAGCCTCCATCATGTATAACGATTTTGGGCCTAAGATACAGCAAAATGTACTGTGCTGGCTTCAGAACAAACAAATAAAAATACATACTGGAAGATAAAACTAATCCCAAATCTTTTGTTTTCATTTAACGGCAGACAGCAATTTAGCCTAACACAGCTGCTTGCTTACTCTCCACCTCTGGGATGGAGGAGAGAGTCAGGAGGGTAAAAGTGGTACTTATGGGCAGAGATAAAGATGGTCCAATAGGTAAAGCTGTAAGTGCAGAAAAACTTCTTTTTTACAAGATTGTTATGAGGAGTTTTAGGGTTGAATTCACCTAGAAGTATTTCCTGCCTGGAAGAGGAAATATTTTTATTTTTTTCCCCAAAACAGCTTGGATGTATCTCCTTCTCCAGCCTTGTAGAGCAGTTAACTCATTGAAAAGATAACTTTTTCACAGATAACCTTGGAGTCCTTGTGAGAGGGGGCCAACCAAGGCATTAAGAAGTCTCAAAAAAGAAAAAGTTTTGCATTCTGTCATGTCTGGTGTACATGCTGTTTTGTTTAGTGTTCTCACCTTTGGGAAAAAATTTCCTTAAGTACTTCCACTGCCTGATATTTTGGGGATACCTGTGTTATGATTCTTCACCAAAGCAAAAGCTGCACACGCAAACAAAGCCAAACAAGACATTCATCCACCGCTTCCCATGGTAAGGCCATCTCCAGGACAGCAGGGCTCATCACACGTAACAGTGATTTGGGAAGACAAATTATGCCACTCCAAACATGCCCCCCTTTCTCCTTCTTCCCCAGCTTTATATACTGAGCATGATGTCATATGGTCAGGAACATCCCTGTGGTCAGCTGGGGTCAGCTGTCCCACCTGTGTTTGCTCCCAAATTCCCATGCACCTCCAACTTCCTTACCAGCACGTCAGTATGAAAAGCACAAAAGGCCTTGAGTCTGTGTAAGCCCTGCTCAGCAATAAAAACATCTCTGTATTATCAACCCTGTGTTCAGCACAAGCCCAGAACACAAACCCATACCAGTCACTCTGAAGAAAAGAAAGCCCAGCCAAAACCAGAACATCTTCATGGCCTGACTTCTGTCAAGTGAATAGCACCTGCCAATTCAAGGAGTCATTTACTATACAAAAATAATAATTATATTTTCATAACTGCTTTTTAGAGCTTAATACAAACATATTTCATGATAAAAAATGTAAACCACCTTTAAAAGATTCTGAAATGATAGAGAGCAATATCCAGTGAAACAGGTAAACCTTTCAAATGCAACACCAAACAAAAAGTAGAGGCTCAGCGATAGATTTACCAGCCAAGTGGCATATCGAAACTAAGCTATGAGTGAGATTTGCATTTAGTTTTTCCACAAAATCTTACACTATTGTTGTACATATTCTACCTTTCTTTTTTTAATTAAACACTATCTAGGAAAAGATAGAAGGAAGATTATTTACCAGGCTTATGTGATACGCATTCTGTTTTTCATATCTAAACTAAGATAAAGACCCTGACTTGGCTTACACATAGAGAATGAAAATAAAACGTGGTTATTACATGCTGTAAGCTCTTAGACTTTTACTGACAGGGAAAAAAAAACCCAATAGATTTGTAGAGATGTTTTCTTGATGTCCCAGATTGTAATACCAGTCATCTGCAGAGTCAAGGTTGTCACATACTGGTGGAGTTTGAGGGGCAAAGTTATGATAGCTAAGTGTGCTATGTGTGGTGGCTCTAACCTGTTCCATTAAATCTTAACCACAACCACGTAAAATCATGTGTGTTATGTGTGTAGAGAGTTGTTATGGTTTAGGGGTTTTTTCTGCTGCTCTGGTAGCGAGGGGGTTAACAGCTCAGCTCTTGCCTGAGCTGTCCGTGCTGCCATGGCCTTCAAAGTTAGAGATAAAGGCAGGCGTCTCTGCAGAATAACATACTTGGGAGAGAAGAAAAAAAGTTCAGTAGTAAGATGTAGCGTGCCAGCTCAGAACCTGCGTCGGGAGGCTGAGAGATTTGAAGGCCCCCCAGGCCCACGAGAGAAGGGGTAGAGATGTTCTTCCAGGCATCCCGCTGCTGCTTGTGAATTGGACTGACCATGGTGAAAACCTATGGACCAAAGAGAGAGAACCAGGACCGCAGAATCCGTCTAAGCATTAAGACTGAAGATGGAGAGGTAAAAACTGGACAACACTGCTGATGTGTTGGAGCCCAGAGACAGAAACTTGGAGCTAGCTGAGAGCTCCGCAGAAATCCCTGGACAGACTTTTTT
>WEKX01019891.1:30408-32908 GCA_013390025.1 Pitta sordida
TTTTACTTTATTCTCTCATATGTCCCTGCAAAGGGATCCTCATCTTTGATGCTCTTAAATGTGGATTCTAACACCCATATGATCAATATACAATAATTATACATATATACAGTTATTTTAAAACATTTGACTTCTAGAGGAAAAATATATACCATCTATATTACACATATACATATTCATACACACATCAGTGTGGGGATTGTTTTATCTTTTTTAATCCACATATTTAAAAGAATTTTGTCCTGTTCATACCTGTTCTTTTAAATTTACTATTCACTTTCTCAGGATGAAGCAAGGAAAAGAGAAAGAATGAGAGGTGGCTCTAGTTTGCTTCAGGATGATGTGTTTCAGCTTATGGTGCTTTACTGTATCTTTCAAACCACACTAGTACTAGATATCTCCCTGTGGAAAGTAGCAATTACCTTCAATCTCTCTGATCTGAAGTAATCCCTGCTACATGCACAGCTCATTGTGAATGATGAGGGCCTACTGTTTGCTGAGTCTAAAACCAAATGATCTTTCACAAGCAAAATTTAAACTTGAAATAGGATTCTCTGGCTCTTGATTCCTACTCTATTTTTTCAGTGTACTTTATATATTCCCAAATAAGGTTCAGGCTGGCTACAGATGGTGCTGGTGCGTAATGAGACGGGCTCAGAAGCTGCTTCAGTTCCCAGGGGATGGTTCTGTAATGGAACTAACTATGTATTGTCCACCTTATACACTAGATTTGATTTTGGACTATCTGCCCAACTGTGTTTGTTTATTGCTTAGCACTGGAGGGCTTCCATTAACTGTGGGTTGATTGAACATAGACTATGGAGTTAGGAGGAATGGAGCATTTTTTTCTTCTGAATGCTGATGTAATCCCTTTTCTTTATCTGAGAGTTTCACCCATTGGTCAATAGCAACTATTAGAAATAGTAAGATGCTAGTGAGAGACAATGGGTTTTTGGCCCCTTGCATTAGCTCCATATGATTTACCAAAAATAAATGCTTCCAAAGTTTATAAGACCACAAAAATTTTACCAGGTAAAACACTGTGACTCACAGATGAGAAGAGAAATTGTCATCTTTCATATGGGAAGAGATTAATGGGGAAGATGACAGACATTTTGTTCATATAGTGTAGCAACATATTTTTCCAATCCTGAAATAAAAACTTGAGTTCAGTAAATCAATTTCCCGTACCAGATGCAAATTGAAGAGTATTTTTAACTAAATTAAGAACAAATAAATTGCTATTATAATAATCATGATTAAATTGTTTGGAACTACATTTAAGCATAAAGGTCCAGGATAAGCTTCCATTTTCTTGTCCAGTTTGATAGTGCTGAAAATAAACATCATGGCTATGGCTTTTAATATCCAATACATACATATGTCTCCTTTTAAGAAATACGAGAATTGAAAGTAGGTAAACTGCTGATTCACCAACATTGTTCACAAATTTAGTTCAAATACAAAATTCCAAGGTTTACAACAAGTTCATTATAATTCTGGCTGTATATAGGAAAGAAAATGAGAAATCGGAATCCTAACAGGCTGCTTCCAAATAGAGTGAGGAAAAAATATATTTTAATAAGTAAGTATTCATCTGTTTAGAATACTAGCAAAAAGCTCATTTTAAAGGCATGGCATTAACTATTAAACATGTTGTCATTAGTCTTTATTGTATTGGTGCTATTTAGTCATTTAACATGGTGTTCAGAATAGTGCCCAAGGAAGCAGGAAACAGGGAGTAATGTCCCACAGCACCACCATTCATACCTGGTTGAACAATAATGTTTCAAGCATGAAGAAGGAAAGCTTGCAAACAAAAGCGGAAGACAACCACAAACACAGATTAAGTCTCTGCTCAAAAACAAGTTTTGTGATGAAAATTCATAATCTTTAAATGAATTGATTTCAAATACTTTTTGGTTTTCCTTTCAATCTGAAATACTGGTCTACTCTTTTGTGCTTTACATGACTGCACAGCACAGTGTGTAGTCATTGAGAAAACTAATGTCTTTTTGTTTCTAGCAATCCTAGCTTTTGAGAATTCAATCACAACTGGAAATTCAGCAAACTAGTCCCAGGCTATTAAAAGAGGAACTTAGACTTAGAAGCATTTGCCACAAAGGCAAAGTCATTCATTCCCTTTCTGTATGATACAGTAAGACAACAGTGCACAAATATCAATATTGCTGAAAACTCATTCTCTTAGTGATTAAGATAAATGATAATCTCTTCTAGTGATTAAGAAACAGGTAAGTGCCTCAGTTTTTGAAGCTGGGGGTTGGGGTTTGCGGATTTTTTTTAACGTGATATCTTAAGATTTTCACAGCCTTAACAAATTTTAGACCACAACTTTGACTTAATTCAATTTTGCAGAGAGGGTAACTGAGGCCTCACAAGCCTCACAAGAGTGGGTTCACAAGGAGAAGCTTATATGTCTCCTTGCCTGCCTCTCTGTTGCTCTCAAAACCCAAGAGTTCACAGCATATATGACAATTAT
>WEKX01019891.1:37908-44071 GCA_013390025.1 Pitta sordida
CCTTTAAGAGCCTTTAAAATGAAAAACAGCTCCAAAATCTCAAACGTGCTGCAAAAAATTACAAGGAGAAATATCATAAAAATACTGGGATTAGTCTGGTAAACGAATTACTAACTCAACCCCTTAAAGCAAAAGTGCTGCACTTTGTGGAGCTCCTGCAAGCCCAGAGACGGCTCTGATGCACATGTTCCTCCCCAAAATACAGAGGGCTGCTTCATGGGCATACCTGAAGATGAAAGTTTGCCCCAAACAGAGAGTAATAAAATCAATTTACCTCCAGCAAGCATTCCAACTGCCACAAATGTACTGACACTACCTGAATGGACCACAGACATGCAGGTACTTCACCTGGCTGTGGGCTTCAGCGAGGTCGCCACAGAACAGCAACAGTCTAATCACAATTTCTTTGGTTTCCAGAACCAGTAAGAAAGTAACAAATCTTCTTAAATGTATATCTATGTTTTAAAGATAAGACAAGTAAATAAAACATTACATTTACTTTTTATGTACCTTGCTTGAAAAATTTTTGGTGTGCCTCTACCATCTGAAGTATTTCTAAACACTTTCCGGCCATTTCAAAGTGCTGCAAACTTTATGTTATGAACATTTTGCAAATGTCATAGCTGAGAAATGTAAGCAAGCAGTGTGAGTAATTCATACTTTGAGTTAATTCTTACTTTAATTCTTATATTCTATGTTCTTATATTCAGTTTATTCTGATGGTTTATAGCTTCTGCCATGAAAATTTTTTTGGTTAATTTGAATGTGTTTGGTCCTGTGACAGCTTACACACAGCAAAGAAATCAGAAATGCACTCAACATTTTCCTTCTCAAATCAAGATGAAACCTGTGCTCTCTAAACAGAGTTTTAGCAATTATAAACAGAGGAAAATTTGTGCTTTTAAAAGAAAAATAGTTCTCCAATTGTTCTGCAATATCTGAAATCTTTTCTATTATCCTTTCAAAAAAAGGAACAGATGTGTTTTTCAAACTGTGGTCTCACCAATGTGCTATGAAACAGTAGCTGAATCCCTCTCCTACTCATTTTGAAATATTCAAGGATTTGCGCTCACCTTTCTGATAGAGGAACAGAACTGGCCCTAGTACCAAGATGTTTACCTCCTACCACTCTCTTAGTGCAGGTTTTTTTGGGCACTTGCTTACTAGATATAGTCTCTTATTCTCAGGCATTAAGTGTAAAAAGAGAACCTAAATGTGTGATTTACATGCATTCAGAAAATGTTTTAAGAGGTCTTGGTTTAGCTACTACATAATTGTATTACTTCAACCCTTGGATTTTTCTTCCCACATTTTTTATTTCTCACAGCATTTATTTCATGCTTGATTTTAGAATCTGATGAAAAAATAAGTGATTTTGCATAAAATCTTGAAAAATTCTACTAAAAAAATGAATTCCCTGTTATGGTCAAAATAAGTGATGTTTTAGTTGCTGATTGACAGTATAGATAGCAGTTATTAATCAGAAAACCATGAGGTATCAAGTCAAATGATTCTCACTGCCTGAGAAGTACAACTGTGCAATTGTATGGAAAACTACAGTTCTGATCAAAACAAATAATGTAATCAGGATTACTTGACAGACTGTACTTTCTTAACACTTGTTGACTGGTATTGATCATAAATGCTTCTCTCCATTCTCTCAGAGGAATCCTACATTTTAACTCTTCTTTTAGTGGGACTAATCTTCAGTTCAGTGTCATACTCCTAGGCATATCACTACTTTTGACCACAAAGCAATTGGTTTGCAGTGGGACTATGTGGATATCCACACTCTTTCCCCACAAACCTGAAACAGATCCACTAACAGTTGGAATTGACTCACATTTGAGATAGGCAAAATAATATTTCATGTCTAGAGTATCACAGTATTAGCAAGGTTGGAAGAGACTTTGGAGATCGTAAAGTCCAACCTGTAACCCAACACCAACCCATTGTCTAAACCATGGCACTAATTGCCTCATCCAGCCTACTCTTAAACACCTCCAGGGATGGCGACTCCACCACCTCCCTGGGCAGTCCATTCCAATGAGTGATCTCTCTGTGAAAAACCTCTTCCTAACCTTCAGTCTAAACCTCCCCTGGCACAGCTTAAAGCCGTGTCCTCTCGTTCTGGTGTCGTCAGCCTGAGAGAAGAGATCCTCACCCATCTGGCGGCAACCTCCCCTCAGGTAGTTGCAAATAGCAATTAGGTCGCCTCTGAGCCTCCTCTTCTCCAGGCTGAACAACCCCAGTTCCCGCAGCTGCTCCCCATAGGGCTTGTCCTCCAGTCCCTTCACCATCCGTGTCGCCATTCTCTGGACCCTCTGAAGCAGCTCAACATCCTTCTTAAACTGGGCAGCCCAGAACTGGACACAGTACTCAAGATGTGGTCTGACCAGCGCCAAGTACAGGGGAAGGATAGAGTAGTCAGTTTACAAAGTATTCTGGGGATAACTGAAAGGTATTTCATGCCTGGAAATATTACTGTAGAGATGAGTCATGTGAAAAAAAAAAAAAAAGAATGAAAATCATTATTGTTACCTTCAGCCTCGCCAATGTCATAATGAGGAAAATGAAGAGTAAAAAACCAAAAAAACCCTTTAAAAGCTAGATTTTCCTGAAGAATGTTCCTTTATTGTCTTTAATTATATTCCTAAATTTGAGAAGTTATTTATTTTTCATGAAGCTTACACTCACAGGGCAGACCTAGTTGTCTCCATTTTAATTACTTGATTACTTCAAGAGAGAAGAATCTGTATCAAAATTTTTCTATGCGTCAGTCTCGACAGTCCATATTTGTAGTTTTAAGGAGAGTAGTCAAGGTCAAATAGGTGTCTCTGCAACCACTGTATTCAAAAACAGTCCCTGAACCTATAGGTAGCTATTGCTTAATAACTATAACAAACTAAGAATAGCTAGTCTTGGACCACAAAACATCCAAGTCTCAAACTAGAGCACACTCAGTCAGCAAACTAAGCCCCTTCATTTGCTCCGCTTGTTGATAAATCCTCATGCTCCCCAGGGACATGTAGTCATCCATCCAATCTTTCTTCACCTAAGTCACAATTAGAAGTGATACACATTCTTAAATAGAACTTATCTATGTTACTATTCTGAGCTATAAGTACCAATCGTGTAATTTTGATATCCTTGAAAAAAATGCTTTAAAGACATCAAGATTTCAACTACAATAGGAGTGAAATACAAATATTGCTTAAGTTAAATGAACAGTTTGGATATGTAGTATATGCAATATATGCCCCAATATGAATTGTCTTTTTTTTTTTCCCCAGAAATTTAGTATCTTATATGCTGCACACAGTTCAGATTTGTGGCGTTAAAAAGAGATAACAGCCAAGCTGTTCTAGTTCCTTTCAGACAAGTATATGCACATGTGTGTCTGTATATAGAAAACATACGAAGTAACACCTTGGAAACTATAGTCAATCAGAAATACTTACATATTATGAAATCAAGACTACCACGTAGATATATATTTGATTCATTCTCCCATCATACAATATTCCTATCACAGCAACCTGGGAAGTGAGGAATCCTACATACGTTTGAAATTTCTGGGACACTTTCTTAATTTACGATTTGAAAAATTTAATACGCTTTGCCTTTAACTTCCAATTTGACACTACTGGATTGAATAAGTACTTGTGGATGCAGTAACAAACACATCTCCATCCAGGTTAGGTTGCTGCTCATGGCAGAAGTGGTAGGCTGATGACATGCAAGACCCAGACTACCAGAGTCCTCATGCAGAATTGCATTCCATCTCTTCTGGCTCATGTAGCGTAAAGAAATCCTGTAGGACTGAATCCCTTACCACGGTTTGAAATGAACTCAACTCAGCAAGGACTTAAATCTGGTTTGACACAATGCCTTCTTTCATTCACGTAAGTATCCTGAAATGGTTCAAATCTGGTCTGATGGTTAGGTCAAACCCTACTTTTTTGTCACATAGAGGAACAGTATCATAATTCAGCATTACACACTGATGCAAAATATCATTACTGAGTTATCAAAAGATGCCACCTTCTTGGAATTGAGTCAAACTATAACTTCTGCTGTCCAGACCTTGTGTACACATCCCCAGCCTTAGATATCAGAAATTGGAAGGGTTTTTTGGAATGTGGATTTTGTGCCAGTTGAAACTGGTTCCCTAACTGCTCATGTCCTGAACTTAAATGACTTGCTCACACTGCTGTGATGTTTTACCCACCTCTCAGTGCTCATGAATTATTGAGACAATATGACAAAAAAACAAGGAACACAAGACTCCGATTCCTTAAACTTACAAAGCACTTAAAAGAAAACAGAATACTAAAAAAAAAAAAATAAAAATCACACTCTCTCTAATTTCACCTTTTGTTTCCAACTGATCATTCATCCTTGTAGTTTTCTAGGTAAAAAGACTGGTGGTCCCTAGGAACAGAGACCAGTATACAGCTGATACCTCACACTGCACTTTGATATCTCTTAGTACTGACCTTTGAATTAAATGTCGAATGCTGACTGACCCTTGTGCATAAACTACAGATCAGAGTTTACATTTAAGAAAATCACGGTTTATGTACTTGCCCCAAAAGTATGCAACATAAACTCATTATTTAACACAGTTTAACATCCCACTTCAGCAGGATCTCAGCTTCTCTAAATCTCAACATTATGTTACATTCAGAAGCCAACAGAGCTGCTGATGTGATGTGATGTTGGTTTTTTTAATACTGCTTTCAAAGGTAGAATGCCACCCACTAGGACTGCCACCAACCAGCAATCTAGGTTATTCTTGACACGGTCTCATGAAAATAATGACCAAACCTAACCCAGCATCCACTGTGAGAAAATCGTAACCTTGAGTTCAGTGTCTAATTCTGGAATGAAATGTAAGCATTCCCAAAAATATTGTAAAGTTGTCATTACCCAAGGTAAATCTACTCAAACAGTCATTGTCTATGGGGGAATTCAGAAGCGGAAGCTTTGTGACTTGCATGGTAAGGCTGTGGCTGCTAAAAATGAACAGTTACTAATTGATAGAGGCTTCAAAATGAAGATATATGGTATTTGAGATCCTGTTTTGATCTTTTTTACTTTCACACATGTGCCCTTCTGTGTCCTGTGGATCTTCTATGTGGCTCGGTGGGTACATGCTCCACATGGTATTCTCTTTTTCTGATGTTAAAATACAGCACATAGGCTGTTACACATGGTGCAGGAGCTTCTCTTTGATGGACATATAATCAAGCAGGAATTTGAAATATGGCCAAGACTTTGCTTTTATTTCTTGGTTATTGGACATAAGTATGAATTTAGAGCCTGTAAAATTTATTCATTTTTTATTTTATTAGGTAATTTGAAATAAGTGGGAAAATCCTTCTTAATTCCTTCTCCTGCAGTCAATTTCATAAGGTAGTTTAAGCTATCAGTACTTTAACATATATGATATGATAGCATTGTCAATACAAGACATTATTAGGAACTATTTTATTGTTCACGCTGAAGTGTGTTTCTTTCCTTTTTTTTTTAGTCTTGCCAATCAATGCCATTACACCCACTGGTTTTCTCCTGCATGAGCACACTTCCATTAACTCCCATGTGTCACTCATTTTAGCCTGCACATTAAAATACTGGTCTTGCAATTAAATTTCCCAAAGAGCCCTCTCTATCAAGGTATTTTCCAATATAATTTGTTTTAGATGTGTTTATGAGCAGATTTTCTAAGTACCTATTTGAAGTATTTTATTTATGCACCCTATATTATGTGCTAATATTTTATTTACTCACATTTATTATGTAAAAGAAATCTATATTCTATTTTAAAGTACACAAAATATAATCTAATCAAAGAGGTTTATAACTTAATTTTTTACTCTTAATTTCTTCGTAATTGAAAAAATCTTCTTTGCTTAGCACAGATTATCCTCATCTATAACTAAATCTTTCTAGTATTCAGTAATAAATACTATCACTGAGTGTAAACTTCAAGAAGAATAGCACTGTAGCTATTACTGTAGCAATGCAGTGCTTTGCTACAGATTTTTTATTGTGATGCAACTACTCAGTTATTTTTCAAGTTACAAAAGCTTATTTCCATCTTAGAAGGAAGTTCAAGCCTGAAGATTTTATTTTTCTTATAAAATGCAATAGAAAGATT
>WEKX01019898.1:0-20461 GCA_013390025.1 Pitta sordida
TTTCTGTACTGCAAAATCCTCGAAAACTTGTAGGCAGACCCCAAAAGGCAAGCTGCTGTATTTTGGCATCGTGAACTGTTGACAGACTTGGTATCTGTACTTATGGAGTCAGCAAACATAGTGAATGAAACACTGGTCTTCTCTGTCTGCAACAAGAACCACCTTTTCTAAATAAAGAGTGGACACATTCGGCTACTGTCTCACCACGTTAGTCACCACTAGATAACCTAAGATTCATAACTCCGTGATACAACCACAAGTGTATTTTGGAAGTGTTGCTTGTGGTTGTTGAAATAAACAGAGTACTCTCTCTGTTTTTAGAAAAGGGATCAGTTGCAAGTCTTGAACACCAAGGTTTGTAGAAGACACAAAGGAAGTTAGAATCCACAATAAAAAGAAATTTGCAAAAGCAGTACAATTGAATCATTGTTCCTCAGATTTCCTGACCCTCTCCTGCCTTGCACGGCTTTATAACAATGCTCTTGAGCCATTACAGTCATTACTGCTGCTCAAAAGCCTTACCTACAGAAAGAGGTACACAGTGTCAGACCTGAATGGATTAGTGATTTCATCCAAAGTTTACAGCTCTCAAATAGTCGGGAAGCTGTTTTGTTGACCATAGTAAATAACAAAGGACATTTGGCAACAGCCCAAGCCATGTGCAGAGATACATGTTAAATTTCAGGGACTTATTTCTGGCATAGCTTCTTTCTTACCAATAGTTATTCATCTGAAGACAGATGCACCAGTAAAGAAAACACTTTTGCAGTCTCCCTATTACACCTTTTTTCACCTGACAACACACTAAAAATTCATAGGCACAACAAGTACTTAGGCACAAGAGTTACTACACCAAACATACACATTTTAACAAAAGCTTTATCATATGTTGTGTAAGAGCAGATCACTTTCGACAAGATGACGTTCCCTGTAAGCTTGGCTTTTGCAAGAAATCTAGCACTACTGTTCTGTACCAGTAAAGTGCAACAGTTCAAGTAAACTACTCTCAAAACAGAAAAAACATAACAAACAAACAAAACCCCCACCTGCTGGGTCAGCAAGAGATTGTCAGGTACTGCATAGCATTAATTTTTAAAATGGTGCAAGCATTAATAATTCAGCTTACAAAGTATTCAAAAAAGTAACTGAATTGAAACCATAGTAGAGGGGAACAATCTTACTGATATCTGAGAAAATAAATAATCCTTTTGCCTTTAGGCTGAGAAGTAGAAAGTTGGGTCATGACCTCCAGAGATCACCAGTTTTCTTTTATCATTTTACAGTTTGATAATCTGGAGTCCCATGTAATTTCTTAATGAATACTATATATTATAGGGCAGTTATGGGTACAGTAAATACTGCACAGTATTGCAAGATGCTGTGGAAAAACTTGAACACATTCATCTGAATTCTACACATCCAAACAGCATGTAGCTTAGTTATCAGACCTTGTCCAGCTGTGTCATATTAGGTGTGTAAATTGTGTACTGTTAACAAACACTACTTGTGTAAATTGTCTACTAAAGTAAACCTAATTTCAGTTGTTAATGGCTTTTAAAATACAGCCAGAACACTCATTCACATGGTCTAATACCATCATCTTGTTAAGGTTACATCCATTTTATGATGGTGTATACAGAAACAAGTTCAGCAAGAAGTCCTCTGGAGGCTTGACTTACCTGAGTCTTTGTTAAAAGAAGTTAAGTACATATTACGCTTAAAAAACTAAATTCCCATGACTGTTCACATAATTTTCAGTACTTGCATTAGTCTTGCAAGAACAGGCTACTTCTGTTCAACCTCATTAAATTATTCACTGCATAGAACGCATGCAGCTAATAAATGTGATGTGAAAGTGCTTGCTGTAACATTTTTGGAGGGGACTTCACACAAATTCTTTAATTCTGAATTGTCAAGATTCAGTTCACTTTTTTCCATGACAAAGCTTATCAAGGTTATGTTTTTGCTGTTCTACTGCAAAAGCTTTTCAAGCTCTCTAGTCCATGTAAGAGTAAGCACTGTACCAGACCCCACTTCTCTTCTAAGATGTTAAAACCAGCAAAAGAAGCTTTCATTCAAACTGCCAATCTTTGTATCATTTTCTCCCAGCCTTCAAAAGCTATCACAAGTTGCAAGGAAAACAGCTCTTATGTAATTCTGGATCAACAACTGAAATGGTGACTACCATACCTCTGAGGAAAAAAAATAAGGCTACATGGGGCAAGAGAACCAACAGGACGATAGCTCTTACCTGGCAGTATGACCAGAATTACATATCAATTCTCTTTTTGGAAAGTTAAGAGATAGATCATCTATATGTACTATTTTGCTGATACAAGCCAGTGAGGCCTTCCTGATCATGTCCAAGAAATTACACTTCCCCAGTAACAAAAATTACACAATTTCCAAGAACAAGATTAATCCCACAAGTTATGGGGGCTCTGCCTTTGTGGGACTGACAGAACCTGTTACACAAACTTACACGCACAGAAAGGTCTCTTTTGTTCTTGGTTTGTGTTCACACAGGGAAATGCTTTTCCATAGCCAAGAACTGAAAAAACCCTGAATCAAATCTATATAAATATAATCAAAAGTCTGCAGCTTTGAAAAGTGGGCAATGTGAAAGAGAGCACAGATCTGTAATTAATTAAAATGTTGTATTTGAAGGAATTGTACATAGTCCAGAATGCTTGAAGCTACTTTGTTATGCAGCAACTGGAAGGAGGAATGATAGAAAGGCTGGAACAGGGGCTCCATCTCAGCTGCCTTCTGACTCTCAGTGAACTGAGATGAAGTTTCAGGAACTCTTATTGTCACTTTCTTAGTGAATAAAATTTCTTCTAAAAGCAGCATTAGCATCTCCTAGATATTTAAATACTAATCAGTTTTTCTGAAGGCCCTAAAGGCTATTCGGGAATCTTAACAATTATATCACTGCATTTTATTAAAGCTACATACGCAATAGGAGGCACACACAGATTCTTCTTTAAATGTTTGATACAAACAACTCCAGGGGAAAAAAAAAAGAGAAAAAACAAGAACTCATAGTTCTTGGTTCATATCAGCATCTATTTTTCAGCAAAGGCTTACGTTAAATCCCAGCCATCCAGGCCTGACCCTCTAGGTACATCTGCATCACCATGTTCAAGTGGCTCACAATCCAAAGGCAATTCTCTTCCTACAAGAAAAAAATACAACAAAGTATGGCTGAGAACCACAAATGTACATCCCAAGGTATGACAACAACTCCAGAAATTCCAGAGAGATGCACAAAGGGGATGAACTGATTGACTGCAAGGAATTAAGCAGTTTGGGGCATATTGCTACTTTGCCCACTCATATAGACAAGATTATCACCACAAGCAGCAGCTTTCTTCAAAGGCCAGCTATTGATGCACTGTAGCCACATTCACAGGGACAGGTCTTCCAGTTTCCCATGAACACCAAGGAACTTGACCCTTCACAGTTCCTAGAGTCTGACCCTTTAACATGAGACATAATTGAACTACCAATTTCTGTGGAAATTCTGAGCTTTCCCTTAACCACATGTTGATATAGGAAGTAGTTTGTATTACGTCTTTCAATAAGGTCAAGGAGCACTGAAGAAAAAACCAGCAGCATCTGCCAAAATACTATTACCCTCAAAATCTTTTATTTTAAACACCAGTGAATGTAACTGAAAGAGCCAACTCTTCCCAAACCACATCAGGAGAAAGACCTGAGACCTCTCCTAGTGGAGAGCACTTGACCTATCAAGCAAGTCCAGTTCTGCAGACAACACCTGCCACACGGCCTGACTTCTGATCCCCACACCTTGAACCACAATTGTTTTTATTTTCTTCTTTGCAAAAAGAAAACATCTCTGGTTGTGCCCATAACACTAATTGCAGGGTAACAGCCCCCATGGATACTCATGTTGAAGTATTGGAGTTAGGTGGTTTTACACTCCGCAGCTAAATTACCCCATCACCACACAATCAACTGAACACATAAAACCGCACAGTAATCAACTGCCCCAGGCTTGTTACTCTATTCTGTACCACATGCAGTTGTTTCTTTCCACAGACAAGTGAGGAGTTCTCCAATACAGACCTGAACTACCTGCAGCAGTCTGTGCTATTGTACAGATTTTTGTCTCCCTCCTGTTACAGCTGGTTACTAAAATAATATTTCTACTCTTGCTCAGCTCAGACTCAGCTCACCTGCATATATGTTTAAGTGCCAAATTTACTGCTTTCATTTTCACAATTGCTTTATTGAAATTCTTTATTTTTAATCTATTAGGAGGTACAAAATGAGGTCATGATATCCTATGTGACCGGAGCAACAACTGTTAAGAGCAGTCAGGTCAACGCTTTGCTTCCACTGCAGCTGCTGAACACGTCAGACACTAATAACAGCATCTAGAGAAGAGGTCAAAACAAAAATAATTAATTGAAAAGACAGATAAGATAGGAGTTTTGCCCAAGTTGGGA
Source organism: Pitta sordida (assembly GCA_013390025.1). NCBI lineage: Eukaryota > Metazoa > Chordata > Aves > Passeriformes > Pittidae > Pitta > Pitta sordida. Next base: position 4,476 of record WEKX01019898.1, read on the forward strand.
AAAATTCTGATTTTAGAAGACAAGCAAACCCCCAAACATATGCTACCTTAGAGTGCATGAGAACAGGTAAGGCAGCACTTCAGTCTTCTCCTTAATGTTATGCAGCTGTTCACACATTTGAATTAAGCCAGTTTTTAAGATCTACCCACATCTCTGTGTTTCAGGCAGGAAACGAGTCTGAAGTTCCAAGAATACAGTAAACCACATGCCATTGTTTTCGCATTTCCCATTTCCATTCACCTCAAACGAGCACTCCTGCACTTTGGAAGGACAAAGGAGTGGGCACTCCGCTCAGTCTGGTGAAGAAAAAAAGATCGATAAGAGATAGTTGGAAGAAAGATAAACTAGTTTCTCCACCATCACATAATGCTCAGTTTCCAAATTCCTTGTTGCTACTTAACTGTAGGGGTTACCTGATTACTTCTGCTCTTCCTACCTTCTTCCTCATTATATATCAATATTTTTTTAAAAACTAACCAAACCAAACAAAAACTCCAAAACAAAACCCAAATCAAACAAAACACCACAACTAAAAAACAAACCAAACAAAAAACCAAACACTCAAAGAAACCAACCAACAACAAATCAAATAAACAAACAAAAAAAGAGGAAGGATTTGAAACCAGCTGTACTTTTGGTCAACTACTTCCAAGATTTCCTGGAAGTCCCTGGGAGGTGGGAAGAGGGGACATTTATAATGCACAGCACACATTAAACCTCATGCACACTGCCATTGTCCTGTCAGTACATTTCATTAAGTCTTCTTTTTTTTTGGCAAATGCTACATTTGTGTATTAGGACAAGAGAGAGATCACTGTGGTGCTCCAGTTTTGAAAACCTGCAGCTCTAAAGTCTGTCAAAGACTGTCCTTTTAAAGGAATCCTGAAATCTAGTGTGAGTTGGTTTGTAGGGTTTTACATAAATATATATATATATAAAAGTGTGTGTGTGTGCCTATGTCACTATATTCTACGCATCCTTGTTAGTATCAGGAGTCATACAAGTAAGAAATTTTGGCAAGAACACATGATGAGACAAACATACGACCTAAGAAATTCAGAGCACCTACCAGGAAACAATTGAGATTGAAATCAGAATGCAAGAGCTGGCAATTGAATTCTAACCTTTTCAAAACTGACCTTGGGTGCAGCTTTTTGTGCTCTCTCTGCAGTTCATCTGAGAAGTGCCTGGCAAGCCACTTGAACTGTATCTGATAATCCCTGCATTTTGAGAGTTTAGAACAAAAGCAGGAAAAGACACTCCAAATATTAATTTTTGCCTTTTTGATGGACTCTGCTTTATTACACAACAGATGGATCCTGGAATTAGTCAGTACACCATGAAGAAAAGATAGACATCAAAATATCAGTTGGATACCTGATATTATGAGCTAGACAGAGGAACTAGTGGGTAATAATCTATGCTTAGCCACACAGATCCAGCATTATTTGAAATCCACTTCAGTACAGTGGTGAGTGTCCCCGCCTCTCATGCAGGAGACCGGGGGTTCAATTCCCGCCAGGGAGGCAGTGGTGCTGTTTAAGAGTTGGACTCGATGATCCTTGTGGGTCCCTTCCAACTCAGAATATTCTGTGATTTTTCATCCAGGAGAATAATCAAATTTACATTTCTTCTAGACACATATTCTTCTGGATGCAGATAACATCAATATTTGGACTGACTGAACATCTGACAGCTGAATCAAGAAAGATTGTCACTATGTGAACAGACATATATCTGCTATGCAAGAATCTGCAGTGATCAGGTTATTCGCTAGGCTGGCTACAGGATGCCTGCAACAGCTTCTCTTCTTTAAAATAAACCCCTAGTTCTGGAGTTCTCATGTGCAAAACAGACTTTGAAGAGTTTCAAAGAAACAAATTAAGGTTGTATCCTTCCAATCAGAAAAGGATAGTAAAAGGAAATAAATTCTTAGGATGTTTTATTTGTCACTTAATGACTTATATCACATCAGTTCTGCAAAGCCATCACCTTCCCAGGCTCTTGCTCAACCTTATGAAGCTTGACACCACTTAGAGATACTTTAATAAAGCCCCATTCTGCAAAGCCTTGGTACATATTAAACTTTTTACAGGGGGAAAAAAAAAAAGCAGTCTGGAAAAACCTGGAAAAGAGGTAGAGGAGTGGAACAACTTTCATGTAAAGCCAAGAATCCTCACAGAGAGTTCAATTAAACCAGAGTCTAACACCTCCTTCACACTATCTCAGCTGAGGTGTTATCCTTCTTAAGGCTCCAGAGGCATGTAACAAAACATACTGGGCAGGAGCCAAGTGCAAAGGAGATTTTCACACTCCTGGTTTTCCTTTCACTGTGTTCCCTCCCTCTTCCACCCCATCAAAAAGAAAGACCACAAAGACTTCCATTGGTCTAGGTCTCTTGAACCCTCAGAATATTACTTTAGAATGGGAAAATTCAGCTCTATGCCTGCACTTGCTGTATATATTGGTGTAATCAGTTCTCACAGAAATCATTTAGAAGCTCAAATCCACCCTATCGGGTTTTTCCCCACTATCTTACTTAAATTGTCATTTGTGTTGTAATCTATTCCAGTCAGCTGGACTCTATTCAGTGCATTTCTCTCCCATCTCACCTCCCATAACACTGCCATAGTTTGACCATCTGCTCTAGTGTCCCTGCTCAACGATGTTTCCAGAAACAATCTCCTTTTCCACGTTCCAGATCTTCAAGGAAATTACTTTTCTGGAGAACTGAAGAAGACCTGCCGAGGAAAGACTCTCTACAAGTATCATGATAGAATTATGCCTAACTGTGCTTCCCTCAGCACCCAAAAGAGAAGCCATTCAGCTGAATGTTATCAGCTCAGTGCTTAGGAAGCTGACACCTATTCTAGAATAATTCTCCAACAATGGCCTTAATAAGTACAGTGCACAAGTTAAGGATGACTCCTGTAAATAAACTGGCATATAGAAATACGTATATCTGAACCAATGAGCCATGGTATTGTAATGCAAGATGAATGTTTGAGGTGCAGGCTGGAACAACTGAATGTGTGTATTCCTGATTCCCACATTGAATACTGTTATTGATACTTGCCTAATATTCCTCAAGCAAGGCGAATTAAAAGTAAGAGGCTCAAAAAAGTCCTTTAGCCAAGAAAGTCACAAGACACATTAATGTAAGTTTTTTCCATAGTAAGAGGCTACAGCTTCTTTTAGAATCTGGTTTCAAAGTTGATGAAATAAGATTCTGCAAGAAACTCTATACCACAGCACAGAAGCTCCCATCGTACACTGACCTCTAGTGTAACAAAGACTCAAGACATCAAAAGACTCTTCAAACACTTAGAAAAATTACGAATTTTTTCTCCCAGCACTCTGAAGTACATTTTCATGCAGTAAAAAAGACTGAAGCCAGAAGGGCCTCCCACGATTACTCTCAACTGTTTAACAAAACTAGATCATGGGTAAAAGAAGCTACAGAACCTAAATTGTTCTAAGGACGTGAAATTCCTGCTGTGTTTACACAATTTACATCACAGCTGCATTTAACTACTTTGAACTTCAGCTCAATTTAACACCTACAAATTCTGGATGTAAGATTTGTTTCCTAACTACAGTTTTACAAAGCTAAATTAAAAAACAACAAACAAACAAACCCAACAAAGGAAAAAAACCCCTCCAAACATTTGAAATAGAAACACTTGTCTTGGGTAAGCCTTATACCAGAGAGATCACAATTAGATCACAGATTCTGCATCAAGCAGAGCTGCTGACTAATATGTACATCCTGTAGCCAGCACTGAAGACAAGAAGCCTATTGGAAATGCAGTATAAAAATCTGAATGGGTTCTCACTCCCTAAGGACACAGGGCTCATAGAGTTAGACCGGGATGGCCTCTTAGCCCAGGTAGGCTGGGGTGAGAGAGTGGCTGCTTGGTTTGGATTAATAGCTTTTTAAAAGGGAAAACCCCCCAACCAGGCAACCAACCCACGAAACAAACCCAAACATAAAACACAAACAAAATAATTAAGTTAGTTTCAAAATCAGCCAACTTAAAATCCAAACAAAAATGGTCACCCCCTCCCCCTTAACTTTCAGGGTTAAAGAACTATAGTTTTATGATAAGAACTATTTAAAGAGAGCATAGCAAATTCTAAGACAATAGGACAACTGAAATGGATGCCCAAATTATTAGGTCTTGTATACCACTTCTGTTCACTCCCTATGCCCCTGTCTCTGCATAACAAATCCCAGATATGCTCCCTTTACTTCAGACCATTTTTTACAACTCCTTTAAAAGCAGGGCATCATTCAGAAACTGTGATATTTGGAACGTGAGTGTGAATAAGTTTACCAACTTCTGAAAAGCAGGTGTATGTGGCTATGTTGGAACAAGAGCTTTTACATGCACTTTAGAGTAGAAGGACTTATAAATGGAAATATCTTTTGAACAAGTTTTTAAAAGCCTCAGAAATAGTAAGTTCGAAAAAAGTTAAGCACAGCATGAAAACAGCCATCATAAACTTAACGTATGAAGGAAGTATTCAGAAATCATCTCAGAGGTAGATATTTGAAACTAAAGGAGGTCCTTTACATTTGCAGTCCTGGAGTTGAGTTTGTGAAGATAACCTAGAAAGTAAGAGCTCAGTTTTTAATACTGGTTTCTAGCTGGAGTACCAGAATTCAATAAACCCTTATCTGTGACGACAACATCTGAAAGAACAGATTTGTATTAGTAATTAAAAAACCCTTTACTTAATGATCGAATGTGGTTTCGATCCCTGCGTGGGTGTTCACCTGGGAGTTAGACTAGATGATCCTTGTGGGTCCCTTCCGACTTGGAATATTCTGTGATTCTGTGATCAGTTCAAACCCAAGCAGTTTCAGACCACTTCTGAAATATGTACATGGAAGTCACTAGGAAGACAACTATGAATATCTGCCACTTGCCTTCTGCACAGCAGTGAGCTTTTTACCACTCCAACAATGAGTTCCACCTCAACACCTGCATCTGGAAGTCTGATTTTTGGATATACTGTATCCTGCAATTTAAACCTGAGCCTCCCTTGGCAGACCAAGGTGATAGCACCAAGTATACATGCTGTAATGAAGTACAGCACCCTGCATGCAATTTGCTAAGCTGTCTGGAAGAAGGAGGATTTCTATCTTCTGGCCCAGAATGTTACAGGTAAAATCTTAACCATTAGAGTTGCTTTTCTTTTCTTTGCTATATCACAGACAGTTCATAGCCAAGAACTCTTACTCCAGCTGTAGAATAGAGACAAACTCAGGATTTCCAAGGATATTGGTCACCAGGTAAGGCTATTTTAGGCAGAGTTATGAATAAGATTCGTGTTTTAACATGAGACCTGGTCTAAGCCACTCATCCATACTTCATTTCCAGTACAAGTAAACCAACTCAGCCATCTACTTATCTCTCAAACAAGGAACTACATTGAGAAATCCCTTATGATAAACTCTAATTCCTATCCAGAAAACAGTTTGCCACCAACTGGGAAGGCATAATATCACTCTCCCAGTTCCAAAGGAGCCGCAGTTAATGCACAGAGCACACCAGATCTCTGAATAAGTGAGTAGAGAAGTGTGTGAGTGAGCTCCACTGGTTTGCATAACAGACCCTTGCCATTGTATTTGAAAGAATGTGTTCTTCCAACAATTTTTTCTCTAAATTCTTGTATTTAATTCAGTGCATGTGGTGGGGGGAATGACTTTGAGAACAGTCATCAGTACACAGATGTTCCACATTTGTTATGTCACATGAACCTTATGGCTAACACCCAACATTAAAAGTCTAAAATCCTCCCACATAAAAATCCACATGATGTATTTGTTTCTAGAAGAACATCAGACAATATATTAGATGGTTGGAGACAGACTTCTCCAATACTGTCCTTCTTTAAAAGAAACCAAATGAAAACACCTGCAACAACCTTTATTTGGTTTTCAAGAAATAAAAGCAAAAGTAAAAGCAAAACCAAATAGACACATAACTTAAGTCAAGTAGCAACTGGACAAAATTTGTCAGTGCTAGGAGGAAGCCCTTCAAATTGAATTAACTGTAGTATATTGTGTAAAGAAAATGCACATATGTTACGTACAATCATGTTCAGAATATTTTTTGGTTAGCTCTTTTTCTAAAGAAACTTCAGAAAGACAGGAGTGATGCAGACAGCTTCATAACCAGTGCAGAGCTCCAAAATCTTCACTCAAAGAAGTTTCCTATTTTCTTTCTTCCCAAATGAATTCAAACAAACAAACAAAAAATCTAGCATAGAAATTGATCCCAGAATACATGGCCTAAGCTCTGCCCTCAGATCCTTACTTTCAGCACTGCCTTCATAAGGAACATACCTCAAAATGCTGTGCATCCAGAAATTTGTGTGCCCAGGACTGGTGAAATACTCCATTCTGAATTTTGTATTAGGCCATTGATAAAGTGTCATGCTGCAGATTGCCTGAGTTACATATTAGGAAACTGTGACCAATGGATGTTTACGGGGTTGGCAATATAATATCATGTAATTACTTGTTTCAGACACTAATTCCTGAGCTGTCTTTATTAAAAGGCAGTAGTCCTTAAACAGAAATTTGCTGGAGTTGACAGGTCACTGTCTGTCAAAAAATCACATTTCTAAAGTGAAAGTTACATCAAACTAACTATGAATTCCTCTTGGAATACACCCAGCTTACACCTGAAGAACTACAGTTTTGACCAGATCCATGTGTTTGGATTTTGGCATACACTAGAAAGCATCTATTAATTCATACATCAGTATTTGAAAACAAACAAGAAATTCAATAAGAATAAATCTAAAGCCACTTTCTACCAGTCATTGCATGTGACAGACCTGCGGTCAGCACCCTATATAACACCAGAGAGAGGTTTCAATTTCTCGCTGACAGAAACTTGTGTGACCTTGGAGAAGTCACTGAGGTTGGTCTGTAGCTCCATGGCAATCTCAGCCAGCTGCTGGCTGCCAGATTCCCATTCCTCTCCCTTCCCTGCTCCATAACATGTTTGACCCTGCAGTGACTCATTTCAGACCAGTAACCATAAAAATAGTTCAATCACTCTCTTACATATTAAACACAGATGACTTGGTACGGGGTCAGAAGAGCAGAGGGGGGCAAACGGGGAAGCTGGTACATGTGGGTGAGAGCATGGTAGTTCCCTCCCATAATACAGCTCCCAGTCCATCATTCAAGATAAAGGGAACTCTTCAATTTCACAGGGGTCTGGTGAGGATAACTAACTAAAGGTTAAAAAAGCACCAAGATTCATACTGAGTCAGTGGAACAATTTTTTAGAGTGCCTAAGGAAGGGAATTTTTCCCACAAAATACCCATTTTGGGTAAGTCTTTGGCTTCCATCACCCAAACTTCTAAGTTCTCTAGGGACTTTGAGTCAGATACTCAGTGAATCAAAATAAAGCTTACAGAGGGATACATACTAATGCAGCAGACATCAGGACAGGTCTCTGTTTTGCAGGAAGCTCCAGGACAAGGGAGGGAACAGGCAAAGCAGTGCCCTTCCCTTCCACAAGTCTGTATGCACAAGAAGATCACCATTTGCTGCTGTTTCTGTTCCTTCTGTGTTTGTGTGTGGGGCATCACACCACAGATTGATCTGAACAAGTAATTCCTGCATCAGAAGCATGCATGACGCTTTGTCTCAACTAGACAACACCTAGTCACATCAACAAGCAAACAAAAACAAAAACAAAAAACAAAAACAAAAAAAAAGGGCAAGACAGAGTCATCAGGATGTTCACAAGATAAGATGCCCCCAAAAGCTGAAACTCATTTCACCTCTCTCAAAAAATGGAGGAGACACAATCCGCTCTTAAAGCACCCCAAAGGAATGCTACAGCTTTCTATAATCTCCAGAGTGCTGGCTGTATCTCTACTGCTGTTTAGGCTGATACCTCAAATCCGGGCAAGAAAACCCATTAGGAAGCCCATCAGCTCTGTGGCTGAACACCCCAGCTATCTCTCTCCTCCAACTCCCATGTTCTAGGGAGTATTTTTTTATCTAGGCTGATGCAACTGTTACATTCTTCCTAGCACTTCTGTTAGGATAGATGTCTTAGGTGTAAGAATTAGATAGGATGTATGGGATCAGAGCAGGCATGTGTTGATAGTACCGGAGCAGAAACAGAAAGGTCACAGCAATGTTCACTTTATTATCATAATTAGAATATAGCAGAGAGAAAATATTTAGCAACATATATTATCTAGCAGAATAAGTAGCAAAAACCTCACTGAAAAGCTACATTTTTAACAAATTACTGAAGTGATCTGTGGGAAACTCTGCTATAATGGTAAACAAATTCAGCACATATCTAATAAGTTTATTTCTTAAGACATACTTTGTACAACAGCAATGTATCTCCTCACACATATTTGTAAACAATTAAGCAGCAGCATTTACCCATCTGCAAAACCTTAAGCAGCCTCTGGAGCCTTTAGTCTCCTTGTTTGTTTTATGAATCAACACAAACACTGGTCTTATTCATGAGCAAAGCTTTGGAAATTTTACTCACTTAATGGACTACATTATTATGGTAGAGATTATCTAGGCCTATGGGATTTGCATAATTCCTTGCTAACTGTCTGTGCCATTAAAAAGTTTATGTTGCTTAATAGTTTATTTATGGACTTAGGTTCTTTCGGTTTAAGGTAATTGTCTCAAATTATAGCTTAAGCCTAAAATCAGAGCAATTTTGTGGTGTACTTCTTTGTAGCCAACGGTAGTGGTAGTAACACAGCCTACTCTATGTAGAATACAATAGACTGACTGAATTTACTGGAAGCAATGTCATTACTGCACTGCCATCAGTTTTGCATAAATCTGCTCAGAAGATGTCTTTGCTGTTCAGCACGCTATTGAATAAACGCTGGGGGGAAAAGCGAGCATGACGTGCAGATCTTGTAGAGGAAAGTTGTATATATTTATTACAACACAAGAAGCACTTGTGATAAGATTTTACATTTTTAGAGTGAAGTAATGTCTCTATGCTTACAAATTCAGTTTTGGAAACAGAAGCAAGTACTGTAATCGAGAACACCAGGAAGGCTGGAAGAGCCATAGTTTGATTGCTTTGCATATCAATTAGCTGCTAGCGGCAAGAAGCTTCCAACACAACAAGCGACAGAAGAACATCTTCGCCTCACACAACTCCCAAGAAAGCAGGGCTGTGATTCTCACAGCATGTTTACTGTGATCCCCACCTGGAGGCCTTATCATTACTGGCAAGCTCAGCCAGCGCTCCTCTCCTCCGCATCTCAACAAGCACAGACCTCCCTGCTCCACACGCTTGAGAAACTGCAGTGCTGAGACACCAGCTCAGGCCTGCCCTGCACAGGGGGTGCCCTCTCGCTTTTTCCCAGCTCCCTGGAAATTCCTAACCTACCTGCTCAGGGCAGATGTTCAGTTTCTCAGTCAGCCAGCAGCTGGCAAGTGTATTTTTTGAAACATACACAATGGGCTAAAACACAAAGGGTAGATTTTTCTTTTTTAAATTGAGTTTAGACTACCATGTTTCACCTTAAAAAGTGAGGTATTTTTTAAGTCTCATGATTAGCCACTGAAGAGCTAGACACAGTGTAGAAAGGCAATCCCCTCTCAGCCACTATGCTAAATATGAAAGGACAAGAACCTGAATGAATGCAAAAAGTACCTATTTGTATCATCACTGAAATTCACCTAAATTCAGGTGAATTTCCATCCTTACAGGCTAAAAAAGAAGCAGGGGAAGAAAACAAAAAAAACCAAACCACACCAAACCACCCTTACAGTACAATATAAACAAACAGATTAAAACATTATAGAGTTTGCAGCAAATCTAGGAATCAGCTATTGTTTTCAATGTCTTCCTTGCAGTTTAGAAAGTATGTGCTGTAAAACACCCACTTCACGTATCAGCCAACTGGCAGACCCAAGTGTTTTGGGTTTATGTTATCTGAGTGATTTCTAACCTGCACTTGCACAGCTCTGCTCAGCCAGACCTTGGTAGAAATCCGGCCTGTGCATATTTGCAATGTGCACTGCTGCTGAGAGAGTCGCCTCTGACAGGGGCCAGTGTGAAAGTAGCAGAGGTGGGAATCTCTTCTGACAGAGTGTCCTGGGACAGAAACAGTGGCCAGAAACACAGACTATTGTTAGAGTTTCGGTCATGAGTTCAGAGGGCAAATCACATTGCTTGAACCTCTTAGGCACACTCACTCCTTAATCTGCAGCTTGAATTCCTTCCACATATCAATTAGATATACCAAAATAAAAGCCAAATCACTAGCTGCATGAACTAGCTCATCCTCCAAATCCAGTTTAAAAAAAGTTCTGCAATTGCCACACATTCTAGAGCACAAGTGTGGGTATCCCAGAGACAAATACATAGTCTTAAGTTCCACTCAGATCCCTGTATACCGGTTTTACTGACTGCATTCAAATAACTGCAGCAGCGTTGACTAAGATACACCTGGCAAAGAGAAGATTGCTTTTATATCTGTAAACCACCTGCCATTAATTCACGTCATAGTAGTTCACCTTGAACTCATATCCCAACACCAGCAGACACCAATGTCAAATGAGACTTGCAGTCAACTGCCTGTTCAGCTGTTTATGTGAGAAAGAATACTTTCAACTTCCAAAATTTTCTCATAAATCCCCTAGAAATAGAGCATATCTATAATTAAATAAATGCCACTCAGACAAAATAAAATACAATCTTAGATTTAAAGGTTTCATTATTGAATAAGCTCCATTACAACTAAAACGTGGCATCAGAGGTGGTGTCTCTCTTAGCTCTCCTTTGGCAGGGGCATCAATTATGCAGGATATCTTCTGAAAGGGCTGCAAAACTAAATTATGATGTTCTTCGTCTTGTTGAGTAGCAACACTTATGAAAGAGATATTTTATCGGCACATAAACCAATGTCTTCTGTCAGCCTAATAGTACTATGGATCAGAATTCCACATACACTTATTAGATTGTCTTCCAAGTTCTCAAAATGGATTTTTGAAACATTTCTTCAGAGTCAGAGACATTTGCATGTTCTGCTTTCATAATAATAGAAGTTTTTTTCCTTCAGAAGACACATTTCATGGTGCAGCTGATTACAAGTCTTAACCACATATTCAAAAAACTGCATACAGTAAAGAATTCATTATCACAAGGTAAACTTTATTTAATTTCCTTAGATTCTCTCACTTCTACAGCTCATTTTGCAGCCATCTTATCTCCTTATTGTAACTTAAGTCCATTGCATTCAAAGTATATAAGTTTCAGTGCCAATACCAAGCACTAAGTTCTACAGAGTAATTCCTTCAAGCCAGAGTGCATTTCCCTTCCCCAAAACAAATCAGCTTTCATCAGTTTTGGTACTTTACTGTCTCACTTCAATATATGAGAAATACTGAAAATCAGATGTATCAATTCATCTCTAGAATGTTTAGAAACAGGATCTGGAGCACATTTTAAGTGAGAAATTGCTCAAATTGATTGTTTATTTATTTATTAACATGCAAATCATTTCGTCCAAATCCACTAGCAGCATAATGCATTCACTGTTTTAAAGATGCTGAACTTTCTACATGCAAAAAGCAGAGAGATCTCAACTGTTTGCTACAGGACCAAGGAGGAACAGACTTGCCACAGAAAGAGACAGAGTTGACAGCAGTGTCACTGCTGAAATTCCAGTTCATCACAAACACCATTTACAGTTTCAAAATTGCCAGCCCTGGCAAAATGGATAACAGAGACAGGTGTCCACTTCTGTAGTTCAAAGATTAAGAAAAAAAAATCTTTAAAAGGACAGTTCTACATATAATAATTGTCTCAAATTAGTCTGCAAGAGATTTTCTTTTTGACACTCTAATTAGGCCTTTACCTACAGACATAAAGTTTATTGAGACATTATCACTTGTGTAACTAATGCCCTCCTTCCAAACTCACACCACTGCTCCACTCTGGCAAAATTATTGAGTGGTGCAAAACCCAAAAAATGGTATACAAGATGTGCATTTTTATAATTTTTTTTTTCACCAGAAAAGAAATATACTGTAAATACAGCTAAAGGAGAAGATTCAGTGGAGGTCAGGCAAAGGTTGAAGTGCTAAAAGAGAATCAAAGCTCGGTAGACTCACAATAAAAAAGCCAACCCTTAAAATATACCTGCTTTCCAGCAACCCTTTTCCTATAGCTAGCTAGGAATCATAGTTTCTTCTTTTTTCCATAGGCATCTCTCCTCTTCAGGTTATTATGCATCATCCTAAAATGCACAAGCACGTCAACCAACTCCAATTGAAAACCAGTTATCTCAGATGTTGGGACTATTTGGATCAACTGGATGTGGCCTGAGTGTCTAGCAATGAAGTCTCTGGAGCAAGTTAAGGAGCATCCAGCAAAAAACTGAAGAAAATTCCCAAAGAACTGACAGATGAGAGAAACAAGACTATAAAATCCAAATAGAAACAGTTGAATATCCTACTGATAACAGTCCCAGCTAACTGCTGTCTCTAGAAAGGCCAGACACAGAAATGGAAGGAATATTAAATATTTATTTTCCTCAGGCAAGGCAGAAAGACATGACAAATGCTACATGATCATGAACAGGTAGGTCATGCACTGGCCCATTCAGATCATCTCTATAAAACGTCATCAAGACATATTCCGTGCTTAGATTTATCTTCTGGACTTAAGCATCTTGTGACAGCTTGACAGAAAACAACTCCCTTATTAATGAAATTAATTTCATTCAAAATAAAATCCATAAATTTAAGCATGCCTCACATTTTAAAAAAATGTATTTTTCAAACAAAAAAGCATAATGAGGGACATATTGGATTCATGTAGTCCATTATAGTTCTGTTCACCTATGTGAATTTTCACAAATGCTCTATGACAACATCATGTTACACTGGAGAATGAAGAAGCTCTTACAGAACTATAATCACCTCCTGATCTCCAACACCTCAAAGCATCTCAAGCTTCCTCAACAACTACTGAGACAGCTCTCTTCACTGAGCAATTATGGAACAAGACTGAAGACTTGCCTATACACAACAGTGAGAGCTGTAGTCGAATATCCATCCCCAAGGTCTTAGAAATGGATAGTACCCTGCAAGAAAGAAACAGAAACAGGCAGTAGAAAAGATGAAGCAAGATTCTCAAGTGCCTAAGATAAATGGAACATAAGAGTGATTCTTATGAATCAGTTGCACAAGCAAAGAAATGCAATCAATATAGAAGCTATTAAGAGGATAAAAAAAAAAAAAAACTAACCAAGAAAACAAAACTTAAAACACAATACTCAGGTTGCCTTGAACAACCACATAATACCAGATCTTGCGCTCAAAGATCAAAGTAAGTATATTATTGAAATAGAATGAATCAAATAGATGCTGCAATTAACCCTGTAAAAAATATAAAGTAATCTTTTTTGAGCATAATCTGCCCAAATAAGTTCTAGCAGCACATTTCAGGATAAGGGTCCTACATGTCACATCTATTAAGTTAAATATGTCTGTGCTGTGAAACATCAGAAACAGCACTTAAGGAAGAGCATGCTGCAAGCAGTGCTCAGCTAACAAACCCTGCAGCTCAGCTCGGCAGTCAGGACACCTCTGTTAACAATTAACACTGGAAAATCTTTGAATAACATGGACTTTGCTATGGAGATACTAACTTCGAATCTAAACCTCAGATCTGAATTACGCAGTATTTTGGACAACAAGATCGCCAGACAATAATGTAAACAGTGACCAAAAAATCTAATGAGAATCTTTTCAGGACACTCCTCAAAAGGAAACCTGAGAGATTAATTTAAAGAAGTTCAAGGTAGTCAAGCAGTTCAAGGTAGTCAGCAGTCAAGCTCATTGCCAGATGGCTCCAAAATTTACTTCATCTACCTGTAGTGCTGAACACCCTCTCACATCAGGAGCTTACACAGCCATGAGTCTCCACTTAGCATGTCAGATATGCATCTACAGCCAGAATGAAGGGAGAAATCAAAATGTTCTGGTTTGGTGGCTTGTTTTTATTGTTTAGTTTGGTTTTTTCCCTTTAACTCAAACACTTTGATTCAATACTTTATAAGGAGCAAAAGTTCTGTTAAGATGTAAAAGAAAATGAGGTGATTTTTTTTGTTTGGGTCAAAAAAATATATATGAATTAGCCTGGAGAATAAACTGATAGTACAGCACGGTCTCCTCTAAAACACTGGAGCAATTCAACACCTGAAGATGCCAGTGGAGCCAGGTATCCTTCCTAAATGAAGTACAGCAATAATCTGGAGATCTTGGTCTGGGAGATGATGTTTGTGGACACAAGACTCCTCTACTGCGAGGCAGGCGTGCAGGAACAGTCGCTGGCAGTCACAGAATCACAGAATATTCTGAGTTGGAAGGGACCCACAAGGATCATCGAGTCCAACTCTTAACACGGTCTCCCTGGCGGGAATCGAACCCGGGTCTCCCACATGCCAGGTGGGGTCACTTACCACTGTACTAAAGTGGACTACTACAGTTTACCAAGGTGTACCTGGGTGCTACAAAGTCAGCAGGCAGAGGCAATAGTTTTGTTAAACTCAGCTGCATGTTCCTAGGAAGGCATTTTGTTTCAAGCTAATCTTCATAACTGACCAGCCTTTACCCTGTAATAAAGTGGGTTTGAGACATTAAAAAATCCTGGATTTTATGCAGGTCATCCTAACATTTTGTGGCCAAATACAGATTGGTGGCACCACTGAGCAGTTACAGAAAAGGCTAGGAATCAGATCATTGCTGGGAATGTTTCCAAGCAGACAGTTGTATTCTACTAACTCAAATAAGAAACTTATCTTCCCTATGCCAAAGTAAAACTCCATTTGCAAAACTAAGTGAAAAATCAGGCCTTTACTGATGATCACAAGCCAAAGCCATGATGTTCAATAGCATGTATTACTCTCTAGTAAACTGTTAAGCATTCAGTCCAAGTTTAACAAAGCTTCCCAAAACTTCCTGTGTTGGCTGCATTGACCCCTGTATAGCTATTTCAAGTCTCCTTACTCCCTAGCATTTCTTCCCCATTGTCTTTAATTTATTCCACCAGTATAGAAGAGACATGCTGTCACCAAGAGTATTCTAACTCCCAAATGCAGCAACTTTAAAAGATGCTGAATGCTCTCATAGCGCTTTTACAATCTCATGAACAAGTAAAGCATCTGCAATTTTAGATTAATAACAGTCATACACGGTTACAATCCACCAGAGCCAAGCAATGCTGTGCAACTGCAATTGTTTTAGGCCTTTCCCAGCTGCGACCTTCCCTGGGAAGTGTCAAGCTTCCTTTAAACAAAAAACTTGTAAAAACTTAGTATGGAATAGGAGTTACAAATACAAAGGAAAAAAATCCAATTCTAGCATTTTAAGCTTCAAATGAACACTACTTTAGTGTTCCATTTGAAAGCTTCTAATTTGTCAAATCAGAACCAGCAAGTGCGATCAGTAAACTCAGGTTCTTATATGGATCCACGTTAGGTGACGTGAACTGTGGAGAGCACGTATTTTTTGTCCAGTCTGATACTGTCCCCACTGCACCAGCTCCCACACACACTGGAGGTCTGACACCTTCCTTGGCTCATTAAGAGTAGACACTGATGTGCTGACCCAGCAACCAAGACCTGCGATAAAGCAGCTAACAAAACTGAAGGAGTGGCCTAGAGCCACCCCGGAATAACCAGCATACACATGCAGCTGGGAACAGGAAGAGGGAAATGGGAAGGCTAGAGAGCTTTAGTTATAAAATTCATCCCCAAAATGGCATTACAGTCGGCCCTCTTGCACCTTGCACGCCCCGTATTGCGGCTTCGGATCTTAGCGCCATGATTTTTTAGCCATGTAGGAGACCCCTTTCGCAACTGCGCATGCGTGACCTGCTACGAGGCCGCGGTGGCAGCCAGGACGGCATCACGGGCGGCGGCGGTGGCTCGGGCGGCAGCAGGG
>WEKX01019914.1:3415-15241 GCA_013390025.1 Pitta sordida
CTCACAGCATCAAGATATACTTATCTCACTGATCACGTCATAAGCACGCAGTGGTCAGGAAAACATATGTCACAGTATCACCACAGTAAGCCAAATACCACCAAGTCTGCAGATGTGAGGACAGTGTCAGGTAAAGACATTTTGGGGCAAGACTGTTAACACAAACTAGTTCAGTAGTAAAACAGTACAGTAATCATGAAAGTTCCTTACATCTGAAAAAAGACACACAGATGATTATAAGGGTGGGATTAAACACCAAACTAACATCCCAAATAAGGATTTTCTCTTCACTTAGTATCTAAATTACCAGAACTTAATCCCTGATCCTCCCAAAATCAGAGTTTCCTTTCAAGAACACAACTTTTCATTGTGACCTTCATTACCCTGAATACTTCTTTCCATGTCAGCAAAAACAATTTCTGGGATGTGAAGATACAGCAACAAATATCTTGTATCTAAATATATGAAAGCATTTCAACAGTACTTGCAGCAAAGCATGTTGAACACGGTATCCCATGCGCCACATTGCAAAATCCTGATTATGGTCTTGGACAGTGCAGCATTCCAAGAAGTGTTGAAAATGTTTTCTCATTTTAGTTCCTTCTGGCCAGGCAGTATGGGTCTCACAGGCTAAATTCAGGTTTATACCTAACCATTTAGGAAAACATGGGGGCTACTGCCTCCTGTACCTAATAATCACACAGAACTCCTTTCTGGAGGTTACTGCAGGTCTGAAATGGAATTAAGTCCAACAAAATACTTCAAATCTCTGAGTCTTATGTTGGTGTAAATTTAAACCATAAATTACTAGCTCTGCATTTTAACTGAGAGTTAGGCCATGTTTAAACTTTAGCGTACAGGGAGAGGATTATGGTTCCTAACCTTCCTACCCACCACAGGAAAACCCATCAACCTCACGCATTGACCCTGATGATTTTGCTGTAAAAACACACATTCAGTGTTCAAAATTTTAACTTACGTTCAGCTCCATGTCTTCATTCTGCAGAGTGTCTTCCACTGAAAAAATAGGTCTCTCCTCCACATAAGCATCATGAAATAGGCTGAGAGGGTACCATTTTGTTGTATATCTATATTTGCAGCTGGAGAAAGTAAAAAAAACCCATTAGAAATGAAAAATTATTGTATAAAGTATTTGGGAAAATCACTCGGCTGGGCTGTGCTACTGGCATGTGTGTTACTTAACACAGCTGCAGGGCAGACCAGGAAATCATAGAAGGTGACAGATCACTGTTTTTTTAATTGAGTTTAAATACAATAATGTTTTCTGAAGAAACTAAAAATAGACATCATGTGCTGGCCCCAGTGGCAATTATCCAAGTTTTAAATAAAAAAAACCCATTAACATATGAAAACAAATAATATCAAAGGATACGTATGCTGTTTTAAACATGATTATTTCTAACCTGTATTTCCACCTTATGTAATGCAAGTTACCTACTAACTGATTAATCTTTAAGACCCAATTCCAGTTTTAGCTCTAAGGGAGACTTCTCTGAAGACATTTTCTTAACTTATTAAGGTAAATATGATGTATGGCATTAATCTAACACGACACGGAATTATTTTAGGCATGCAGGAAATGAAAGTCAATTTCCACATGTATCAAAAATGCATGCAGGGTAAAACTTGCACAAAACTCATCCAGGAGATGACTGAAAATCAGTTACTCAGCTGATCTGGGAATATGAAATTCAACTTATGTCAAATATTAGACTTCTTTTCTGAAAAATCCACAAATTTAAGCAAAGTAAAAGACTCTAAACATTATTAAAGCACAGCTATCATTCTTAGTAAAGAAATTCTTATGGAAGGAATTTATTTTGGACTGTAAGAAGCATATACCACATAGATTTGGGGTGGTGGCAGGAATTATTCTGCACACAATGTTTGTAACATTTTCATTTATTTTAATTTTTAATTTAAAATCTGCCTCAGACAGCTTTGGAAATTCTGAAGTCCTGAACATAGCAATTTTATTTAACTGACCCATACACTACTGCTGTTCTAGAGTTGCCTAAAACTTCTCAGATCAAAATGATATTTGAGTTTACTGGCAAATGCATTTAAGGTTAACTGAACACCTTTTAATACTTTCTGTCCAATATGTAAAAAAATTGCCTTTTTATCACTTTTCAGTCTAAGAACTGAAAAAGTTTGCACCAAAAATCTAAAGAAAATCTGACAAAAACCGAAAAAAATTATATCACTGAGTCAAACTGAAAAAAAGAACGGCAGACTTTTGAAAAGAGAGGGATATTAAGACTATATTTTACTTATTACACACTTTGCAATGTGTCTATGTTTTTTGTATTCACCAATCCACTGTTTCTGTACTGCCTGGTTACTTCACACTCATATTCCACTGCATCTGGAGAACAAATGCTTGCACACTTTCCCTCTGAAACACTACTCACATTTACAGAGAATCTAAAAATAGCTGCCTCCACTGAAACCACAACACGCATTACAAATGGTATGATGGGGCAGCACACCACTACCTATTCCACTGGGCACAGTGGCTTTCACCACAAGAAAGTCATTATGCTCCACACTACAAGGCAGGAAAGGGTCATGACTCTCTGACATAATTTGTGCCCTCATCAAATTCCTACTCCCGTTCCTGTACTGTGCCTGAATGCCCTTTATATAAAGGAATTTATCAGGCAGGTCTTAAGCTCATAAGGACCTCAGTAGGATGAGAGGGGAATTGCCATATGTTAGATTAGCACAACCCACCCCCCAATCCCAGCCAGAACCAGCCAAATCTCCATCTTGGACCAAAACGGGACATTTTTTATGCGCAAGTTAGCCAAGTTATTAGTTACATTAGCATGAAAAAGAGACAAAGGCAATTTTTGGTATAACTACTAGCAGAATAAATGACCAAATAAAGGAATATGGTGTTAGACTTCTGGTAAATGCAAAGAAAGCTTCAAAGATAATCTTCAAAGAAAAAACAGATAAAATGTCTGCACTGATACTCTGATTTAAAAAGCAAACTTCTTTACATACTTCCTTATGCATATTCTATTACAAATTATTCACACGTGAAACTATTTTATTCCAGAAAAGAGTGCCTTTTTACTGATTAATTCTGGAATAAAAGTAATTTCAAAGTAGCTTAAATTTAACAAAGTATGATGACATGAATATTAATAAAGAAATAGCATACTTTGTACATTCGTTCTACCAAATTTCATTTAAACAAGCTCCTATGCATTTGAAACTCAATTCATCTCCAAGGAGAAGGAAGGAACCAAAGGATAAATTTGCATTTGGCATTAGTGCTGTGCAAGGAGACCACAGCTGGATGTTCCTATCTCCACATGCTATGTGCGCATGTCACAGAAATCAGAAATCACAGAATATTCTGAATTGGAAAGGACCCACAAGGATCATCGAGTCCAGCTCTCAAACAGCACCACTGCCTCCCCGTTGGGGAATCAAACCCCGGTCTCCTGTGTGACAGGCAGGGACACTCACCACTATACTAAAGTGGATTTTTTGTCCTTGTAGAAATGCAATATCTAAATCTCGTACATCTACAGAAACTCAAAATTATTCTTAGTACAGCTATCCCAGAAGGTCCTAATGAATATTCATATCATCTCAGTAACACTTTCCCTATTCACCCATTTTGAAAGTGTTTGGTTGTATCTAGTTGCGAGGATCGAACTAGATTTTAGTTCAGTCTAGAAGTCAAGTCAGATTTTGTTACATGCATTTTCTCAAGCTGACATGCATGAAGATACATCATCGTTCATGCAGCAGTAAGCTTCTACTATTTGCAGGGGAATCACATGAACATAGATGTTACTACATTAGAATTGCACTATTACATTTTTTGTAAACCAGCCTACAAAGAGCTCAGCAGCTATTGTCACTAAATTCCATCATTTCAACCTTTACTATGAAGATGACTGACCTGTCTTGTTTGCAAATTTGCAGAAATTAACTTAATGTTAGGCCAGGTTGGATGGGGCCCTGAGCAACCAATCGGCAGCAGCGTTGGAGCTAGATGATATTTAGGGTCCCTTCCAGCCCAAATTATTCTATGATTCTATAATTTTTAAAAAACAAGAACAATCAAATAGAAAAAAAATTCCTGATTTTAAATATTTTTTCTGGTGCATTCTCAGCTGCATGATGCCATAAGAAAACAATTATTTTCAATCTGAGAGAAAAACAGAAATACAGTCATTGGCAGTAGACATCTAGTCATGTATATTAATATAAAATATTTTCTACCTGTAAATGCAATATATACAAAATACATTGGAAGAAAAACACTGCCATAATGATAATTTATTTTATTGCTGCATGCTAAAAGTAAATTCTTCATATCCAGAAAAGATGAGTGACATTCCCAGTGGTTTCTCTAGTTATTTTTGAAGGCACATACCATGCATACAGAATTCAATGTAAGGTGATGATCTCAAGTATGATTATGTAGTGAATTAAGAGTCATAAATTCCTGGTTCCCATTGTTGTGCTTAAATATACTGTTTTATTTAATGGGAAACCACTTTCCAAATTTAATATAAAAGGTCTGAAAAGTGCTCGTTTTTGTGGAGCTTTTCAAACCTTCTATCTCAATGGCAAATAAGCCACTCAGGAAGAATTTTCAGTAAGTGGTATCAAGTGGGCCCAAAATGTCCATTGACCTTGAAAGCACGAAAGTGGAAACAGTCACTTCAAACGATGTAATTTGTATTCTCCAGTAGTGTTAGAGTGAAAAGCATGAAACTCATCTGTAAAACACTCAAACCATTATAATTTACCCTATAAAACATCTTCATTGTCAGATGAAAAATGGCAATACTGGAGAAGCACTGTTTACTCAGCTTTTTTACTACAATCAAAGCATTTCTGACATGTTCTCAGGAACGTAACCGCCACAAACATTCTAAAGGTAAAGACATTGCTTAAGCTCTTCAGATCACAATATGAAAACATCTCCAGAAAGTGAGTGATACCATTTTAAGAACAATGAACGTTTCAAAAAAACCCCTAACCAAACAAAACTTTTTAGAATTTTTTAGTATGAGATTATTAAAAATATTTAACTGGGACAGAAAATCAAGCACAGATCAGGAATTTACATTTTACATTGTGAAAATGCAATAAAAAATTAATAGGTCTAAACAAACAAAGTAAAAATACTCCCTAAGCATTGATTGGCAACACTGGAAACCCATTATACAAAAAAAAGGAAGGAGCAATCTTGTTTCTTGCAGACAACAGTGGTACCAAGAAGAAAAATCTATCACCAACACAATCCACCCCATACAAAAAAGTTCATACTTCACAAATTTAGGTTAGAGGCCATGAGCACTTACTACTGCTAACAGTCTTGCAATGTAATAATTTTTATCTCAGAGGAGTATTCAGTATATCCCTACTTTAGCATGATACCAAATATATACTTGTAATTTCCAAGCAATATATAAATACCTAGAAATGAATTACTTCATCCTTATACTGCAAACTAGACTTTTGTCTAAACATGCACACTCACACAAAACTTCCTTTCCTTCTTCCTGCCTCCTAATGTCAATCTATGTGTAGAATGCAATCATATCAGCATGCAAACATTTCTCCCAGCCCAAATAAAACAGACTTTCACCTGCTCTCAAATTCAGCTCTCCCCTTCCTTGGGAGCATTTTCAATATAACCATCCTCCTTTCCCAGTAGATATGGTTTTGCAGTACTACAGCACGGAAGGGAATACACAGGTCCTATTTCACAGGTGGTTATCCGGATAAAACCAAACATGCATCATAACATTGTTAACTGCAAAGTAAATGGAAAAGCATAATAGTGAAAGGAATGGTGTTGTCAGTAGGACACAGGAGGTTACTTTCCCCCTGTACTCAGCACTGGTTAGGCCACATCCTGAGTACTGTGTCCAGTTCTGGGCTCCTCAGTTTAAGAGGGATGTTGAGATCCTTGAGCGTGTCCAGAGAAGGACGACAAGGTGAAGGGGCTGGAACACAAGCCCTATGAGGAGCGANATTAGGGTAGTGTGTTATAGGTAGGATGGTGTGTTGGTAACAGGACGGCAACAGGTGATAGGCTGGACTTGATGATCTCTATGGTCTTTTCCAATCTTAATGATTCTGGGATCCGTCTACAAATGTGGCTGTAAGTTGCAACATCTAAATGTTACAATGTCCGTGTAAACCACTCAAAATATTTTAACATAAAGTCCTAAACTTGTTCAGTGAAAACCTCTTGTCTGACCTCAGGTCATTCTTCCAGACTTCTGGCAAAAACTGTTATAACCAGAAATATCTCTTTATTAAAAAAAAAAAAAAAAAAGACAAAATTTCTTACTAAACCAGTTTACAACAATGTCAAAATTTGTAACATATCCAAGCTAAGCTAGTGACAGACCAGGGATTCAACTCAGTAATTCCAGTTGGTTACTTTCTGAGACACCCTAAACCGTGCAAGTGAGGATGTTAAACACAAAATCAGTCCACTATTGAATGCAAATACTATCACACTTTTGAAAATCATTTACAACCAAGTTGGCATCATAACAAACCTTGTGCGATGCATCGCTTATGGCTGAAAGAAACCGTTGGTATTACACAGAATTTATACTCTCAGTGACAGGGAAGAGAAATCATTCTCAGAAGAGGTAGATGAAACAGAGTACACAGAGTTCTACTGGAATATATTGAAAATTTTTCTATCTTAATTTTTTACTAATTGTTTTTATGATCATTTTGTCATATCAATGACGTGATTTATTCTAATTCATGAGTTGAAGGGGTTTTTCATTGATCTTTTTTGGTTTTTCTTTAATATGGTCCATTTTAATACTTTTAGTTTTCTTAGAGTTGGAAAGCATGAAGTAATCTTTGGTCTTTAGACAGAGCAAAGGCTACATTATTATCACAGTAGATTCTGGCTTATAGGATGATTGTTGCAAAGAATATTTTCTCTGGGAGCATATAAGGAAAGGAGATGAATAATGCAAACACAGAATCAGAAATGCTCAGACATAAGAAAGGTTTTGAGTTCTGCACACTGGTATGCAATACAAACTTGTGAAATAAGTCGGGAGTCTGGCCCAGACACAGAGAGATCTACTGGGGCATAAAATCCAGACTGTTCCCATCAGGCATGGGAGGGTAGAAAATACCAATATATAACAATATGGAGTAACTGCTCACATTTTGAGTTTGAGATAGATATATGCTGAGCGACAGTAAAGTTTTCATATATTTAGGTTGTGCTACTTCAGCCTTAATACAAGAGTCTTACAAAATATAACAAACTTTTACTTATTAGTGTAATACTACAAGAGGCAGCTTGAGGCAGGTGTTCTCCCAGTGTTATTGTGTTGCAACTGTTTGAGAAAACCAAAGAGAATTTATTGTCAAACTCTACAAATAAGTGAGTTAACTTCCAATCCAACATATGTTTTAATAGTAAAACACTGGTATTTCACACATTACCTTCTGATAGTAAAGCACTGAGGATGTACGGAAGAGAATTTACCTGACTGTAGGAAATTTCTTGTTCAGCAGCTACAAAAAAAAGATGTTAGTTATTACCTGGGCTCCTAAATGTTCAGTGGAAAACACAGAATGCAGATTACATAAACCTACTGTTTGGTACATGGATATTTCCAAGATCTTAAATAAACTTACTCTATGAATTCCAGTTTCAGAATTCTAATGTTCATTTAGCAGAAATTAATTAAGAAATGGCAGTTGAATATAATATAGAGATAAATACCATTTTATAACATTATTTTTCCTTCTTATGACATCAAAAGATTACCCACTGTAATACTCAATTGAAAATGAAATGCAAAAAATTGCAACCTCTAAAAGCAAACACAAAGCTTAAAACCACATTTCCCACATGAAAAAAACCGAAAATATTAAATTCCTGCAGAAGTTTCAGGGTTTGAGTAAATTAATTTTCTATTGAAAAAACCCCTATTGCACAGCTTAAAAAAATTAGGGGGCATTCATGGTATATATGCATAATGAAGAGCTTTGTAACAGAGATCATAAAAGGGACCAAGAAGATTGTAATGAACCAAAAACCTAGTCTGGAGGATCTTGTTTACCAGAATCTAAACCTAGTAGAAAGCATTTACTCTTCTTCAATAGCAAATGAACAGAAAATGTTAAGGAATACACTCCAGGAATGTGCTATAGATAAAACTAAACATAGAAGAGAGTGACAATTCAGAAAATAACACTTGCACATCACCCATCCTTTGGTCAAATGTACATCCTTCAAAGCTTCTTCAGTTAGGTTTCAGTTTCCTGTTCTTTTGACTAAATACCTGTCCTTTTTGAAGATGCCAGAGAAACGTTTCTGCTCTTAGAAATAAGTTCTCTTTTTGTAGTCTTCATAATTGCCAAAATAATTTATAATAAGAAACACTATGAATAATACCTTGAAAGGTACTGTTTTGCATATGCATGATATGAAAGTAAAGCCATCAGTTAAACTGGAAGCATAAATTTGCTAATGGAATATCAGTCTGAAAGTCATCCTATATTCCATCCTTGGCCCTCTTCATAGACATATTATTTGAAAAATACTGTTAGCCTAATTTCTTCTGTTAATGATCTTGATGGACTTTATTCACAAAAATTCTATGTAGTTCCCTCAGAAGTTCTGCTTTTCTATTGTATTTTTAAATGAGATTGATATTTGGCTGTAGAGGAAATACAGACGTTTTTCTTTCATAAGTGAAGTGCTATTGGCCATTTACAACCCAGAGCACATGACTACAAGAATATTCATTGCATATATTTTCAAAGCACAATAATCTGATGGCTGTTCATTAAAAATTACTTAGTTTTACCACTTCTTTACATTCTGCCCACATCCCTTCCTTCTTTGAGTAAAGCAGATTTATGGAGGAGCATAGGCTTGATTTTAAACACTATAAATGCAATTGTTGCTGAAAACATGCTGGGAACAGTTTTTGTGTTTCTTCATTAGTTTGGGTTAAATCTACTACGTTTTTGTAAACAGAATTGTTTGTGTACATTTCTTTGCATCCTCACTACTTCCTGGAGAAGTCATGTCACACCAGAGGTGTGCTTAGTGGACCTAAGTAGTCAAATAGATTTTACAAACAAACCAAATGAAACAGTCTTGGTCCTTAGGGATACATAGCTATAAATTAAATACTTAACAACGAATGAAAGAGATAATAGTAGTCACAAAACTACATTATTCTTAGACACATATGTATATACCATACAGAAAAGAAAATGCCTTGTGCAGTATGAATAGTAAATTACATCCTTGAAAGATAAATTAAAAAAAATGTCAACTGAAAAGTTTTAATTTCAGAAATTACAAATCATCTCTTAAATGGAAAGAAAAGGTTTTTAAACACATATTTCAGCCTTCAATACATACTTAGGTTATTGTGATGCAATAAAAAAAAAGAAGAATGAAAATCTGCACAAAAGAAGTAGTAGATGGAGTAGCAAATTGTAAAAGTGATACCTCAAATACTGTCTTAAAAAGTAGTAGTATTCTTCTTTCTCCTCCACAGGTTACCATAAACCTCACTGAGATCAATGAAAGCACTTCAAAAAGGCCTAAGCTGTTTACATGCAACGACAATTCAGCAGTTTGATATACATACACAGCAACAGCAAAAAGCACCTGCAACCACTCAGTGGCAATGTGATATTATCTACAAAAGGTGTGGCTTTAATGCACAGAATACATTAATGTCAGTATTTCATAGCACAGTGCAAGTAAAGATATTAAGGTTACGATAAGTGTAGTTTCAGAAATTGCTGACATTTTGTAAACAACTACTTGACTCTCAAGCTCCTGGGTTAGTTTTAAAATTTATATGAGGCATCCAGAGCTGATGCACAGTTTATTAAAATAATTCATTAACATGAGACAAAGATTAAAAAAAAATCTGCAGAATTGATAATTCAATTAAAACTCAAAATATTATTCTGCTGCAGAATCCAAATGGCTCTCAGATAAATTACCTTCTTTAAAATAAAATCAGGTAATAACTCTGCAATTTGCAAGGAGGGCCATCACATATATTTAGGCATCTAGGCACCAGGTATATTTAGCAAAAGCAGACCCTTGACCTCTGGGCTTTTCTGTAACTTAGCGGATGCGCTGGGTTTTAATATTGATGAGATAGAAAAGGAACTGGGCCAATACTAGTCGTTTCTGTAAAGGATAACAAAAAGTGTCTTCACAAGAGAGATCCCTCAGTGGAATGGTCTGCCCAGGTAGGTGGAGTCACCAACCCTGGAGGTGTTTAAGAAAAGACTTGATGAGGAACTCAGTGACATGGTCTAGATAATGGGGTGATTGGACAGGGAACTAGGTTATGTCCATGGCTCTGGGGTTGTGGGTTCAATCCCTGTATGGACATTAGCTTGGAATTGGCCTTGATGATACTTGTGGGTCCCTTCCAACTCAGAGTATTGTGTGGTTCTGTAATAAGGAATAAAAAAGTTACAGTACTTACAGCAAGATGTATGTATGATTGACCTAAATTTACAGAAAGCTCTAATAACTGACAGAATAACCATTTTTAGCACCCAGCAGGAGCACAAGTAGACATATTTCAGTGCATTTTCAGTGGTTTCTCTCTTTATCCTTTTTCTCTGAAGGCTACACAAAACAATCATGTTCAAAATTAAATAACTGTTTTAATTATGGTGATTTTTTTAGTGAGACAGATATGCTCTCTCGCTTGGTTTATATCTTAGAACTTTTCATTCATTATTTTATTACTATTGGTCCCTTAAGATTCTCGTATTGAGTTTTCCTAATCTCTGAAGTAATGAATATTGTAATTAAATCTTGGTTAAAGGTAGTTCAAAGCCAAATGGTGCTCATCTCTTCCAAGCATCTGGTCGTCAATTCAACTTTTAGTTTGCAGGCTTTGATAATTCTTTGACCCTGATCAAAGAACTTTTTAGTAAAGCTCTCAGTGGCTATTTACATGAGAAGAAAAGAAGTAGAGAACAAACCTACAGAAAAAGCCAGTCATGTGCTAAAATTCTGATGGCTTTTACCACATCTTACTCTCTTTTCCTGCAGAATAATCACAAGGATACAGAAGTAAAACCAGGTGGAGTTAACTAAAAAAGTCTGTTCATTGGCCCAGATGAACTACAAATTACATTAATAGTTAGATCATGTTCTCTTTATTCCCATGGAACTCAGTGGTAGTTTCAAGTAAAGGAGAAGCCAACCCTACCTAACAGATATATTCACAAAGTGAGAATGTGAATACCTAAATTTAGTGAGAGCTAGTTACGCAGATGCAGAGGAACAATTACCACAAGGTGAACTTCTGTCATGGTGTCACTTTAATTCTTTCGGGTGCCATGCAATCTAATTCACCCTACATCTTGGACAAAAATACATCAAGACAGTAGCAGAAGGAACCAGAATGGACAGAGACTGTTCTGTAACATAGGGAATCCAAGGAGAGCTCTGTGTTTGGGTTTTGAGGAGTATTTCAGTTTAGGGGTTTTTTTGGTTTGAGGGTTTTAATCTTTATTTGAAGAAGTCATTTGAGGGCCATTTTAAAGGGATTACAGTTTGGCAAAGACTCCACCTGAATACCAGTATCACGCGTATGCAAGCAAAACACACGGACATCACCCCTTTCTGTTCATGAACTTCGTTATTCTTTGAGATAGACCTTGTGGATCCCTTCCAACTCAGAATATTCTGTGATTCTGTGAGGTGTAGGGGTTAAATAAATAGTTACTATTTGAGATGTAGGGGTTAAATAAATAGTGCCCCCCCCCCAGTAA
>WEKX01019927.1:0-15256 GCA_013390025.1 Pitta sordida
GTGCTTGAAGGAGAGCTCCAGGAGACTGAGCAGGTAAAAACACTCAGGCCAGCAATGCTCAGCACTGGGCTTGGGAACAGAGCCTCACGTTTGCTTTTGTAAGCAAGTCCTTTAAATGAGTTTGCTCAGGGAAAACCAACTCCCTGGGGCCCCATGCTGGCCCGAGAATTGCTGCTGCCTGCAGAACATTCCTGCCCCATGGGAGCGGCCGCCTCAATTCCATGCCTACCTACCTTCCGCCAGCAGCTCCAGCGAGCCGGAGTTGCAGCCGTCAAACTTGAGCAGGTCCACGCCCCAGGAGGCAAAGGTCTGAGCATCCAGGTCGTAGTGGTCGTAGCTGCCAGGGAATCCAGCACACGTCTTGCTCCCGACGTCGCTGTAGATTCCCAGCTTCAGACCCTTGGAGTGGACCTGCGGTTGGGGACAGACAGACAGACAGACAGACAGATAGACCTGGGGCTGGGGCGGCTGCAGGGCAGGAGGGCGCGGAGCTGGGGCAGCCAGGGGAGCAAAGCCCGCTGTGCCGGGCAGGGCTGCGGCCCCGCGGTGGTGCCGTGCCCTCCCACCGCCCTGGCGCCACTCACGTAGTCGGCGAGTCTGCGGATCCCGCCGGGGAAGCGCTCGGGGTCNCCGGCCCCTCCGCCAATCACGGGCAGCGCCTGGGGCACGGGCCCGCCCCCTCCCCGCTGGTCACATGGGGGTGATCACGTGACAGAGGCGGAAGGCGCGGGGCGGCGGCGGGTCCCGGGCAGGGCCGCGGAACTGCGGGAAAAGTCCCGTCGGGAGCGGCTGGGGGGGCTCCTGGGGAAAGGGAGGCTCAGGGAGAGCCCCCTCACCCTTTGTAACTCCCTGACAGGAGGGGGTCGGGGCTCTGCTCCCGGGGAAGAAGTGACAGGATGAGAGGACAGTCTCAAGCTGTGCCAGGGGAGGTTTAGGTCGGACATCAGGAGGAAATAACTCACAGAAAGAGCGATTAAACATTGGAATGGGCTGCCCAGGGAGGCAGTGGTGTCACTGTCCCTGGAGGGGTTTGAGGAAGGATGATGTGGCACTGAGTGCCGTGGTCTAACTGACGTGGTGGTGGCTGGTCACAGGCTGATCTCTTTATCTCAGAGATCTTTCCCAGCCTAAATGATGCTGTGTGCACCTTGCCTCTGCTGCCAGGCCTGGTCCTGCGCTGTGTGACCCCGTGCCTGGGCTCAGCAGTGCCAGAGCTGCCCGAGGGGGGTGGGGGCTCCTGTGAGTGCTGTAGATTGGAAGGTAAGGACAGTGAGCGGGGTCTCTGTGGAGCCTGGCTCTGCATTTGCAGGATCCAAGGATCAGAGGGAAGCCCAGGGCTGGATCCAGCACTGGCAAGAGGCTGATCCAGAGTTGGGGGGATGGCCAGGCTGTTTTCTGCCACTGCCTGAGTGTGGGGAACCCTGTGGGGCTGGATCCAGTATGTCTCTGCACAGGGTGCATGTGCCCATCCAGATCTTTGCAGTGAAAGATTTTGGTCTCTTTTCAACTAGTTCATCCACAAGAATAAGTCAAAGTCACTGGGCATTGCCCCATTTGCACCAGTAACATCTGACTGGCAGCTGAGATGAGAACCTCTGGAAATGGGCAATACTGGTGTCAGCAGGGCCTGGAGCAAGGAGACAATTCTTCTCCCCTGTGCCTCTCCCCCAAGGCTGGACCAACCCCTGCAGCCCCACTGGAGCTCTTGTCATTGGCCCCAGCACAGCAGGAGGGGGGGAGCAGGATGGGACCACTGCAGGGCTGTGGCCATCATGGCTCGGGGCTCTGGGTGCCTCTGGTGCTGGAGCCATTGAGGCATCTCGCTAGGTGTCCTCCCATCCCTGCTCTGGCACATCCAGGGAACAAAAGCCCTTCAGAGCCGTTGGGTTGATAATCACTCCTTGTTTCAGTGCCTGGGTCCTCCCCCTGCCCCTTGGGGAGCTGAAGTGCAGAGATTTCTCAAAGATGGACAAAACAAGACGCTCTGAGGGCTGTAAACCTCACGTTTTTATTTTCTTTTATGCAAAACGACAGTCCAGAGCTGGCCAGTTATCCCATATTCCCAGGTCTTGGGGGTGCTGCAGGGCTAATTCCTGCCTGTC
The DNA here is from genome assembly GCA_013390025.1 of Pitta sordida. Taxonomy (NCBI): domain Eukaryota; kingdom Metazoa; phylum Chordata; class Aves; order Passeriformes; family Pittidae; genus Pitta; species Pitta sordida. Next base: position 2,103 of record WEKX01019927.1, read on the forward strand.
TCTGATTCCAACCCTCCCTCAGTGTTGCTTCCCAGATGTCCTGCCTGCCCACAGGAACACCTGGCACACCCACACCCCTTGGACTGGGGGGCTGGGGGGTGCCCCATGGGCTGCATGTGCTGGCTGGTGTCCCCAGAGTGGTGCAGGCTGGTCCCAAAGCCATGCTGGGCGTGGGGTGGATGTGGCTGTGCTGGTGTGGGGTTTGGCGAGGTCCTGCTGCAGCCTCTCTGAGCAGGTGGAGGTGACAAGGGGTGTCCTGGGACTTCTCTGTTGGGGCGATAGCACTGGCAGAGCTGGGCTGAGGGCTGGGATGGTGGCACAGCCACGCTGCCAGAGCACCCTGCACCTGGACCTTCCCTGTGCTGAAAGGTTCCTGCCCCTGTGGGACTGTGTTCCTGTGAGGGCCCTGAGCTCCCAGCAGAGCACACTGCCAATCCAGCTCCTGGTACTTTCCTCTTGTGTCCATTTCCCCACTTCTAAGGAGAATCCCTGGCCCAGTCAGGACTGCCTGCCTGATTTTGGAGCTTGATATTTTATTAAAAAACAATCTGTGCCCAGGCAACATGCAAAAGATGCTCGGAGCCTTGGCAGGGCTGTGGCCTGTTCCTGATGGAAGCCAGCACTTCCCTGGCTCCAAACCCAGAGTCCCAATCAGTGTGGGACACTCTGTCCTGCAGGCATTGCTCTATCCACACAGAATCATTTGCTAAACCTCTGGCACGTGGTGTTGCTTCCAGGGAGCTCCAGGCTGTGGCTGAGTGCGGGAGGGGAGGAACAAGGGAAAGTTTGGTACTCTGATGCCACCATGGAGAGCAGCGGAGCTCAACTCCAGCAGGATCAGGCCCTCCGTGGCTGGCAGAGCGGGAGCCTGGCCAAGGCATGTTTCCTTGGCCCCACACAGGCCCCCCAAGGAGGCATTGGGGCTGGCAAGGGGCTGTGCTGCCCCAAACCTGTGTGTGCTCCTGGCTCTGGGTGTGCTGTTGGCAGGCAGTTGAGGAGCTGCCAGTGCTGATGATGCTCATTTTACCGTCTGGAAGTCCCATTAACCTGGTGTTAACTTCATTAACTTCCTATTAAGCCAGCGATTAACTTGGCCACGGCTGCTGGTCCTGTGTGCACAGCTGCTTCCTGTGGTGGCTGAGATGCACCTGCCAGTGCACAGCCTTGGGTGCAGAATGGAAAACTGACACTGTCCAAAGGCTGTGAGCTTGCTGGGGGATGGAGCCACCTGGGCTGGTCCCTGGCCATGCTGTGAGCTGTGAGAGGACAGGGGGTTCAGCACCATGGGCTGGTTCCTGGAGATGTGTATCTTAAGGCTGACTGCAGCATTTATCTCCAAACAGACACTGGGTGCTCAGAGCTGATGTTTGACAAGGGAGGAAAAGGAGAGCAGGGAATGAAGGAACTGGGTCCCTTTGCTGCATTGTCTAGGTTAGGCATGGGGACAGGAGCAAGGCCCCTGGGAATCTTCATTTTTCCCCTTTAAAGAACAACCCCAGCACCCAAGCAGCGTGGGTGCAGCCTGCTTTCCCTCCTCCCTGCCTCAGAAGACCTCAGTGGGGCTGGGCGGGTGATGGGGCTGCGAGGTACCAACAGAGCTGGTCTGTGAAACTTGGCCGGGAGGACAGAGGGAGATTGATGTTTGCTTGGGCGCTCAGCCCTCAGCTGTGGGCTCTGCCCGCCCCTGCAGCAGCTGGGGACAAAAGCCCCAGCCCCGGGTGGCACTGCGGGGTTGGCGTAAGCCCCCCAGGACAGCTGGCAGCTCTGTAAGGCTGGCGCCTGCCCAGCGTGGAGGGGCCGTGCAGGGAGGTTTATCTGCCAGGATGCTGCACATGCTCGTGTGTCTGAGCTCCACCGAAGAGCCAGAGGTCCCCTGCATTCCTGGCCCCACCTCTGCCTGATCCTGGTTTCTGTCCACTGGGCGAGCCTGGATGAGGGTGGAAAGGGGCTGGGGTGATTGTGGGCAGCACCCCACAGAGCTGGGTGGGGAGGGAGAGTAGTGGGATTTGGGGCTGGAGGTTTGCAGGGGGCACCTGCTCAGCCCTGCTGGTGTCTCCCACATGGGACATAAACATGACAATCATCAATTATATAATAAAAATCAGCCCTGGAGGTAATGATATGTGTGAGTACTGGCAGATCAGGGCTCCTGTCCCCACAGAACAGTTGTGCTGTTGTCCTCCCCACACACTGGGGCCCCGCTGGGAGTGGGAGCTGGCTGCAGGGTTCTTGGCAGAGACAAATCCCAGCACACCACTGAAAATCCCAGAAAGCTTTATTTGCGTAGGAAGATCGATGTTTTTAAAAAGTCCACCACTACTGGAGGTTGGCACAGCTGCCCAGTGCCTGTGGGTGCTGCTTGGACACTGGTACCTCCCTGTTTGGCACTGCCTCGGGTGCTGGGGAGTTGAAAGACACCCCTTCCTCTGCCTCCAAAAGGGGTCTCCCCTAAAGCAACTCTGGCCTGGACACACAGCCGGGCACCACAGGGACCCCACAGTGGGGAAGACATGCACAGGGGTGGCAAGGGGATGGAGCTGGCTCAGCCTGTTCTCATGGGACCCTCAGTCCCCTCGGGGGGTGGCCTGGGGCCAGTTCTCTGCTTGCCCTGTCTGTGAAATGTGTGCAGGTGCCTGGGTCCTCTATGGGGTCCGGGGGGCTGGGTGGGGCACAGTCCTGTGAGGGAGAGGGTGGTGGCTGCCCAAGGAGCCAGGGCAGGAGTCATAGTAGGGATTTCTGTCTGGGTCTGGCTTCAGAAGGCAGTGGTGGCCTCCTGCCATGTGCCCCGGCCCTGCGGGTTCCATTTTGCCATGACAGGTGGGTCACAGCAGCACTAGTTGTGCCATGGAGTCAGCACAACCTGCAAGCAAAGGGGCAATCGTATTTCCATCCTGCCCTTCCTGGAAGAGCCTGAGCCCTCTCCTGTACCCCTGGCTGTGGGAGGGCTGGACTGCTGGGCTGCAAGCCCCCCCGGGCTGACTGTGGACAGAGGAAAAGGACAGCATCAACACATTTCTCTCTGTAGGACCTACATAAACATCACTAACTGCTTTTATTTCCTGCTAAGCACGAAGGGTATCCAGGTCTGGAGGGATGGAAGCCTTGCTGAGCTTGTCCTGTTGAAGTTTCAATTGCTCTCCTCTTCAGTGGAGGAGTGGCAGGGGTGAACCTTCCCAGGGGATGCTGCACCTGGGTGCTGGGCTGGGGAAATGAGTGGTTTCCACCTCTGGCTCTCTGCTGGCACCATGGTGCTGTGAAACGCAGAAGTCTGAGGATGCCACCACTCTGCTCCTCCAAAAGGATCAGCCAAGCTGTCCCCACTGCTTTAATCATGGGAGATAGACTGTGGGCCCTACCCTGCAGATAGTGCAGTGCTGGCTCCCTGGTGCCAAGTGACTCCCATCTGCAACTGCAGTGGCTCTGTCCCCTCATCATCAGTGGGACTTGGCTTGCCTGCTGCCTGCCTCAGAGCCGGCATTTCCTTGGAGCAAACAGAGCCTCCTGCCCAGAGATCCAGCCACAGTCTTGCCTGCAGCCATGGGCATCATAGGCAGTTCTGAGCTCTGCAGAGAGGAAAGCATCCCCGATCCATTGCTTTGTTGGACATTGCAGCTGGCTGGGGGCTATAGGGTCATAGCCAGCACCCTATACAGTCTGGGTGGGGGCAGGAATGCTGCCTGCTCTTTCCTGCAACTGAGCTCCAGGCCAGAGGAGAGAGGACTGCAGCCCCACCCTGGCTGCTCATGGCTCACAGCTCAGTGATGCAGCCTGGAGAAGCCACAGCCTAACAGGGTAGGTGTGGAGAGGAGGAGGGTATTTTCCTGGAAGGTGATATTCTCTGGCCACTGGCTTGCAGCATGCTACAGTACTCTGTGCCATCCAGCACAGCATTCCTGGGTACCAAGGGCAGCAGCACAGAATTCCTGGGTAGCACTTGTTCCCCTGTGCCTTGACAGCACAACATCCCTGGGTAGCTGGGAATGACACCATGCAGGAAGCAGGAGGGGTCCCTCTCTCCGTCTGACTGTGGGGACCTGTGGTTTTTGATCCCCTCACTTGATGCCCTGGGATCCAGGGGGACATGGGGCTGCCACATGTCCAAGCTCTGAGGCCCAGCCCATTTATGCTGCTGCTCTGGGACAGTGGGAAATAGAGTTCTGGCTGAGCTTGTGGCACCTGGGCACACTGCAGGGGTCAGACAGAGAAGCAGTCATACTTTTCCAGGCCTCAGGGCACCAAGTGGATGTCCTCTGAGCGCAGCACTTTGTAAACGACCCAGTAGAAGATATTGAAGACCAGGAAGGCGAAGGGGAAGACGGCTCTGGAGATGGTGTCGATGCGCTTGGCCCTATCAATGTAGCGCCTGCAGAGGATCTCCTCTTCCCGCAGCACCGTGATGGCTGGTGGGGGGCTGTACACACCAGGGCCCTCCCCAGCCCCATCCTTTGGCTGCAGGCAGTGGCCCAACCCATAGCCTCGCAAATAGAAGCGGCTCTCACGGACAAGCTCTTCCTCCTGGTGAAGGGAAAGGCTGTCAGCCAGGGCACCCGTGGGTGCTGATGCTGCAGGGTGAGCTGTGCGTCCCACACACCCTGTGGTGCTGGGTGATCAGTGCCTGGTGTGAGGTTGGGTGCTTTTTCAGAGAGCCCAAACCATGCAGGTGAGAGCACAGGGCTGGCAGTGGTGTGCACAGGGTGTGGGGGTGAGCACTGACCCACTGCCTTCCCATCCAGCATGTGTTTTAGGAGCGCATCCAAAGAAAACCTGACTCTGGCTGCCTGACACACATCCTCCCCCAGTCTCCTCCCAGCTCCAGCTTGGGGGTTTGGGAAATCTGACCCTTGGGCAGCTGTGAGGGATGGGGATGAACTGGTAACAAGGGGAAGATGGGCACATGGGGGTGCAGGGTGCACTGGAGTGCAGGGAGCTTAGTGGTGCAGGCACTGCTGTGGAAGCTGTGTCTGCTGCAGGGGGAGTGTGTGCCTGTGATGGTGACTAGGAGAGGCTAGCAGATTGCTGGGGCAGAGCTGGGCTGGGATGCAGGCGCCTGGGCTTGCAGGGCCCCCCAGTCCCTCCAAGGGCCCAGATCCCCATTTCTCCCCATGGCTGCTTGGCAAGGGCTGCCTACTGCAGCAGAAGAGGGAAGCTGAGAGAGCTGGACTCCTTGCTGGTCTCTCTGCCCTTGCTCACCCTGTCTCCCCCCATGCTGGCAGAGAGGGCAACATGCCCATGGGACTGTGTGATCAAGGCTGCAGAAGTGCTACAAGAATCTCCAGTCACAGCCCACTGCCGTTGTTCAGGACTCAGCTTCCCTTGCCTCGCAGCCCCTCGGGTGCTGGCCAGCAGTGCAGCTCTGCATTGTATAGCCACTTGCCTTGTCCTTCTCTTTCATCCTTGGAGAGAGCTGTGTGTGCAGAGATTGGGCAAGGGACAGGCAGGTGCAAGCACAGGCTGCACATCTGGCATTTCACCCAGTCCTTGGACTCATTTAGTCCCTGTGGTTCATCTCCCCTCTGCCCTGTTGATGCTGTATCCATCTGTGGTGGGTCTCTTCTCCCAGGGCTCCTTGTGCCCTGCCCACCCACAGCCTGAGTACTGGATCCCAAACACTGTCTCTGCCCGGCCCTGCCCTCCAGGACAGGGAGAGCAGCCTGCTCGCTGAGCTCAGCCCGTGCAGGCGCTCAGCTGGCACGGGGCATTCACGCAGAGAGTTTGTACCCTGCAATCTTTATTTAACTCGGCAATCCACAGGCTAAGCAAGATTTTGCAATGAGAAGAGCAGCAGCGACTCAATTTGCTGAGATCACTTCTCATTTGCAGTGGAGTTTTATTTCCCTGCCCCAGGCTGAGTGCTTGCAGCAGCCCTGGAAGGGGGGAGCCCTACGCCCCGTGTGCCCTGGGGGCCAGCAGCTACTCCCTCAGGAGATGGCAAACTGGTCCTCCCATCTGGAGGGTCCCTTTGGGCTGGGGCAGCCGGAGGGTGATCGCTGGAGACCCAGGCTGGCAGCAGGAACCTTCTGGGCCTGTATTTGGGTGGTCTGTGGGAGGGATTTGCTTTGTCAGGCACAGGAGCTGCGAGCAGTGGGGCTCTCAGTGCACCCAGTGCTGTGCCAGCAGCACCCCAGCGTGGCTCTGCAGCCTGTACCTCAAGGAGGTCTGTCCTAAGCCATCAGATGGTCCCTGCTTTCTACAGAACCTCCCACTCCTTGCCCTGGCTGCGTGGAGTCGGTGCTCAGGGGCTGCGAGAGGCAGGGACCAAGGGAATGTGCTGGGAGCACCCGGGAAACCCCTCCTGGCGTCCAAAGGCTGATGATGACAGAGGGGAAGTGAGGACAGCCAAGCTTGATCTCCCTGGAGCTGTGATCGACTCCTTCCATCTCTCCGCCATCCTGGGAGCCTGTCCTTGCCTCACGCTCCTCCCTATGCCTCAAGCTGCAAAGTGCCCGTGTGCCCTGAGTAGCAGCCGTGAGTGCCTCGAACTTGCCGGCACCACGGCAGCCGGGCAGGCAGAGAGAGCCCTCACCCCGTCGTGGAGCTGTGCAGAGGCCCAGGAGCAGCCATCAGTCTGCCTCAGCATCACTCACCCCCCCGCTCTACACAAGGGGAAACCAAGCCACGGAGCGAGGGTGTCTGCATGGAGATCTGCTCCATCCCTGGCCCAGAAGTCTGTTGAGCCCAGCGAGGATCAGCTCCATCCTATGGAAAATATTCTGTGCAAATCACTAGCCTGCTTCTTCCACGGGCCCTTGCTGGCCCCCCGGGGCCGGTGGCTGGGGGGGGCTTGTTTTGGGGAGGGGAGGGTGAGCTGCACTGCACAGGGGGCTGCCGGAGGGTCGTGCTTTACCCGGGAGCTGGAGAGCTGCGAGAGCGTCGCGTAGGTGTGCTCGCTGCTGTCCCGGCTGCTCAGCTGCTGCAGGGACTCCAGGCTGGCCGTCCCGCTGCTCAGGCCCTTTTGGCATCCAGCAGTGTGCACCAAACAGAAACAGGACAGCAGGTGACCGATGGCCCTACCCCGGTCCCGGGGCAGCAGCTCTGGGCGCCACGATGGGGACAGCGGGGACATGGGGGCTCTGTGGGCCAGCACTGCCCTGGCGCTGGGATTGGTCTGAAGGGATTTAATTGCATAGGGCACTGTCAGCCTGTGTGGGCGTGCGTGTGTACTCATGTTTTCCATGGAGATCTGGTGCCTCACAGTGTGTTTATGGCAAGAAAATGAGAGTGGGGCAGCCATATGCCTATCCGAAGCATCTTGCAGGCCTGGTACCTGTGTTGATGGGCTGATGGAGGGGAGAACTATTTCCACAAGGGAGGGACCCTGCCTCTCCAGGTCCTGCCATGCTGCTGTCTGCAGCCCATACCAGTCCCTCAGTGCCTCACTGCCCTGACACAGCTGTGAGAGCTCCTGTCACTGCTGTGGCGTAGCAAGGAGTCTGGGTTTGGGGCTGCATGTAAGGGGAAAAGGCTGTTTCCCCCCCATCCTCACTGTTTATTTTTCTGCTCTTTTAGAGGAAGCAGAGCCTGAGGATACCCCAGCAGCAGAAGGGCAGCACCCTGAGCAGGGCCTGGAGACCCCTGGGTGCTGTGCATTGTGCTGCTCAGGCAGGCAGTGGGTCTCTGGTGTGCCAGAGGAGCTGGCCACAAGCCCCAAGCAAAAGCACATAGCTCAGTGCTGAACCCTGCCCTGGGAGGTGCTGAGAAACTGTCCCTGCATCCCTGAAGTGTCCCCTCAGGGGCAGAGGATGGGCAGGTATGACAGTGGTGAGGGGCACACACTCACCATCCTCTGGCGTCGCTGGCGGCGGCGCAGGCGCATGAACTCCTTGTGCTGGCGGGAGACGAAGTTGACAGCTGCATACTCCAACAAGGCAGCAAAGACAAAGAGCAGGCACACGGCCATCCAGATGTCAATGGCTTTCACATAGGAAACCTGTGAGGGTGAGAGGGGGCTCAGGGACAGGTGTCCCCACCCTGTGTCTAGAGGCACAGGAGCCCACTCAGCTTGGACCCATGAGCCAGAGCTTGCCCTGCCAAGCAGCTCTGTGTTTCCCCTCAGCTGACAAGGTTATAGAGCCAAGCCCTTCCCAGTGAAAGGCTCTCCCTGCCCCTGGAGCGCTGGGGGTGGCACTGGGCACAGGCTGCAGCAATGGAGCCCAGCAAGAAGCCAGTACTGACCTTGGGCAGGGAGGCCCGGGAGCCGGCACTCTGCGTGGTCATGGTGAGCACTGTGGTGATGCCCAAGCCCACTCGGGCAGGTGCTGCATCCATGTTGATCCAGAAGGAAATCCAGGAGAGGATGACAATGAGCAGGCTGGGGATGTACATCTGGATCAGGTAGTAACCCATCTGCCTCTCCAGGTGGAACTTCACCTCAATGCAGGTGAACTTGCCTGCAGGGAAAGATGACCCTCATGGGCGAGAGGAACTCTGTGCCATTACAAGGGGGTGGTAGCAGGTCCCAGGAGTGCTCACCTGTGTTGTAGTACTTGGTGCAATAGCCCAGGTCCTTCTCATCCCTGAGGATGAACTGTGGAAGTGTCAAGCCTTCTGCCACCTGCACGGCCTCCTGCTCTTCCAGCCACTCGAAGATGAGGTCATTCATGGTGTAGCCAACTGGAGGGGATGTAGGGAGCCATGGGATGGGGAGTGACACACATCCTATTCAACCCCATCCTGAACAACTGCTCTTTCCTAGTCACCTCCCTCAGAAGGGAGATGCCACCTTTTGGGATGGGATGGGGAGGACAAAGCACAGCTTGACCTCCCCAGGTACTCACAGCTCTCCAGCTGCATCGTGCAGGTTTGGATGTCCATGGGGAAGTTCTTGAGGTCCATGGGACAGGACAGGATCAGCGTCAGCCTAGAGGAGGCAGAGGAAAGTAGAGGATTGCTGGGGGCTGAGGCAGGGAAAAGCTGCCCCAAAGAAGGCAAGAGGAGATCTTTGCCTCCCCATTCAGGCACTGAACCAGAGGAGGTTCTACCTAATGCTGTAGAGCACGTTGCCGTTCTTGAAGATGCGCAGCAGCTTGTTGTCAGTGGTGACTTCATGGAAATTTGCCCCTTTCTCGTTGGCGAAGAACAAGTCTGGCTTCCAGATGGAGTCGAGCATGGAGGGGTCAAGGTCTAGGGAGTCGTCGGGGTACTCACGGTAAGCCAGGCGGGGGTCATTCCACTGCTGCCGCAGGAAGACGTTCACCCGGTAGTCCTGGGACAGAGGGCACAGCGTCAGCTGGGAGCACCCTACGGTGCCCAGGAAGGAGGAGGAGGAGGAAGAGATGCAGGAGGTGGAAGGGGTTCCCTTTGTTGAGCCTCAGCCCTGCAGTTGCTGCCTGCCTGCCACTAATCACACATGGGGATGGGACAGCTCAGGAGCCTTCCCATGCTGTTGGGAGCCAGGGGAAATTAGAAAGCCAAAGCTACAGCAGCTGGGAGGAGGAGAAGGAGGAAGACCAGTAACTGCTGACTATAGCATTCTGCACATGGCTCTGTGGGCCTGTTGATATGATGGTTGATGGTATTAAGGCTTTGCAGAAGCACAAATGGGAATTTCTAGCCCTGACACTTTCTCAGAGGGGTTCTTCATGCACCCAAGGAGGCTGGGGATGGCAGGGAGCTACCTCCTACTGCCTTACTGTGACCCTTTTGGAGGTCTTTCTCTCAGGTCAAGAACAGGGAATGTGGCCCACATGGCCAAGCTTGGGTTAACTGATCCCAGGAAAGTTACAGCCACATACTATGGCTTTGCATGTCCCCACCTTGGTGCCAGGACTGGCTCCAGAGAAAGGCTCACAGGACCCCTGTAAGCACAGCCCCCTTGGACACTGAGACCCACACACTCCTGGGCACAGCCATCACCAGCCCCAGGGCACTGGGAGAGGAGCCTGTCGCACTGGTAAAACCCTCACCATGGTGGTCTCGGTGACGGAGCCAAAGCTATTGATGAAGATGTTGCACGTCACGTTGACAGGTGGACCTGGAAAACAGCGTGAAGCCTCCTCTTGCCACTGGCCACAGAGACATGTGCACTGCACAGGCACACGCGGGGACACCAGCTCCTGCACACACTGCATGGACCAATGCACACCAGCATCCCCTGCCTGCTGGGACCACCCCCCTTGGGGTGTTGGGGTGAATCCCAGCATGTCCTGCAAGCACTGCACCTGTGCTGTCAGGCAAAGTGGGCACACACAGCGTGGCCGTGACAGCAGGAGCAGCCGGGACTCTGGGATAGAGGAATGTTGGGATAGAGGAATGTGGGTCGGGGTCCTGCTCCCAAAGCCCATTTCCTGCATTTGGGCAGCCATAAGCATGGATTGCTGCTGGGATTGGGACCCTCACATCCTCCTCTTACCTTTGAAGTTGGGTCGAATTCGTGCATCGTACCCTGATGTTCGTCCCATAAGCTTGTCCAGGAAATCAGAGGGTGACATGGGCTTGGGTGAGCTTCGGGAAGCAGCTTTAATTTCCTCCCGCCCTGAGACCAGCCTGGGGGGTAAAGGAAGCAGGTTATCGGCCAGTCGGCACCAGGGGTTTGCAGGAACATCTTGGCACCCTGTGGGGACTGCCAGGTGCCAGAGCAACCAGCTGTGCCTGTGCCATGTCTGATCCAGTGCCAGGTCAATGCACTGAGTGTGGGACCCCTTCCTTCTGCCATGGTCCCAATGGCTTTTTCCCTCACCTGCCACAGCCTGAGATTCATGGACCCACGTTTTGCCTGCCCTCCCTTCTCCAGCAAAACCTGTGCCCACCATATTCCTTGGCCTGGTGTTGGGGGCCAGATGCCTCCCAGCTCCAGGGCTGTGAAGGGGACAGGGCACAGCAGGCCATGCCTTGTGCTCTGTGCTGAGCACTGTGCCAGTGCTGGAGGCGGAAAGCAGGGAGCCTCCCTCCCAGCTTCCATTGCCAGCTCCAGCTTGAGTTGCTGAGCAAACAACCGTACCCTGCCTGGCATGGATTCATGGCTTGGGGGACCTGGGGGACAAACCAGCCCTGCCTGAGCCCAGGGCTGACCTGGTGTGAGTGAAGAGGTGTCCAGAGCACAGCTGAGGTTGTGACACCTCACCAGGGGCCAAGGTGATGTGGCACAAGAGGAGCAGCAAAGCTCCTCCTGTGGAGGAGCAGCAAAACCCACCTCCACACCAGCCGTGGTGACATGAGCTCTCCCACGCAGTGCTCCTAACGATGATGGAGATTTATTTAAACTGACTTTGGAGGGGATATTTTTGTGAATGCATCTTAGCCTGCCAGTTTCTCTCCTCCCATCAGTCTATAATGATAATTTCAAGGAACAATGCAAGAGATGTTCACTCACCACATTGCCAGGCATGTGGCTGTGTTGGAGAGGAATTAGCCAGAGATCTTTAGATACAAAAGGAGCTTTGAGCATGCTGCTGGTTCTGCTGCATGCTGCGTTATAGCTCCACTAGGTCTATGCCCAGGTGGGTCTCACTTCTTGGAGCTACAACCCCATTACCACAATTAGAGGATGATGCTGGGAACTGGGAACCCTGGGTCCTTCGTCCTACCTGCTTGTTCCTACCAACACACCTTGTTCCTAGCTCTCCTCAGGGCAGTGAGATTCATCCTAGAGGGGCTTATATGCATCCTTGTCAGCTAAAAATGGCCACAACAGCCACCCCAAAATGATCCAGCCAGGCAGGTTTTCCCTTCATTGGAGATGGGCAGCTGTGAGAGTACCTGGGAGTGGTCCTGACTAAGAGCAAAAGGCTGGGAGAAACTCCCTGTTCAGGAGCTGCATTGGACAGGTGTGGTGCCTTTGAGAGGAGGGCTTCAAGAGGCCAGGGTAACAAAGAGTTAAGTCAGACCTCTTCTTGTCACATAGCTGTAAACTGAGGATGAGGGTTGTCCCCTGGAGCACGTGGGAGGAAGGCTCCTGGGATCCCTTGGCAGGTAGCCCCTTCAAGAGGCTCAGGTAACTGACCGAGCCACAGAGGATCTGCAGCCCCAGCTATGCTCAAACCTTGGGGACTGTGAGGGGGGTGCCAAAGTGCCCCGAGTACAGCCACTTCCCTTGGCAGGGCCAAACTGGCACACAGCCCTTGGGCACAGCCCCTGCCTGCAGCTCCCCACGTCAGCCACTGCCTGCCCTGGGGACCTCAGCTGAGATCCTGGGCTCAGCATCTCTGTGGAACGAGTGGGTGGTAGGGCTGGAAAACGCTCACGTCTGCCCAAAAATGCCCTCCCGAGACAAGCGGTTTCTGCATATGAAGCAATATTATTTCACCCCTCCCTGCCATAAATGTTGCAGTTCCCCCCCATGCGGCTCCAGCCATATCATCTAAGTGGTGGGAAGGGGTGTGGGGGTAGCAGCAGGCTCAGCCCAGCAGCATTGCAGCCTCTCAATCCCCCCTGCCTGGCCCGCTCTCCAGTGCATCCCATTGATAGCACACAAAGTGGACAGAGATGGAAAAAGGGACCTAGGGGTTTTAGATTTTCCACCCAGGTGGGCCAAGAGTTTTTTGTGCACCCATGGGACCCAGAGGACCCACTCACTGGCCCGAGTGACCCAGTAGCTGGGTCAGGGACTGTCCTGACCTCTTCTCACGCCGAACACCATGAGCCAGGGTCTGGACATGGCAGGGGCTTTGCAGCATGGGAAAAGGAGCTGCCTGGGCTATCACATTGCCCTTGCTCCCACCATGGCAAGCCTCTCTAGCTGGCCCGGGGCCAGGAGAACCCTCGGGGACCCAGCAGTGGGGCAGGGGCTGCTGAGGACAGGCAGAGCCTGGCTGTGTGCGGCGGGGGGCTGGATAGGGAAGATCTGGTGTGTCTCTCGGCGTGCTGGGTTAGGGTCCTGGGGAATGGGGGCGAGGCCAGATTTGGGGGAGCTCCAGTGGCTTGTGGGGCCACCCAGATAGGGGCTGGGAGCTTTCTGAAGGGGGGATCATGCCCTAGAGAGAGGATCGGGGGTCGGTGTACGGGTCCCAGGGCTCTGCTGGGTCAGGGAGAGGATGCTCAGGTCTCGCAGGAGAGATCTGTCTCCGCGAGGGGAGACACCCGGGTCCCGCAGGGGTATCGTGGCTCCCGCGGGATGGGGGATCCGAGCGCCGGAGGAGAGGATTCCGGGGGAGCGGCACGGAGAGCAGCGGTCCCCGCAGCCCCGAGCCCCGAGCACCCGCGCCGTGCGCTCACCTGAG
>WEKX01019940.1:20212-36076 GCA_013390025.1 Pitta sordida
CACCACCTCCCTGGGCAGCCCATTCCAATATGCAATCACTCTCTCCGTGAAAAACCGTTTCCTAACATTGAGATTAAACCTCCCCTGGCGTAGCTTGAGGCTGTGCCCTCTCGTTCTGGTGTCGTCAGCCTGGAAGAAGAGGTCTACACCCATCTGGCTGCAACCTCCCCGCAGGTAGTTGTAAACAGCAATGAGGTCCCCTCGGAGCCTCCTCTTCTCCAGACTGAACAGTCCCAGTTCCCGTAGTCGCTCCTCATAGGGCCTGCCCTCCAGTCCCTTCACCATCCTCGTTGCCCTTCTCTGCACCCTCTCAAGCAGCTCAACATCCCTTTTAAACTGGGGAGCCCAGAACTGCACGCAGTATTCAAGATGGGGTCTGACCAGCGCTGTGTACAGGGTTCAATTAGTTGCAATATGCTATTGCAAGGAAAGGTACATAATTAATAAGATTCATTTCAGTTTTTCACCTGGGAAAAATAAGAAGTGGATTAAAACCTAGGGTATTTCTAGCAAATTCACAGTAGCAATTGAAAAATTGGTCAACTATTAGTTTAAGGGTTACTGATTTCTGCCATATCTCATACAAAAAGACAGCTGTCCTAGAAACAAAATCTTATTTTCTAATTTTTAAAATAGATTAGGGAAAACAACAAGAACATTTTCTTTGATAGTATAAAATGGTGATAGTGGAACTTCATTACTAAACTAAGCAGAGATAATTATGAATTTTCAATTTTGTGTTCTGTGAATTAATTAAAATCTGGTTTAAGTTACAGAACCACATACTATTTTCAATCAATATTCCTTTCAAAAATACAAACAGAAAGATAAATTTAAGGAGTCGGAATGATCTTCAGAAGGCCTGACTACCTAAGTATGATGTAACAGCAGTGAATATACACATATAAAATCACATTGTAAAGTGTGTTACGAGATTTTATGAAAGGAGTGAAAGTAAGCTGATAGTTTGAGAAATACGATCCATCACAAAAATAACTTTGGAGGTCAGTAAATATGAGGCAAGGCAGAAAACAAAAGACATTAACCTGATGTTCCTGCTCTGATTAAACTCTTCAAGCCTACAGCTACATTTTGAGCAACAACATTAATCAAAAATAATCTTAAGTAGGATCTGGAAAAAAGCTGGAAAAAACAACCCCATCTCCCTCCTCCCCCTCACCAGGTTCAGAAAAAAAACAGTGTGAAAAGTATAAACTATTTGCTTTAGCAAACAGACAAATTAAGATACAACATTATTAAACAGCAAAACCTGAGATATTCCACAAGTCCTGTGATGAAAAGAGTCTTGTGATGTGAAAAGTCCTGAATGTGAAGAGTCCTGCTGGTCTTGATGAAATTCCACCAGAAGAAACTCCTCAGGTGCACAGAGAGCAGCTGGAGCTCAGAGTCCTGATGCAGGCACTCCAGGGGAAAGGAACAGATGATGAGGAAGAACCCCCGGGGGGCAGGGGAAGGGTATTGCAGGCCCTCTCTCTTCTTTCTCTTCTGGGGGCTGGAAAGAGAACCACCTCCCCCAAAATACAGGACTCTTCCCAAGGCTGAAGCACACCCACCAGAGGAACCCCTCTCCAGCCCCACACAACTGCAACTGTGTCAGAGCTTCCTGCCTCTGCTGCTGTGTGTGTGCTAATGATTTTTTTTTCTTCGACTGCTGCTTCTGGGTTTTTGGGTTTGGATTTGGTTTTTTTCATTTTTCATCTTCTGGATAAAGAGAAAATGACCTTGGTGTCAATAAGGACCAGTATCCACAATAAAATCCCTCATAAACTGAAGCCAAAACACAAAGATATGGAATATATACACACAATTTAGTCACCCTAGGACANGTCCGACTGACCACACTGTTCCTAATACAGGCCAGGATGCCATTGGCCTTCTTAGCCACCTGGGCACACAGCTGGCTCATATTAAGTTTCCTGTCAATCACAACTCCTAAATCCCTCTCCATTTCACCACTCTCCAGCTACTAATTCCCCAGTCGATAGCAGTGCATGGGGTTGTTACGTCCAAAGTGAGCAACCCAGCACTCAGTGTTATTAAATCTCTTACTGTTGGAGTCTGCCCATTTCTCTAGCTTGTCAAGGTCCCTCTGAAGGGCCCTCCCACCCGCCGGCAGCTCAACATTTGCCCCCAGCTTGGTATCATCCCCAAACTTGCTTATGATGGACACAATAATACTTAAACATTTTTCATTATTGTATTCTCTACCTTCACAGGAGTGGTTGTCTAACAGTATACTCAAGTCTCAAGGGTTTAGAGAATATTTTCCTAGAATTCTTATGCACTGTCTAAGTTTCTTAAATCACGAAGATATCTGTTTTTAACATATATCACTGCAGTGAAGGAAATCACAGGTAGTAAAATCAGTACAGAAAACATAAAATTACATGTTTTACATACAAACTCCTTTGAGGAGTGGGAGGGTAGGAAGGTTTTAATGTAGTTTGTCGGGTTTGGTATGTGGCAATTTTATGCATTTGGCAGGAGTTTGAGCATGTCACTTTTTCTTCTGAAAAAATAGTAGTTTGTCCAGTACTAATTTTTCATTATGAAAAACTAAAGTATTCTTTGTTAGCCACGCGCACTTCCAGCGTTTTCAGAAAGTTCTCTAGAAGTTCACAGAATCACACAGAATCACAGAATATTATGAGTTGGAAGGGACCCANTTCCTTCCTGTCTTCTCTAGCATTTGCCTCAGGAGTAGCAATTAAGGTCCAGCCGTGATGGTTGTAAAATTTAATCCATTTAATTAACTGAAGATAGCTGGATTAAAGGTACACAATCTCCACTGTGTGCAAACTTTCAAGGAAAAAAAAACAAAATCACCACCCCCTCCAACCAATTAAAAAAAAAACACTACAAAGCAAAATCAAAACTAAAACAAAAACTAAAAACAAAACAGAAAACCCAAACAAACAAAACCAGGAAAATACTTTTTAAAAAATAGCATATGATATAAAGGTCAATAGATGATTTACGTGAAAACAGAAATATGAATGTGGACTTCTAAAACATAATCGTTTTGAAGCAGTAGTTCTTGTAGCATATTAAACATGAAATAAAAAATGTCATGTTTATAATACTGGTTATTATGCTTCATCCATCTACACCTCAGTTATTTCAGAGGAAACTATAACTGTTAGCGTAATTAGATCAACTCAGAGCATCCTAGACTGGTTAGCTAAAAAATACATAAATATCTACTCTTTAAAAATTCTTTTCATATTTCATTTTGTAGTGAGTATAAATTAATACATATTTCAACAAAAAAATCTTAACTTTTAAATTCTTCGATATAAAAACCTCTCACATAAATACTTACTAAAGATATAAAAGTTAATATTTTTCAAAATACTGCATCTAAAAACGTATTTACTGTTTTTTGATGGTTCATTTAAGAGCTAGGTTATACAACTTTGTAAGTTGAAAATTCCTTTTAAACGAGTAACATTTCTCTTCTCTTTTGCAATTATGTATAATGCCTGCTAAGTATATATGTGTTAGCAATTATTTGTTTATAGAATTTTATGTAGTATGAAAATTTTCTTATATCCTTGACAGAGACACAACTATATGTTTATGTGTAAGTCATGGCATATCTGATGATAACAAACACTAGGTAAATGTCTATCTAAGTTCTTAACATTAAAGATTTGCAGTTAAGAGAGCATAGTAAATTTTTTAATTGGGGGATTATTTCAAAATAAAATACCCCCCAATATCTAACTCTCATCCAGCTCTCAAATTTGCCTTAATAAAATAGATGAATTCTCACCTATTCTAATGCATGCTAAAAGGAATTAAGCACAAAAATTATGCATAATCCTCAACATACACTCAGAGTAAATGAAGTTGGTTTTAACTGAGCATGGGATCGTGAAAGCTCATAGGCAGATCCATTGTTTCTAAGATAAAAGAAAAAATGCTGCACTATTGCGTTAATAATAATACTCTGCAAATGTAGATGATTAAAAGGCAAGGACAATTTGATAAAATTTATTGACTTACATACATATGTATAAAGTTTATACATAATTTATGAATCACAGTTATTATATAAGACTAGAAATCTGGATCTAATGAAAGACACATACTTCTACAAAATATGTGCTACTCCACCAAAGACTGAATCTAACATTAATAGTGAGAGTTAATTAATAGTAAGGGACTACTCCTATAGTAATCTAGGAGTAAGAATGATCTGGTCCCTATGCAAATTCACTATCAGGCAAGTAAAAGGCGTAACGCTTTGCTTCAAACATTTGCTAGAGGGGAATCTTATTTACGTGTCTATACTTTTACATCTCAGCAACTACAGTTGGATGCAAACACTGCAAAAGAATGCTAACTTCCCAGGTGGGAACAAAGTGAAGGAAGAGAAATCTCAGGCTCTCTTCACTAGTTAAATATTTTAAATTTATCAGTGATTAAACGCAAAGACCAAAATTTAAATCTAGAGAGATTGCATAGTTAGAATATTACAAGGAGAATGAATCATTAGCTTTACGAAGATAATGAATCATTAGCTATCTTTAATTTTAAAATAATGTTTCAAAAATGGAGGTAGTAAGAGGTCTGATCTTGTGAACATGAAAAATTGCATTTCAATTATTTGAAAACAAATGTTTTGTTGTATATTTTTGCATGAAAACAAAACCAAGAAATAACAACTGAATTTAGTATTTGAAACTGATTTTAATTATTAGGTTCTTTAACGTTTGCCAGTAGTTGTTTTTTTCCTGGCTACTGCTGTCTGATCCAAACATCTTTTCCTCAAGGGAAACTTGAGAAAATATATATGCCCTCAGAAAGAGCAAAGAATCACAGAGAATCACTTCTGTGTCAGAAACATATTTTCTCACAGTGACTGATGGACAGAGTAAGCCAATTGTCTAGTGGATATAGAGCAGAGAAGACATTATTTCCCTTCTTTCACAACCAGTAACACTTCAAGATTTAAATTCATCTGCAGTGTGGCACTCCTGATGAGCCATAGAGAAATGATAATACTGCTTGGAGAGCGTAAGTAGTTCTGCAACCATGACGGGTGAGCAGGAGATGGTAATAAACTCTCCCAGTCGATCTGGTGACCCTAAGCAGATCTGCCATCTGTGTCCTAGGGCTGGAACAACCCCATCATAGCTTGGGGTTTGCATACTGCCTTGTGTGCTGGAACACTGACTAGAAAACATGCCCAGCATGAGGCTGGGATGGCACATCATCCTTCTCTTACTGCAGGGTACCTTCACCAACCCTGACCTGCAAAGATGTGGTTTGTCTCCTGCTGAAGCAGCCCAGTATATCTGTCTTCATTCAGCAGAGTAGAAATGAAAACATCTGTTCTGTCATTAACAGTTTCTATCTTTATATAATCCTGATGGGATTTTCTGGCACAGCTACCAGTGAAAAATACTTGTGTGTAAAGAATTCTGCTTCCCCCAGCAGAAAGTTTGCTGGATCAGAGAAAATGTCAGCCTGCCTCCCGGTTAAGGCAGAGACCTCTGTTATTGAGATAAAAGAATATTTGGATATATTACATTCATATTCAATTGCTGAGGATATAAAAATATTATATTATTTAAAACATGGAAATCAATGCAAGATTTATGATTTTTAACATCTTCAATCCCTAAATTAACAGTTGTTTTTTTTCTTGTTGACATGCCCAAAGATAAAATCAGACAGAGCTGTTGAAGCATATTGAATACCACTATCATTTTCCAGGACACATAAAAAGAATAATTTAATCATTTTGGGAAATAAAACTGATATTCAAGTAAAAGTGTATTTGTGTGAATTTATGAAATATTATTATGTAATTGAATGATATATTTCCAAATAGCTATGTTTTTACTTCTTCAAAGATTTACCATGTTCAGAAAGTGACTAAACAAAGCACATTTTTAATTAAAGACTATAAAGGTATTGAGAGAATGATCAAGCTAGTAATAACTTTAAACTACAACAACCATAAGTAATGCCAGTTTACATTAGGACAGATGGAAAAGCAGCCTAAACAATTATAGAACAAAGTAAACCTAATTGTCTTATTACAGCAGAGGATTTTTTTCTAAGTTATGTCAGATTTAAAATTGACATTAAATATTTTACCAATAGTGCCTTTCTAGAGTCTGTATCTTACAAATCAGATGCGTGATTCTGCAACAAAACTAGAAACACAATATTGGAAACAACTTCCAAGCAGATATTTTAGTGGCTTTATATTTTTTAGTGAATTTGTCTAGAAATGTTTTAAAGTCTGAACTACATTCAGCAATCCAAGGAAATACTCTTTTATCTTCATACTCCAGTTGACTGGAGCATTCTTCTTCCTAATTGCCCGCATTTTCAGAATGTGTGCCTTTGAAGAAAGTCCTTTCAAATAAGCGGTTCCAACACCAGTGTACTAATACGTTTTAACAGATTTGGAAATCCTAAGTATTTCTGAAGAAGTGAGTTCTGCCTAAAATCACGCTGAGAAGAAAGGCACCACAAGATGTTCAACAGTCAGAAAACTTAAACTTAGTAATATTAACCTTGATGCAGTTTTAAGTGTTTTCTATGTTTTATGTAAATTACATGAGCTGTTCAGCATCGTTGAGGGGTGTTACATGTGTATCATGTTGAATGAAAAGTTATGAACAGTCACACATGCCCTTGGGAAGGGCAATGGAATTTCTTACCAGTATGCACCATTGTTCTTTTCAACTCAAAGGTATTTGGAACATCTTTAAAAGTCTGAAAGTAAGTGCAAAAAAATAAAAAAATTATACAGAGCACTTAGGTATAATAACACCCTATGGAAAAACACTAAATCTTGTAAGCAAATTGTCCAAGTGTCAAGATTAAGGAGGGTGGCTAAGATCTTAGAAAAAAATAGAATTTTTTTTATCTAATAGCTAAAATAACCCAAGAATTTAATGAATCTAGTGGAAGGTTTTGGTAACAGAGAGTTTTTAATTCTGGAGACAAAGAGAGATACTTCGTAAAATATAAAATTTACACAGATCTGGTTTTCTGAAAACTGCTGCCATTGAAATTCTTCTGCAATTTCTAGCTGCCAAGAAGACTGGTGTTCCTCTGGATATTTCAACATGCCTCTTGATGATGTGATTTTGTATTTCTGTTTTCTATTGAAGTGTTAGTCCAAATTAGTATTACCTCAAGGATCTGCAACCAAATCACTGATATGATTTTCATGCCCAAAAGCTGCCCAATAAATGGCTTATACAACGTTTAAGTGATGACTTCAAAGAAAAGAAATTCAATATTAAATATTTATGATACAGCTATGAACTTCTAAATCAGCAATAAATCAGTATTTTGCCTCTCTTCTTCAGAAATACAGAAAACTTCATAATGGCCAAGAGCATTATATTTACATTCTTTCATATATTGAGAGATGGCAAAAAGAGGCAGAAATAAAATGTTGAGTCTGTTAAAATAGAAATAAGGTGTGATTTAAGGAAAATCAGTCAGGACTCAAAGTAATTGCTTCCATGCTACAGAAAAAGTTTATTTTTGGCCTAAGAGCCAAGGAATAGAGACAGCAGTGTCCCCTGCCCTTGCCAGTTGCCAAAAGAGAACCATCCAGATTTGTCATCCATCTTTAACCCCTTGTCTCATACATATGCAAATTGCCCCATGAATATTCATCCTTTCAACATTATGTCATTGGCTATGAGTTCTTCATATAGTTCTTCAATAAGCATCAATGTTTTACATTCTTTTCCCCTTGTTTTGGTTAACATTCCAGTTTGTTTACCTTCAAAGCCTGCAGAACACCCTTAATATTCAACCTTAACTCTCAGGCCTTCTGAATTATTCTAAAGTCTACTAATCCTTCTAAAATTCACTAAAAATTCACTAAATTTTCACTAACTCACTAAAATCCCTAAATCTCTATGCCCTTACCTAACTCACTAAATTTGTAATTTTCTGAATCTCTAAATCAGGTGTCTCGTGAGACCTGATTAGTGTCTTCTGTGTTAAGAACGAATTTTTGAGAGATTATTTCTTGAGATCAGAAAATGGTCAATCACATTAATTGGAAATAGAATGCACTGAAAATGACTTGTCAGATGACAGGCAAATGGGTGCAATAAGGAAATGGAAGGAAGATGAATATGAAACAACCTGCTAATGAGGTAGGTAGGAAATGTTCATGATTCAGCAGCTTACCAAGCATAGCACATGTTCATTGCAAAAGGTGAGCAACTTTCTTATGGCAGATTCTCCTCTTCAAGACATGATTTATGATGGACTTCTGGACTGGAGGAATGGGTAAAGGTGCAGTATAACCCTCCTGTAATCCAGGAGGAGGTAGTTAGAGACCTGTTGAGCAGCTTGGATCCTCACAAGTCCATGGGTCCAAATAGGATTCATCCGAGGCTGATGAAAGAACTAGCAGACGAACTTGCCAAGACACTCTCCATAATTTACCAACAATCCTGGCTTACCAGTGATATACCAGAAGACTGAAAATTGGCTAATGTGCCACCCACTCAAAAGAAGGGCTGGAAAGATGATCTGGGTAATTATAGACCTGTCAGCCTGACCTCAGTCCCAGGCAAAGTCATGGACCAGTCATGTGCCCCTTACTTTAAGAGGGATGTTGAGATGCTTGAACATGTCCAGACAAAGGCAATGAGGATAGCGAAGAGGCATAGAGCACAAGCTCTATGAAGAGTAACTGAAGGAGTTGGGGTTGTTTAACCTGACGGAGACTCAGAGGAGACGTTATTTCTCTCTACAATTACTTGAAAGGAGGTTGTAGCCAGGTGGGGGTCAGTCTCTTCCCTCAGGCTACCAGTGACAGAATGAGAGGGCACAGTCTTAAGCTGTACCTGGGGAGGTTTAGGCTAGATGTTAGGAAAATCTTTTAAACAGAGAGAGTGATTTCCCATTGGAACGGGCTGCCCAGGCAGGTGGTTGAGTCACTACCCCTGGATGTGTTTAAGAAGAGATTGGATGAGATATTTAGTGCCATGATTTAGATGATGAGATGGTGTTTGGTAATAGGTTGAACTCAATGAAGCAGAAGCAGGTCAGGGTGTTGCAGGTCTCTAAATGCCATGCCCATGCCGTGCCCACACCATGCCCGCACCGTCCCAGGGGTGGTGGGGTGGAGGGGTCAGGTTGGTATGGGAGTTTCTTTCCCTTTAACATCCACCGGTCCCGTGAGAGAGGGGCAGCGCTCCTGGATGGCCCCAGAGGGTGCGGGAATAGAAGCCCCCTCCCAGCATACAGCTTGCCTCACTTTTGTGAGGCAGTGTCCCCGTTCAGGGACGTCCCCGCAGGGGGGGGGGAGGCCCACCCCACAGNGTGGGGTGAGTCCCACCCCACAGGCACCGCGGCATGGCCCCTCAGCAGAGCAGAGTCAAACTGTGCATGTCTCAGCCGGCTGAGCTCGCACACGGCTCAATCATATTTGCGAAAAAATTGCTTTGCAAATGGGCGAGGTCGTGAAGAAGTCACGATACAGAAAGGATTCACTGTATATTTATATGAGCTGTAAATTAGTTTCACTACTAAAGATTAAAATGGGTTTGAGTTCTTACTGGAAAGTGAAAATACTACCTATAAGTGACACAATTTAGGACCTTTTTAATAAAAAAATTATAATCTAAATAGGAATATCATAACCTGAAAGGAGGTTGTAGTCAGGTGGGGGCTGGTCTCTTCTCCTTGGTCTCTGGAGACAGGATGAGAGGTCATAGTCTTAAGCTTCAACTGGGGAAACTCAGACTCAGTGTTAGGAAAAGGTTTTTCACTGGAAGAATGATCCAGATTTGGAATGAGCTGCCCATAGAGGTGTTGAGTTGCCAACCCTGGAGGTGTTTAAGGATAGGCTGGATGAGGTGTTGAGCAATATGATCTAGATGTAGATGCTAGGTTTAGTTGGACTATAGGTTGGACTAGATGATCTTTGAGGTCCTTTCCAGCCTTATCTATACTGTGAATACTGTGAAATCTTCTAAAAGAACTAAAGAAGTGACAGAAGCATTCACAGAGCTATTGTATCAACATCATTATAACTGAGAATATGAGGGAACAAGACTGAACACAGTAAAGACAAATTTCCATATGGAATTCCAGATACAAAGCCTTCCCGTGGAGTAAGAAGTATTTACTTTTCAGTAAGCTGTTACAAAACAGTAACATGGTCTAGCTAGGGGGTGTAGGGCTGGATTATCCTGGGTCTAGCTGGGGGGTGTAGGGCTGGATGATCCTGGGTCCCTTCCGGCTCGGAGTGGCCTCCTAGACTGTGAGGGAACTAGACTGTGTTACCACTCTGGGATGTGCTTTCGGTCTCTGCACGGGTGTTAGATGGTGAGTTGGACTAGATGATCCTTGTGGGTCCCTTCCAACTCATAATATTCTGTGATTCTGTGTGATTCTGTGAAAACTGTACCACATCATTTCTGTATGTATTTCTGCTTTAGTTTAAGCAAGTCCGTTTGGCAAGTTTTAGTGTAGTGTTAAACTACTTTGTTCTGTGATCATGATGTTCACATTTCTGTACATTTTTCTTATAGGTTCACTATTTCAGAACTCTTAAAAAAAAAAGATAAACAAATAAAAATCTATCGGCTTACTTGAAAGTGCCGTTGCTGTTACATACTTACATTTCTGGAATCTGACCAATTTAGAGAGGAACATGATGAAAAACTCAAGCTTGAAAAAATACTATCAGTAGGTCTGCTGCTCAAAAGGCAGAATTTTCTTTGCACAAGGGACACATTTTTAGGGATACAGTATCAGGCTTGCAGGCATTTGTATATATGAGAGACAGCAAGCCTTCCAAATGCACTATAACACAAAGAATAATCCTTATTCAATTCACTCACTCTAAGCTGATAATTCAAGCTGTCATAAATCTATGATTACTATTTAAATGGAACTCGAGTAGAAAGAACAATTGACATTAATAATGTCTTCGAATGAAAATTGGAAATAAATTTTGCATGGTACACCAGTTGTTTTCCTTTTTAACTCAGTATTTCAATCACGACTGATATCATTTGAAGAACATGTATCTGGAGAAATCTATTTGAAGTATACGAAGTTTACTGAAACTCAGAGTTCAGTTTTAGCAACAGAAAAAAATACATCTACCTGTATTTGTCTGTGTATTCTGAATGATCTCAGCTATAAAATACTGCTTCTTCTAACTAAGCACAGCAGTAGTCAGGTAAGGTTTCTCCTGTAGTCTATGTCATAACCTAATCAAACTCAGTAGTCAGAGCTGCTACAGAGAAAAAGCAGCACTACTAGTCACAAATCAGAAGCAACAAAATGTTCAGACTTCTGTATAAGTAAGGGAGACACATTTGCACAATCTACCCTGAATGCCAAGTAGTATTAGAGAAATTTAAAATATTATATGATATAATACAACTAAATATCTACGAAGTGGGGTTTTTTTCATAATTAACAGGGTAGACCACTACTTAAAAAAATGAGTCTTTGGTGCAGTCTTTGTGTTGCTTATTTATAAATTGTCCGAAAATGTGAAGGAAAAAAAGAGTTGGCAGAGCATCCCGTTCCCGAGTAAATCAGAATGGGAAACATTTAACTCAGAAAATTTCCTGGAGCACGTCACAGTACCAAGATGCAAATTTATATAGATAAATGGAAAGGGGCAGCCACTGCAAAATAAATTGACTTACAACCATGTAGATAAGGTGATAAACTGAGTTATCTGAGTTTCAGAGTTATAAAAAGTGTTCTAATTTTTCAGAAGTAAATACATATGTGGAGAAAACTAGCAGAATGTATCTAAATCATTCTTGCACACTAGAGCGTAGGAAAATATTCACATCAATCAGCACTGCATGCTTGCGCTTGTTTTACATGTTTCCAAGTAACTAATAATGATCATGGGTAGAAACAGAATGCCTTCAGACATATACCTCCATGCAGACATATACCTCCATGCACTTTTAATAGCACTGACTACAAGATTATCTTTCCTGAAATAAGAATGGTAACTAAGATATTTCTTTCCTCTCCTGAGTGAGGTGTTGTTGGATGCTTTTCCTTCTCTGTTATCTAATGCTCAGTAAAAATAGCCAATGAAAACACAGTTGGTAATTTAAGTTAAAATATTTGGGTTTATCTTGACTAGAGAAAGAAAAGGTCTCAATCAACACTAGCATTTGCAGGGCAAAGAAACAAACAGCATCACTTTTCTGCTAAGACAGATGTTTCGTGCCACAGACATTTCTCTTTTTCTCCCCAGATCACTTAAGGAAACCTGATTTTCTTTAGGAGAGCAGCAGAGGAGGTGTAGTGGCTCTACCTTAGTGCTAGGCTGTGGTTTTGAGCGTTGTCATCTCCTGAGCTTGTTATTTACTATAATGGCACACTACAAGAGCAAAGATAATGGAGATTTCCTTCATATGGATAATGGAAAATTTCTTGCTATTTTTGAAATTTCACTGAGGCAGTGATGGAGGTCCATTAAAGCTGTTTTTCCAATATACTTTGAGAGGTCATGATAAGGGTTATATAACAGCTACCACTACTGTATGGCTGCCAAGGCTTCTTAAAACACAAATATAACACTTGAAAGGAAAGGTCATATATGTGAGAATAACCAATATTATTCTTCAACAGAAACAAAATAAATTACTTGGCTTTGCTGTTTCCCTGTCTAAGCATTCTCTTTATTTTTCCCACCTATGTGATCCATGCCAAATACTGGGATTACAGAAATTGTCACTACAAGTGGCAATTACAGAAAAAACTTCTCCGGTAACTGAGCAGTGGTGTTATTTAAAAACATATCCACAAGCAAACAAAAAAAAAAAATGGATTATGGCTGAAATTAAAGAATCTATTACAATTAGGTAGGCCTAAATCTGAATGTATTCGGGACAAAATGGTGACAAATATACAATGAAAAAATAACTAGCAGTATAAAACTAGAAAAAAGTATTTTATCTTCCGAATGATACGGACCTCCTTATCTAAATGTTTATGAATAGACAATATAAAAATTATATAAAATACATACTATAAATATAAAGTCAAATAAGTTCAAGTGAATGCCATTTACTATATGTTTAACAAATATTTTTAAAAGAACCATAGGCATTTATTTGATATGTTCTTTCAGGCTATATTCATTAGATCTCTTCTCTTAGCAATTTCTTCAAAGTTTCAATTTCTTTTGTTAAATTATTGTAAGCAATGTGGACTCTTCTATTTTTAAGAAAAAAATGTAAATTTCAATAACCTGAGGATTCATTCCTACTCAAAAAATAACTACATAATTTTTAGATGCTTTGAATTATCTCTGTGATAAGACAGAAAAACTAATATTCCCCTGAGAGTTAAAAAAAGGTGATCAAAAAGCTAAACTACTCTTGCATACCAAAGACTTAGCTTTATTTGTCACAGGTTCACAGGTTATTCCGAGTTGGAAGGGACCCACAGGATCATCTAGTCCAGCTCCCAAGCGAACACCCACACAGGGATCAGACCCACAAGCGTGGAACCATGGGCATCACGCTCCATCCATCCATCCAAGCCTCCCACCAACCAGATCATGTCACAAAGCTCCTCATCAAGTCTCCTCTTAAACACCTTCAGGGATGGTGACTCCACCACCTCCCTGTCATTTATTTATATCAATTAAGTACAGAAAATTGGTTTGGGGTGACTAAAGTGCAAGTAAACTACAGTGCATAATACTTCTGTACTACAAAAAGTTAAGATTCAGTTTACAAAAGAAAAATGTTCGATCTCAATGAATTGGAAAGTCAAACCTTTATCTGCTAAAATCAGATTTGCACTGCTAAATCATTAAAGACAGGAAGTACTGTTGTACTTGCACTTGATACTTCTGAGAGAGTAAAGCAGTAAGCAATATTATTTTGGCATAGGTTCACTTTCTTGTCTGCCTGACAGATGATTTGAAAAATAAGCTGCTGAAGTCACTACTGATGATTTTCTCTGAATTACTTGAAATGTCAGAAAGGTCTTTATTAATTCAGAGTCACTAAGTACAGAGTCACTTAGTTAGGGTTTCTGATTTTAAAAGTAAATCACTCAAATGAGAGATTGAGGCTTACCTTTTATATCTTATTCCTAAATTCAGAAGAGAATTTTTGCCCACAAATATAAAATTTCTTTTGCTTTCCAGTACACTTGAGAACATTTTTAATCAAACATATACTTATATCTTTTTATGCTGCAATGTTTTTTCTCTATTTAGCTTGTCTAAATATAAGATTCTCTCTTTCCTAATGACGTGACTTGCAGATACTTCTGAATTTCATTAAAAAGGTGAATTAAGCATTCATCCACATCAAGTCTCACCTCACCAAAAAGAACTGTTATTTTACCACGTTCACTTTTGGAGGAGGAGCTGCCAGATCGTTTAAGCATACACTTGGTATGGTCCTTTGGTGCAAAAGATGAAGCAGTTTACCTATAACGAATACTGCGTTATATTTCTTTCCTGTTACTCTTCAAGGCTACATTTGTCTTTGTCAGAGACAATGAACAAGAAGCAAAGAACAGTGAAGAACTCACCATGGCAAAATTAGCAGGAGGTGCAGAGCACTAGCAGAAGAAGGAGAGTGAGCTTGTGGTAAATTTAGCTTACACAGCTCTGGGCTACATTGTCTAAACGTATAACAGGAGATAAACTCAGAGCTGACCTAAAAGCATGGCAGATATTTCAGGTCTTGTCAAATAATAATTATTTAATTTCATTCTAAACTTGGTATCTTGTGCTATTTATGATCTCCAGAAATAATTCTTGTAATTGTTGTCCTTGGTGTAAAGCTGTAACTCTGGGATAACGGAGAATAAAGCCTGTCATCCACCTTTTAAAAGTTGTATTTTAGATGTTATTAAGTGTGAGGGTATTATTTCACAAAATAATTTAAAGTTCTTATAATAATCTGTTGTCATTTTTATTTATCATATAACAATGTTGAGAGCAGGTTTCCCTTTGCATTAATATTTTATGTTATTACTCAAACAATTCTATTTAAATCAATTTATCTCAGCAAATTAGGAATATTAGGGAGAAACTCCAAGATTTCTACTTTTTATATGATTGATCTATCCTTTTCCCATGCTTTTAATATTCATTACGCATTTCAGGGTGACATCAGCTTCAGCACATTGGTGATACTATTCACATAATAGCCATAATACTTAACCATACTTACCAATTTACATATTTTTAATTATTAGGTTTTATTTACGTCTAGTAACATCAGCAGAAAGGGAATGTTCCAGAAGTCCACATTCCAGCCAGAGTCAGACTGTCAGTCTTGCATGCTTTGTTACCTCTTTCGAAGTGCCTTTTTGACATATTATTTGCTAGCAAATACACATCATGAACCCCAAACATGCAACTTCTTGGGATGTGTCAACTTCAGATGCCTGAAGCTCTTTATTTTTTGACAGTTCAATGCACAGTATGCTGAAGCAGGAAGAGAAATGCCTTTTGTGAAACTAGAGTCATTCAACCGTTCTTAAAAAAAGGTCTTATGACCATTATTCAGGCCATCTCAGGGTGCATTGCAACTCCTCCACTGCTTTCAGCTGTAAGACAAATGGCCATCTCTTCATAACAATAATATGGAGGCTATCTGAATTCAGTGGATGTCTTTGTGACAATCAGTTTATAATGCTGCCACTAGTAAACACTCAGCACTGCTTAGTTGTCTTCAATTTATATGTAGCTAAGCAAGTGTTTGTTGATTTTAATGGATTCTAAGGTTTCATAAAGCTTCTCTCATTTCACAAAACAGCTACAAGTCTCTGCTGACAATTCAAATTTCTAATTATAGTTGTCATAGGTTAGTGTTAGAGGTG
>WEKX01019941.1:11698-23079 GCA_013390025.1 Pitta sordida
AAACAAACAACTCCCCCAGAAACAAAACAGGAGTACCTGTGTCAGCCCACTCTGACTAGTGGGTGCGTCCCAGCCCACAGGACTGTGGTTTCCATCATGAAGTGCCACATTGCTGCCACACTCAGCACCACCACAATTCCCCAACCCTCCCAAGTCAAGGTCCAGCTTCAGAGCAGCATGGGACAGCGGCCTGCAGGCGAGCCAATTGCTTCTCAAGTCACCAAGCTGCCCCAAGTTTGTCAGAGGGGCACAGCATCTCCACCGTGTTTGAACACATTTGAGTTGAGTTTAAAAAACACACGCACCAATTACCAGCAAGCTCAACACATTACAGAATAGACATGGCTAGGGAGGCTACACCAGCTCCTGCGGGGTTTCTGTGCTCGGAAATGGGGCGCTGGAGCAAAAGCCAGGATTCTGCGGTCAGGAAGGGGCAAGAGGCATTTCCTTCACTTTTCTGAGGCAGAATAGGGTGCGGGGCAGGAAACTCCCTCCAGAGCTCTGGAGCGGAGAGAAGCGGGCAATGGGTGGGGCTTAACTGCACATTCATGAGTTTGTTATATTCACAAATCGCAGACTGTGCAGCTCCAATAGACCCATAGACCTACAAAATATGGGGGCTCACTATGTTTCTAAATTTTAACTATGAGGTTCTAAACACTTTCAAACAATATAAACATAATTTTATTATTCACCTTCATTTTAAATTACCAAGAAATATTCATAAATACTATCTTCTGTTCAATTATACTAGCAGTAAAATACTAGGGATGATACTACAAAGATACAGTACTAGTGATGCTATTACTAGTACAATGATACCACAGTGAAATAAATCTAACCATGATAAAGTGTAACTTCTGAAACAGTGAAATTTGTTATCTCAGTATTTGTAAGTTTATATAAATACATAACTTATTGCCAGCAGAAGTGTTACTGTAATAAATTGCATTCCTAGAGATGAAACTGTTCAGTACACCTTTTCAAACTCAAAAGGAGTAAAACTATTGTCTTATACATACATCTTCAAAATCTGCAATAAAACCAATATAAATTGGATGTTACTTAACTTACTAACCTCTACATGATTCAGGTAAAGTATCCTATCTGTAATGGAATTAAAAATCTTTTTAAAAATACTGACAAAGACTGAAGAACATATTGATGCACTCTTAATAACTCTAAATCATCTAGCTCTTTATGCCAAGAAGTGTTGACAATACCAACTTCAAGGTCATTGTCAACTTGGTAAGTCATTAACAAATAAAATATGGCTTAATTGGAGCAAACTCAGCAAGGAGCTGCATTATTTTAAGTGAACACTGCAATATAACTTGAAGAAGAATTGCTAATCGCCACTCCCGTTGACAATGAAATGGATGAAGAAGGTGCTTTAACTATTTTCTATGATTTTTCCCGTAATTAAATATGGAAATAGATTCTGTGAAGAATTAAAAGTCCCTGAGTGCATTAATTCAGGCACTAATGGAGTGCCTTCCAGTGTTACAGCACACAGGTAGTTCCCAGCATGTTACCAACATGAGTTAATGTATCAGTGTCAGACTCCAGCGGTACCCTTTAGTTTGAATACCCAGTCTTGTAAAGCAGATTTAGACGGTTACACATGCTGTTTTAAAAGGGCATATTTTTCATAATCTGAAATACTATCTGAAACTTCAAGTTTATTGATGAAACAGCTTGAGTAAGACCTGAGACAATTTCCTGAAGATTTACTCAGACATATGTAGAACAATTACATAGCCTTCATAGTCACCTCACTAACCTCTAGCATAAAAATTGTCACTGGTTTGGTTTTTAATGGAACACATTTCAAAAATAACCTTATTTGCATATTCTTCATCTTTCCCAGCACAACCTCCCTAACACAATCATACCATCAAGGGTTATAACACTTAAACTTGGGCTGTGCCTCTCAGCACAGACCTTTCAATACTGCTGCTTTGTTCACACACGCTATTTTCTCACATTATGCCACAGAATTATTTGCTTTCTTCAGCTCTCCTTCCAAACCATATTTTATGGGCAAGCAGCCCTGAATCTGCAGAGTTCCCTGGGTCCCAGCCTGATACACCAGTCCTTACACATTTTTAAAGCAAGTGCCAATCTTATTGAAGTACAGTAATACCCCTATAAAAGCAAGTGAAAATTAACAACTGGGGTTTTTTTACACTAATTCTGTGATATTAATAGAACACATATGTTATGATGAAAGTATTTTAGATATTCAAAAATTGGATTTAAATTCTCGGGTTTTTTAATTGAAGACTGCAGATCTCTCTCTGTACCAGAGGGCATAGCACAGTAACATAATGCAAATCTGTTGCTCTTCCTTGGCATTGCATGTAGGCACCAATCCACTAAAGCATTTCCATATGTCCATAGCTTAAAATATATAAGCAGTCCTGCTGCAGTCAAATGCAACAGCTAGCTATATATTTAACTATTAAAATCTAAGTGCTTTGCTGGACTGAGGCCTGCATTTTTTTCACGGTGAAAACGTGCTTTGGGAATTCATAGCTTATACAAATTATGTACTCTCAAAAAAGAAAAAAGGCCAAAACAGCTGTTTCAAGTGCTAAAAGAACACAAAATCATTTATTATTCACTTAGGGGCTTATTTGTCACATCTGTTTTTCATGCTGTTTCTTGTTGTGCTAGAGTCTTGCACTTCAAGGCCCCCATATTGCGACTTCACAACTTAGCGGCATGATTTCTAAGTGATGAAGGAGGCCCCTTTTCACAACTGTGCATGCGCGACCTGGCATGCATGAATATTCAATTAGGCAGCGTGAATACGCAAATCAACCCTCACAGCTGCTACGGCAGCTCAGCCACTCTGCTTACAGCGTCTCGGCTGCGGCAACAGCCCCGCCGCTCCACTTGCCCTGTCCCTGCCGTGGTGGCTCTGCCGCTTCACCACCACCACCACCACCCCCCAGCTCGGCCGCTGCAGCAACCGATACACAGCAACACAGTGCCGAAACAGCACCATGGAGCCGTCTGAGGGTGCAGGGCAAATCTACATATTAATGAGCTGCCATTCAACACAGAAGTAGGGTTTCACAGAACTCAATTAAGACTGCAGGTCTGTGATACAGGAGACCCAATTGTATGATATTTTAACTGTGAAAACTCATTAAAGTGTATGCTCTGCTTTTATTTAAGCAGATTTATATTAAACAAATAAAAACAGAGTATGTTTTGCTAACAAGAGGGCACTTCAAACACCCCTGCCTCCCCCCCACCCCAAAAAAAAGAATTGTTCTAGGAGTATTTGAAACCTGTTTCTCTCCTGAGGATCATAACACTTGAGTTTTGTGTTGATGTGTGCCTCTGATACACTTGATGGCTACTATTGCTCATATGTATTTTCACACAAAGTTTTAACTGCCATTGATTCTGTAATAAGTATTAAAAGAAACACACTTGAAGTAGGTTTTCTGCTAAGAAGTATAACCAGTCTTGCAAACAAGTCCTTAGAAATAAGGACTTGTTTGCAAGAAACTTTTCCATTTCCATTCTAAAGAAAAACAGGAAGATGACAAGACTCAGGCATGGTGATCGCTATCTGTAGTAGAATCAGCAACACACCAAGAAAAATAAAGTGTTCTATATCTGCCGTGGTTTTAGTAAAACAAGACATTGAATATATGAATAGACTCCAAGGAATCACATTAATGTTTTCCCTTCTAACCCTAAGTTATCACTACTTTAAAACCAAGATCTTAAACTAGACCAGTATTTCCATGCTGTACCCAGTTCTGAAGTCTGATTGAAACAGAGCAATGAAACAAATGCCAAAAAAAATTATGTATCTACAAAGAAAAACTGGACTGAAACAGGAAAAATCAAAACCAAACAGAACTACACTATAACATTTCTATAACCTACTCATAAGAAAGTAGCTAGAGAAAGGGCAATATAATTTACAAGACTATCTGACAAAATAATCTCCAGTAAAGACCTGCCTTAGAAATGTACTGAGCCACTTAAACACTTTGGTTTGGATATGGGTCATTTCTATAGAGAGAAACTAATAATTAGTCTTGAAATATGGCCATCTTTTCTTATGAAGATATTCATTATTTCCCTTAAGAAACAAAACTTCTCTTGGTCCTCAAGTATTATTTTTTAAAAATCAATATATAAATACTGTAGGTAAACAAAAGTTAAAATCCTTAAAGAGCTTTACTATTTTGTTATCCTTTTATGCGGGATAATTACCTCAAAAGTAGCCAAATTTCTGTAAATACATATTATCATCAGAGAAAATAAATCAAGTCAAAGTTGTCATAGTGAAAGATAAAGATAACTTCTGTTGAACCTGAGATGCTAGAGACTGTAAGGTTTCTGTTCTTCTTACACAGTTTAAGCTCCATTGTACCAGTATTGGGCAATGTTTCTTCTATAACAACAGTAATGTTTACAAAGGAATTTGTATACATACAGAAATCTCCACCAAAGAATTCCGAAGTTCTTGTGCAGTCACATACACCAGAATATAGAACAAAATACAGCAGTTCTTCATGGCTCAAATTTCACGGTTACAAATCATCTTTTCTTTTTTCCCCAAAAAGACATCATAGACTTCTCTCAATCCTCAATGGAGTTTTTCTGCATCACATGAGCAGTGGACAGACACGTATCTGCAGTCCCTGTCATTGCTGCTTTGTGAGGCAGGACCACCAAGCCCCACAGGGCAGGCAGACAGCACCACTCAGGGGGATGACCCTGAGTTAATTCCCTTATGAGTGTTGGAGAGGTTACATGATAGGGAAGCTTTATAACATGGTGTCAATGGTTTCTTACAGCTGCTCACCCCAGGGCCATAGAGGGGCAGGACCTCTGCGCTGGAGTCTTAGCGTGGCATTGCACAGATGCTGCTACCATCTCAGGGCCACACTGCATGACCACTGCTGCCTGGCACAGTCCCAGGGTGGCCCCAGGAAGGGATGACACCATGCCCCATGGCACGATGGCAACACTTCCCTCCAGTCCCCCATCCCTGCCCACCACACTGGGGAAGGGCAGAGAAGACCCCCTTTGCTCCTCTGTCCCAACACGTGGTGCAGGGAGGGGCCAGGAACTCCACCTAGCACTCTGGGGCCAAAGGGGCATGGCTCATTTGCAAACGTATTAACCACTTCTTCACAGATTTCAGCTATTGTAGGTCTTCTGGTGCCAGACCCCCAGGAAACTTGAGAGTATTGTACTTCAGTTCTTAGATTTTTACCAGTGATGAAATGGTCAACATTCCTGAAAACACAGTACAGTAATCCCTCACTACTTCACTTTCTCCATTTGCAGTTTCAATACAATGTGGGGGGTTTTCCCTCAGTACAACTGGGTCTCCTATACCACGGAACCACGGTCTTATTCGGGTCCTGCGAACCCCTACTGCCACGTTACATGGCAGATCATTAATACGCAAATTTGCCCTGCATCCTCAGACAGCTCCCCGGTGTTGTTTCAGCACTGTGCTGCTGTGTATCAGTTGCCGTGGTGGCTGTGCCGGGTGGGGGTGGCAAAGCAGCCGCCACGGCAGCTGCGCACATTGATTTGCATGTTCATGATTGCCTAATTGAATATTCATGCGTGCCAGGTCACACATGCTCAGTTGTGAAAAGGGACCTCCTTAATTGCTGAAAAATCATGCCGCTAAGATGTGAAGCTGCAATATGGGGGACGCGAAGCGGAAGAGATTCAATTATTACTGTATTTACTGCTACTTCTCAGATTTTGCTTATCATGGCATCTTTCTGGAGCCAACCTCACACGATATTTGAGGGATTAATCTACTTTAATTCTCACAAAGCTGTCTTTTAACATCATCACAATTTCAAAGGTTTTTTTCTGAATAGTTCATGTAAAAGAAACAGATATGGAATAAAAACTCCAATTCTGCAAGTCTCCTTGACTCACCTTTCCTAAAGGATAAAGCATACAAGTAGGTAAAATACTACTTGAAATTGTTCAAATCTGGAGATCAAAACTTACTTCAAAGTCTCACATTCCCAACCACTTTTTCAGAATTGTCACAGTTTATCTCCAGCTGGCAACTAAGTACCTGCCACTCACTGACTCCCCCACATCAGCAGCAACAGGGAGAGAATTGGAAAAGTGAGCAAACTCATGGGTCAAGGTAAAGACAGTTAAACAGGGAAAGCAAAAGTCATACACACAAGCAAAGCAAAACATGGAGTTCATTCACTTCTTTCCATGGGCAGGTGAGTGTTCAGCCATCTCCAGGACAGCAGGGCCTCATCACACCTAACAGTTACTTGGGAAGACAAACATCATCACTTCAAATAGCCTGGCTGCATATGCGGAGCGTTATGCCGTATGGTGTGGAATATCCCTTTGGTCAGTTGGGGTCAGCTGTCCCAGCTGTGTCCCTTTCTACTTTCTTATGCATCCCCAACCTCCTCCAGGGCAATAAGAGAAGCAGAAAAGCTCTTGGCATTATGTAAGCTTTGCTCAGCAATAACAAAATCATCCCCGTGTTATTAACACTGTTCTCAGTATAAATCTAAAACACAGCCTCACACTGGATACTATGAAGAAAATGAACTCTTTTGCAGCCAAAGCCAGCGCCTCTATTTAAGTCTTGATTAAGTTCTCCCTTTGTACAACCACAATAATTACAGATAACTTCCTAGATTCCACATTTCATTACGTAAAGACTATTCATTTTCCTTCTTCAATTTTGAGAAAACATGATGCTTTTATTTGTGCTACAGCACTCACAGGAAACACGATTCCTTAACAATACTGAAGCACTGGCACGGAACACTTAAAAATGGTTGTGATCTGGGTCTCTGTGTGACTCTGCTGCCCCCTAATGCGTTTCTTGCAAAAATAAATAAAGTAACCCAAAGAGGAATTCACTATTCCCTCCTTTATTTTGGCTAATTACGAACTATAATTCTCTCTATGCCATTAATACTACTCAAGCATCCACTTTGTCATAAGCGCTACCTACAGCTAACATTGTTAATGTTGGAACAGTGAACACTAGTTGTTGAGGTCCTTCAAAAGGGAAGATAGCTTTAAGCTGCAATTTGTTTGAGAAGATGTGAGAGAAACATTAAACAACATAGTGTATTAAAATATTGTAAAAATACACATCTTTTAACACACATCTTGAGTTCTGTACAAGAACTCAAGAGTTATTAGTAAATTTTACACAGCATGAATCTGTCATGTCTCAGAATGGTTTTAAAGTAGAGCTGCTAATCTGTAAAAGTTCCCTTAGTTTTGAGAACATCTTTTTTTGACGTCATATTTACAGCATTTCAGCCCTAAGTAATTTAACAACCTAAACAACTTTTAAAAACATAGTAAAGTCTTCAATAAAGCAGCAAGTTGAGCTAGAACTGAAGAAATAGAGACAGTACAAGACAACTTCTAAGCAAAAATAATGCCGCAATCTACAAGCTCTGAAAATCAGCAATTTTTCCCCCTCAGACTGATATCTGTCAACTGCTTTCTTAGCAGGAATCACACAGCCAAATCCAAGTACCTGTTGAAAAAGACATTAATTGGTCACTATCCTGACCTACAATTATATGCTTTTAATTAAAGATGAAAATATCGAGAACAATGAGGTCATAAGCGATATAAATAGGAAAGGAATCATTTATAGGTTTCTGGCTGTGGTAGTAACAACACTGTAAGCAGATTTCTTTGCAAGATGCTTGAGATGTGGAACTCATATTTTTAATATTAATAAATTGCAGTATTTGTAATTATTCTCCAAAATGTCAGACATTACAGTTAAATAAGGCAACAAAGATCCTGAAAGCATAGTAGAACTAAAGCTCACTTTTTAAAGTCACTACTTCCCTAAAATTATCAAAAAATTATTTAAATAATTTAAGAATGCCTATGATTCATCAGCTCTCACACACTGAATTCTTACATGATATCCTAGAACTTCAGCTTTCTGCAAGAGTCCTCCTGTAGCTTAGACAGCAGTTATCGAAGAACTGCATAACTTGAGAAGAGATTATGTTTCACAAGTACAATACATGTATTTCTTCATATATTATTCCCTTTCTTATGAAGGGATTAAGTAGGGGAATATATCTGTACCTTGAAATTTTTTCTGATGTATATTGCCAAAAAAAAGGGAATTTTATCTCAAGTATTTGCAAATAAAATAAAGATGTATTTTTAATGTAGCACTCAGTATATGTTCTATATTAGAATCACTTTTCCAGCTAAGTTGTTTTTTCTGTGGTTTCAATTTTCTCATAGTTTAGTTATTGTAAGAAATTAATAACAGGAAATAAGCATAAGTAGGTTTCTTGCAGTCCCTACACACCGAGCTTCTCTCATATCACTCACAGAATTATTGTATGTCATTATTATGTTACCTTATCTTTCCTATTTCTTCTTGGACAGAAACTCATTTCAAGATACAGGGCTTTTTCCCAAGTCTTCAGAAATAGTAAAGCTGGTACTACTTCACTACAGTACTAACAAAACTTCATTACATTTGTATCCATAACCTCCAGAAACATCCTGCATGGTGTCAGAAATCTAGTGGCAGTTATTTTACTTTTGTTATTCTAGGAGAAAATAGAAGAGGACAATTTTGGAGTTTTTTTGCAGGAGAGGATGGGGGAGAGGGGAAATAAATGGTTGGTTAGTGTTTTCTATCCAAAAAATAAACCACAGCATATTATTGTTTTCTCTTCAGTGACGTGGGAGTCATTGAAAGTTACCTACAAATAGTGTCTGACAGTGAACTGGACCCAGTCTCTGAGGTGGGTACTGTTTTGTAAGAGTGTTTCAGTAGAATTCAGTATGTGAGAGCTGATGAATCACAGGCATTCTTAAATTATTTAAATAAATTTTTTGCTAATTTTAGGGAAGTAATGACTTTAAAAAGTGAGCTTTAATTCTACTCAGCTTCTTCATATCCCAAAGCCCCATCTGGAGAAGGAATAGAGGAGTCATTCCCTTGCAGTAGATTTTTAAAGAGCCTACAGCTCACTCTTCCTCAACAATAATAAAAAATAAAATCCTATGTACATAAACTAAGATAAAAACATTAGAAGACTTACAAGCAACTAATCATTAGTGCTGCTACTGTAATGTCAACCATTGAAAATGCATTTTCTGCATAGTTTTAAAATATGCATCCTTACTAAATGTAAATTTTCAGATGTAGCTTCTTTTAGCAATATAATCTCACACTGTAAAATTGATTTATTCAATATGATTACAGGTGTGATAGTTTATTCTTGTGCTACAATGTTTTCTAATAGTGGCATATAACATGTATTTCAGCTGAAATGTGAAGTTGTAATTTGTAAAGGCTTGCCAATTTTTGCAGCATATTCTTCTCACCATTACACTCTCATAAAACACTGTGGTGATACAGCTTCCACAATGAACAACTAATAATCCAAAAGAAGTGCCAAAGGTCAGTATAGTTCATATTTACATCACCCATTTCAAACTATTATGTCTAAAAACAGTAAAGGTTTTCATATGTAACATCTTTTTTTAATGAGTTATTTGGTCTTTTTCCATTATAATTTAAGGTTGAGGAATATTCAGGAAAAATAGCCTTCTCACCATTGTTTAAGATGTACTAGAATGATAAAGTCACAGTTATAGTGTAAAATCTAATGCAAAAAGTTTTATCATCTTTTACCACGTGGGAACATATATAGCAGTCAGTGTGTCTTAAATGACTGTACAATAAGAAAATAGATGACATACACAACTATAATATGGGAGGGGTTTATTGTCCATTAACCTCATTCTAACAGTTTAATTATTTCTGTAGTTGCATTGTTTTACGTGTTTTGTAGCTGTGGGCACTAATACTAATTTGGAGTGATGAGATATATATATATACATATACAGTTATACTTCCTCCATCGCGAGGAACGGGACAGGCGACATCCCCCGCGAAATATTATTCTTGCAAAGAACGGCAGGTCATTAATATGCATGCAGGCCACGCCCATTGCCCCACCCCCTGGAACTCCGAAGCGCTGCAGACAATTCTTTGCTCCTTCCCGTAGTCTGTCTTGGCACAGGCGAGCAAAGGGAACCGTTTCTGAGCGGCTGCTGTGACCGCAGCCCAAACCCCATGCCGCTGCGCCCCGGCCCNCAAAGCATATATATACATACAGTCGGCCTCTTGCACTTCGAACCCCCCATATTGCGGCTTCAGATCTTAGCAGCATGATTTTTTAGCAATGTAGGAGACCCGTTTTGCAACTGCGTACATGCGACCTGCCACCACGATAGCGGCAGTAGCCCGGGCAGCAGAGGTGGCTCGGGCAGCAGCAGGGCTGGTACGGGCAGCAGCATGTGCGTGGGTGCCAGCAGCACGGCTGCCATTCAACGCGGAACTTGGGCTACGCGGGCCCCAATTAAGACCTCGGGTGTGCGATATAGGAGACCTGACTGTATATGCTTTTGTTCTATAATATTTACCCTACACATTGAAGTTCAAAAAGCTGGATTTATAATTTTTTTGTCATAAGGACCTAATTATACAACTAAAGATGTGTTCTAATGGAAGTCCTAAGCATCATTCTTTTTCGAGATTAATAAGAAGTACTGCCTTAGGCAAACAGCTTCCCTGCTCAGTTTTCAGTAACAAGAAACACTGTTCCCATACATTTATCTTTGTTAGCAGATGGAGAGGGGGTGGGGAAGGAGTCAAAAACATCTTAAGTACTTAAGAACTCATGAGGAAGACCAGACTTCTCCACCATCACTGGAGGTACTTAAATGAGATGTAGATGTGGCACTGAGGGACATGTTTTAGTGCAGGACAGTGTTGCGTTAATAGTTGGACTCAGTGGCCTTAAAGGTCTTTTCCAACCTAAATGGCTCTGTGATCCCAAGAACAGGACTGCAACTGTAGCACTTCATGGTGCAAGGATGTAAGAGTGAGGAGAACTTAAAGTACACCTTTCTTCTCAGATTGCACGAGTGATATCCAATTGTGATTTTTTTACCTGATCCCCAATTTGTGCTCCCTACCCAAAACACCCACAGTCTATGTGGCACTAACCTAAAATCACAGCCACCCTTCAGCTTCAGACCTCACATAATTGCCATGGGCAGGTCAGGCTCCAAACAAGAGAGGGGATACACCGTGCAGCTGCCATGGTGGTAGCCTCCCCCACTGCATCCAGAACAGTTGTATGGGGAAACACACAAATACCCCCTGAAATCTCCAACACATTTGGTCCCTATCAATTAGAAACACAAGAATGACAATAGGGGATCAACCCAAGAGTCCACCTTGCCCTGTATTACTGCCTTCCCTGCTGATCTGTTGTAGAACTGTAAGCATGCACCAATATTTCTCCTAATCACAGAAT
>WEKX01019942.1:9832-21206 GCA_013390025.1 Pitta sordida
AGGATGGTGAAGGGACTGGAGGGCAGGCCCTATGGGGAGCGACTACAGGAACTGGGATTGTTCAGTCTGGAGAAGAGGAGGCTCAGAGGTGACCTCATTGCTGTTTACAACTACCTGCGGGGAGGTTGCAGCCAGATGGGTGTAGACCTCTTCTTCCAGGCTGACGACACCAGAATGAGAGGGCATGGCCTCAAGCTACGCCAGGGGAGGTTCAATCTTAATGTTAGGAAGCGGTTTTTCACAGAGAGAGTGATTGCATATTGGAATGGGCTGCCCAGGGAGGTGGTGGAGTCACCATCCCTGGAGGTGTTTAAGAGAAGACTGGATGAGGAGCTCAGTGACATGGTCTAGCTGGGGGGTGTAGGGCTGGATGATCCTAAGCCCCTTCCGGCTCGGAGTGGCCTGCTAGACTGTGAGGGATCTAGGTTGGTGTTACCGCTCTGGGATGTGCTCTCGGTCTCCGTATGGGTGTTAGATGGTGAGTTG
This sequence comes from Pitta sordida, assembly GCA_013390025.1. Taxonomy (NCBI): domain Eukaryota; kingdom Metazoa; phylum Chordata; class Aves; order Passeriformes; family Pittidae; genus Pitta; species Pitta sordida. Next base: position 10,319 of record WEKX01019942.1, read on the forward strand.
GACTAGATGATCCTTGTGGGTCCCTTCCAACTCATAATATTCTGTGTGTGATTTCTGTGTGTGAAATACCACAATTTTCAACAAATTATTCTCTAGACCCAATCCCTTGAGGTGCAAAATAGGATTATTTGCACTGTTAGAGTACCTAATGTATTATTTATGCCAAAGTGTTAGAAAAAGGCAACACAGGTAATTTTCTTTGAAAAACCTCCCAGATTTCCCATTCACGTCTTCATCTGGAACTGTTTTCCTGAAGGGAAGCTTCATTCTTCTATTATTTTTTACCTTTTTTTTCCCCTGTTCATTTGTCTTTTTATTAATTTTGAAAAGCAACACTTAAAAAATACCAGCCTAATGCCTTTAGTTGCTTTTTGCTTCCTGTTTAGAGCCCCTGAAAGCTGAAGTTTGAGTGCCATTTGTACTGTTCTTTAATTTTTAATGCTATTTTTCTTTAATGTGCATACAGGTGTTTCAGACTTTGTCCCCTTGGGATCTCTCGGGATCTTTCACAAAGAGATTGTTTTTACATCATCTTAAAATGAAGGAGGAATGGGCCCATAAATTTCTTCTGAACGCTGACTACTAATCTCCTGTGGGCAGAGGAAATGACTAATGGAAAGGAACTCTGGAAGATAAAAAGATTAAAAAATATCCTTCACTGACAGATATTCCTGGTTTATATAGATTGTTTCCATCCTGGTATTGATATTAATACTGGTAACCACTTAATTGTTTCGTTTTATTGTTCTCTGTTCTTAATTGATGGATCCCATTCCGGAGCTTCCTTAGAATCCTTGTTGCAGAATATGTAGGAGAGGAAATAAGATTTGAATTACTGTCAACGACAGAACTAAACATTAGGCAAATTATAATTAAAATAGAGAAGGAAATGAAGAGAGAAAAATGGGGACTGGAGAAGATAAATATATTTATTTAAAGCCCAGGAAGAACTTTCATGTCAGTATCTGCTGGAATAGCACAGAAAAGCTGAGGTTTCTTTAAAATAGGTCATTACAAGTGTTTTATGGTATATCACAGCTGTACTTCTCTTTGGCAGGTGAATAACACTTCCTCCAGTGATTCCAGAGGGAGCAGGGCCAGGCCCTGTGTTACTGACGCACCTATTCATGGGGATTTAAAATCGTGAGGATATCCTTCTTCACCTGACCTGTCTAAGAGAATCCTCGGTCATTCTCAATCTTTTTTATTTCCCCCTTCCCTTCTTTCTAATTTTCTTGTGCTCACTCTTTGTTTCTCCGTTGCCAGCAGTGCCTTACAGAGGAGTCACCTCCACCACAGTATCCCCAGGCACGTGGCTCTCCTCCTCACTCCCGGTTTTCTCCTCAAACACACGTCGAAGAGCGGCTTTGATGGAACACTGGAAGTGGCAGCACTGGCAGCTCCCAACCAGGACGTAAATCACAGGGTCCAGGCAGTGGTCCAGCAATGCCAGCAGCAAAGAAGAGTTTTGAGGGAATAATTCATCCAAAGTGGGAAGAGTGAGGAAAAAAGCTACGCAGAAAGGAATGCCAAAGCTGAAAAGCACGATGACATTGAGTAGGATGGCAACAAAGAGCTTCCCCGGCTGTCTTCTCTGGCAACCACAGTGGAGCTTGTGGAAGGGCAACAGGTTGGAAATCAACAACATGAGCAACAAAATCAGGGCAAATACCAGGGCTAGACCTTCAAGAATTTCCTCACAGTCTTGGCTAGAGATGTAGTACAGGAAGAAGACAAAAAGCCCAACGAGAGCCCAGAGCACCGCGCTCACAATGCCCGACAGGTGCTTGGGGCGGTGGCAGCGGTACCAGACTGGGAAGAGGATGGAGGCACAGTGCTCTACACTGAGGGCTGCCTGCAGGCCCAGGCTGCTCAGCTCAAACAGGTAACACAGAGGTTCAACTACATATACAGAATGTATTTGGAGAGTAGCAAAATTGGACAAATAGCTGCAAAACGCTACTAAGACCAAAAATGCCGTAATCAGCAGGAAAAACAGAAGGGTCAGGGAGAAGTCGGCAACGGCCAGGTTCAGGGTGTAGACAGTGAAAGGGTTCTGCTTCATGTGGAAGCCCAGGAACCACATGACCAGCCCATTCCCCACAAGCCCAAAGATGGAAATCCCCAAGCAGACACCTGCAAAGGCAAGCAGTGCGGATGGAATATTCGAGCAATTATAGTTGTTAAATTCCTCAATGTCCAAAGATCCATAAATTGTGTAGTTCAGAGTGAGGTTTGGTGTGTTGGTCTCCTCCATGGCAAATGATCCCACTCCAGGTGGCTGCCTTGTGTCTCTCCCTCCACCTCCTAGGACAGACAGAGGGGAATGAGGGCCATCAGCATTCCCAGCACCCATCCTCTGTCCACACAGCCCCAAGAAGAACCTCACCCCCTGCTGTGCCCAGGACAGCCTCCCACCCCTCCAGCCCTCTCCGTGCATAGGAGGCCTCTCCCACCTCTCCATCCCTGGACTCCTACCTCCTGCTGTTCCTGGGATCAGCACTGTCACAGCAGACCCGGCTCACGGGACCTCCAGGCTTGCCAGGAGAAGGGATCTGGTGATGTTTGCTGTGACCACCTGCTGTGCTTCAGCCTCGTGCCTGGGGTGCAGACCTTCAGCCAGAGATCACATCCCATGGTCGGGAGCCTCCCTTCACAATCTCACCACAATCTCACCACAATGGTCACAGCTTCCCCTCACATGTCCCCTGGTTGAAGATCTTGTCGGTAGGAGTTGGCCACGTTACCTCCCTCCTCTCCTCTCCCTCGTTCTTCAGCAGGAGGTGCTGATCTGATATGATCCCGTTAATACAGGCACTCAGACTCTATAAAGTTAAATTCCATTTAAATGAATTTAAAACTATGATGGAGGAGAGGCCAGCACAGGTACTATTATGACCTTCCAGGTGCTGGGTCCATACACTTCCCTAAGGACTCTGTGTCACCAAGCACTGGTCTCGTCTCCACTTGCCATGAGAAATCAGCAGTGTTCAGATACAGAACAGCATGAGGGCTTTGCCCATCGCCTGTAATCACACCCCTGTCAGACATGTGTCTCCTCTGAGATAATGTTTTGTGGGGTACATGGTGCTGCCAACATGCTCCTATCTCCGTATCTCCTATCTTATGTTCCTGCTGCACAATCTCAACCTTTTACAACACAGGGAGTGGCATTTTATTGCGTATTTTCTCGCCCTATTTCATGTGTTTTCCATCTCCTGATGGAATAACTCCCTAGTCTTGGGAGTTATTGCCTGTTCTTGTTGTCTCCAAGAATGGCATCCTCCAGCCATATCCTTGGATTTCATGTGGTGATTGCATGGTACTGAACAAGGTACACAGTCTCTCCTGGATGTCCAGCATGGAGCTGCAGGACTTGGAGTCAGAGGCAGACTTGAAACAAGGTTACAGCATAGGCTGAAGGTCTCTCCATGGAAGGGGGATGGAGGCAGATCTACAGACAGGTGCAGGTCCAGGAAATGTCTCCCAGAAGAAAGTTAGGAGAGGTTTTGAGCTTTAGAGGCACTGAGCAAAGTCCTGGTGCTGTTGCATGTCTGTCATGAGGGGTATCTCACTTTTGAGTGTCTCTGTCTCATCTCTCTCCCCCTCCTGCCGTCCTCCATCCCTGGGAATGATTTATGTCCCCTTCCATTTACAGATGGACCACCAGGTACGTGGATGAAATACAGAAGCCCGTTGAGTGGTGGAGAACGGGGGAGGTAGAAGAAGAGGGTGACGTGGCCAACTCCTACCGACAAGATCTTCAACCAGGGGACATGTGAGGGGAAGCTGTGACCATTGTGGTGAGATTGTGAGGGGAGGCTCCCGACCATGGGATGTGATCTCTGGCTGAAGGTCTGCACCCCAGGCACGAGGCTGAAGCACAGCAGGTGGTCACAGCAAACATCACCAGATCCCTTCTCCTGGCAAGCCTGGAGGTCCCGTGAGCCGGGTCTGCTGTGACAGTGCTGATCCCAGGAACAGCAGGAGGTAGGAGTCCAGGGATGGAGAGGTGGGAGAGGCCTCCAATGCAGGGAGAGGGCTGGAGGGGTGGGAGGCTGTCCTGGGCACAGTAGGGGATGAGGTTCTTCTTGGGGCTGTGTGGACAGAGGATGGGTGCTGGGAATGCTGATGGCCCTCATTCCCTTCTGGTTCCCTGTCTGTCCTAGGAGGTGGAGGGAGAGGCACAAGGCAGCCACCTGGAGTGGGATCATTTGCCATGGAGGAGATCGACACATCAAACCTCACTCTGAACTACACAGTTTATGCATCTTTGGACTTTGAGGAATTTAACAACTATAATTGCTCGAATATTCCATCCGCACTGCTTGCCTTTGCAGGTGTCTGCTTGGGGTTTTCCATCTTTGGGCTTGTGGGGAATGGGCTGGTCATGTGGTTCCTGGGCTTCCACATGAAGCAGAACCCTTTCACTGTCTACACCCTGAACCTGGCCGTTGCCGACTTCTTCCTGACCCTCCTGCTTTTCCTGCTTATAATGGCATTTTTTTCCGTGGCAACATTCTGTACTTCTGTGTTTCATCTGGTCGATATCTATAGAGTATTTGTTTTAGTACTGGGATTTCTATGCCACCTGTTTGACCTGAGCAGCCTGGGACTACTGGCAGCCCTCAGCGTGGAGCGCTGTGTCTCTGTCCTCTTCCCGGTCTGGTACCGCTGCCACCGTCCCAAGCACCTGTCGGGCATTGTGAGCGCGGTGCTCTGGGCTCTCGCTGGGCTTTTTGTCTTTTTCCTGTACTGCAGCTATGCCTTTACTGAAGACTCTGAGAAAGCGCTTGGAGGTCTAGCCCTGGCGTTTGCCGCGATTTGGTCACTCATGATGTTGATTTCCAACCTGTTGCTCTTCCTCAAGCTCCGCTGTGGCTCCCAGAAACGGCACCCGGGCAGGCTCTTTGTTGTCATCCTACTCAACGTCGTGGTGTTCTTTGCCTTTGGCCTTCCTTTCTGCGTAGTTGTTTTTCTCCATGTTCCCAGTTCAGGCATATTATTCCCTCAGAAGAATGACATCCCTCTGCTGCTGGCGTTGCTGGACTGCTGCCTGAACCCTGTGATTTATGTCCTAGTTGGGAGCTGCCAGCGCCGCCGCTTCCGGCGCTCCGTCAAAGTCGCTCTCCGGCGTGTGTTCGAGGAGAAAACTGGGTCGGAGGAGGGGAGCCACGTGCCCGGGGACACTGTGGTGGAGGTGACCTCTATGTAAGGCACTGCTGGCGAGGTGACCTGGAGATGTGGCAGTATGGGGACACACGGCTGTGAGGAAGGGCAGCTGGGTTCCATCCTGTTCCCTGGCCTTATTCCGCGTGGAATGACCCTCCTTGCTTTCGCCCCCGGGAATAAACTCCGTCTCCTTTGGCGCAGCAGATGAGTCTCATGGTCTTGTCAGGAATCTCTTGACTGCACAGCGTGTGACATATTAAGCCCTGGGGACACATCGAGCGCGGGGCGGCGGTGATTTCACAAATCTCTGCGGGGCTGATGCCTCTAGATGGCAGGAGAGGAGTGGGGATCGCACGGAGCGTCCTTTCCCTTCTGCCCGAAGCCGGACCTGCGATCCCGGCTGGTGGCAGAAGAAACAAGCCGAGCTTCGGAAGGAACTGCAGCATTCCCTTATGCTTTAGGCGCGAATTTGTCAATTTTTTTAATTACAGAATTAAATCATTCTCAGTAAGGTGTAGGTTTGCTAGTGCCGGGGGATTATGTGTAGTGTGTTCCTCGTATTCATGCTCATTCCAATAAATTGTTGCCCCAGGGAATCTGTGGGTGCCCCATCCCTGGAAGTGTCCAAGGACAGGTTGGAGCAACCTGGGCTAGTGGAAGGTGTCCCTGCCCTTGGAACAAGAGGAGCTTTAAGTTCCGGGATTCTGTGAGATAACAGAGCACAGCTGAGGAGCTTTGATGCCAAATATCACCTCTCTGATGGCAGAGAGCAGCACAGCTGGCAAGTGCCAGCTCTGGCACAGCTCACCAAACCCTCCCCAGACTTGTCTCCCAGCCATGCCATGAAGCAAGGCAGGGGATCTCCAGCACTGCTGGGCTTGGCAAACCACAGACACGAATCCCTGTGTTCTCTGTGCTCATATCACACCTTTGTGCCCATGACCTAAAAGTCCTTGGAACATGGGAATTTGCATAACCAGATGCTGGGACTCAATTTTATAGTGATTAAGGGGTTTACACTGCTGTTCAGCAAAGTGGGGCTATCCTTTTGCTCCTCAGCAACAATATCAAAGGGAAGTCTTTCACCACCTCTGTCCTGAACCTGGCCATCCTCAAGAAGAGCTGAACAGCAATTCTGCCCAGCAGCTTCGATGACTAACCAAAATCCTGGTTACGCTCATCTTTTTCACTTTGTTACTACCCCTAAATTAAATTTGGATTTCTTTCTTTCCTTTGTTTCCAGCATGGTAACTCTGGCCCCAGAACTTGTTGAATAAACAACATCTGGGCTTTGCTGCAGAGCTTGTCACTGGTGAACAGAGCAAGGCTGACTCAGTGTCAGGAAATGGCACGTTTCCTCTGCTTCTTCTCATCCTAAAGCCTCTGTCTTGTCTATGAAGAGGGAAGGTACCTGTCTCACGTTAAGGTAGGCACCTGCAGTGTTTGGGATGAGCCGTCTTTTGGCAGTGCCAAGAGCTCCTCATGCCTTTGGGGAAGGACCTGGGCAGCAGACACAGCAGTGAGAACACAACCCATGGGGTGACTAATGCTTTGGAGACACATAATGAAATTGAAATCCAAGAAACATTTATTACCAGAATTGTTTTACAGAACAGAGCAATTTCCATAGCTGAGAGGGTTCCCCCCACTCCCCTTCCTGTTTTTCTGTCCGTTGGAAAGTAGCAAGTTTCTGAGTTAGAACATGTTGTCCAGGAAATGACTCCTAAGGCAAGTGCAGAAAGATTGTCGTCCTCCCATGCACTTTCCTTGCTTCCAAGCATCTCCTTTGTCTCCAGTATCACTCAGGCCACCACCTACCTAAGTTTCTTGTTTTCCATAGAATCTCAGAATGTTTTGTGTTGAAAGGTACTTTGTAGACCATCCCAATCTAACCCTTGCCCTAAGCAGCATCACCTTCCATTATCCCAGGTTGCTCCAAGCCTTGTCCAACCTGGCCTAGAACACTCCCAGGGACAGGGCAGCCACAGCTGCTCTGGGCAGCCTGTGACAGTGTTTTATCACCCTGTTATTCCCCACCTATTCTCCAGATCCTTGGTAGCACGGGCTGACAGGCAGGGAGGGAAGAGAGAAGCAGGGAAAACCCTGCCACTACCCCTTCCCCCAGGAAATTCCTGAGCCAGGCTTACAGGGGTTGAGTCCTCATGTCCTCAACAGGCTCTTTGCCATGATAAATCCAGTTTTTCCTCCTTCTCCTTCATATGTTCTTTCACAGAGAAAATCCCACCTTTGCCAAGCCTCCAGCCAGGGCTTCTTTCATTTTAACCCTCTTCCATTCCATTTTCCCAGATGACGAACAGACTCTCCAGAAGTGGAGCCAGCTCTCAGGTCGTGGTTGTGACATGTTTGCTCAAGTTAAAACCATCCAGACAGCTCGGAGAAAAGTGGGAGGATCCACAAAGGGCAGTTCCAGCCCCAAACCCTTGTGTGTAGATGACCCAAATAATGTGCAGACTAAACTCTGTGTGCAGCAGGAGCGATGCATTTTGGGGAAAGCCTTCCAAAAAAAACCTCACTGACAGGAGCTCTGAGCCTCGGTGACTCAGTTTTAACATTCCACAGGGTAGAAAAGCTTGGTTTTGAGCCAGAGAAAGCTCTGACTGGTTGAATAGAAAAGAATCAAAGCAAAGCTTTCAAAGCAAAAGGTTTCATCAGTGTCCCTGCCCATGGTGAGGGGTTTGGAACTAAATGGTCTTTAAGATTCCTTCCAATCCAAACCCTTTTATGATGATTCTATGATTATTCGTCACATCATTCAGCATCCACCCCAGGCAGGATTTCCCCTGCCACCCACCACGTTTTCTTGTGCTTCAGTTCATTCCATTCCATTCCATTCATCTACAGCCAGACCCACACCATGATCCTACCACAGGACACCTCCATCCCTAGAGCATCTCGGAATAATAAAGTTTGGGTTGCAGGGGTTTAAACAGCTGGTTGAGGGTGGTCAGGCACTGGAACAGGGTCCCCAGGGAGCCTGGCAGAGTTTGAGAAGCGTTTGGACAATGGTCTCAGACACGTGGTGGGATTTTTGGGGCTGTCCTCTTCAGAGCCAGGAGCTGGACTTCAATGATCCTGGTGGGTCCCTTGCAACTCAGGATATTTTATGATTCTATTTTGTGATGATTCCACCCAATTGTCTCTAATTTAGGACTCTGTTACATCACAAAAAACCCTCTGTAAGGCAACACTACCAGAGAGTGTAAACTTGTTTGCACAGCTCCCGGCCAAAAAGTAAATAAAAGGGTGGATGCTGCTGTTGGCACAGGCCAGCGGGAGGGAGACGTTGAGGACAAAGACAGAAAAATCAAACACCCTTAGCAAGAGCCAGTACCCAAAATCAGCAGTGAAGAAGGGGAAGCAGACAGCAGCCAGCAGGACCACAGCACAGAGCTTCCTTGGAGGATGTTTCCGTGAGGAACACAGGACCATGGCAAGTAGGGTTAGAGCAGAACACACCAGGGTGAGCACCGATAAGAGGCAGCTCAGGACGAAAGCAATGATTGCTGAAGGGTGGAAGTAGAGGATCCCTGTGAACAGGATGGAGAGGGCCCAGAGCAGGGCACACAGGAGCCCTGGGAAGTGCTGGGAGCAGTGGCAGGGACAGCGTGACACAGGGAGGACAGACAGAGCTGTCACGGCACTGAAGGCCGTCAGCAGGTAGACACTGGCAGTGAAAGCGAAGAAGATGGTGACATTCAACGTGGTTGTCACACCCTGTGAGCCCAGCTTGTGACAGAGGCTCTCCAGGACACAAAATATGCCCAAGGCGATGGTGACAGAGAGGAGGAAGGTGAAGTCGGCCACAGCCAGGTTGAGGACGAAGGTGGTGACAGGGTTCCTGCGGATGCGGAAGCCGAGGAGCCAAAGGACAGCTCCGTTCCCAACCATCCCACAGAGGCAGACGAGCAGCGTGACAGGGACTTCGCCCAAGTGGCTGCTTTCACAGTCAGTCCAGTTGGGGTTATGATCATTCCAGCTCCTGTTAGATGCCACCCCACCAGACTGGATATCCCAGTAAGCAGGGCTGGCTCTTTCCGTGGCAGGGGACATGTCCACTCTGACACCTGTGGTGCTTCTCCTTCCCCTCACAGAGCTGGAGGGGTGAGAAACAGAGACATGTTAGCAATGCTCTGTCCCCCTCACATGGCTTTCCCCACCCTATGCCATGCCATAACTTCCCCAGGGAGGAGCACAGAGAGAGGTGAGGCATAGGGCAAACGGAAAGTAGGACGTGGGATACAGGTATGAACATGCCTGGCACTAAAGCCAGGGAAAAACCTCCTTCCTGGCTTTGGACAGGACAGGTCTGGAGGAGGAATATAATTGGAGAAGGACATCTTTGGCAATATCAAAGAGCAAGTGGCTCTGGGGTAGGTCTGATCTGGATTCTCAGGTGTCTGATATTGCAGTTATATTACTAAGCTGCTCGAGTCCTTCAACGGGCCACTCATTTCAGTATTCCCCTCCCCACCTTTTTCCATTGTATTTGTAGGCCTTAATACCCTGCAGGCCACTATTCCCTGATCAGATCTGATGAAAGTTGATGACCAGGTTCTACTCCAATGAGGAGGGGGTACTGATTAAGCTGGAACACCTCCCCCCCCAAACCCCCGAAAAGTCTGACCTTCTTTGCTCTCACAGCTTGGGGAACTTCACCGGAGCAGACGCGCTGTGGACTCACATCACCTCACACTCTCCAGCTGCCGTCCCTGGGATGGGATCTTCAGGAAGTTTCCCCGGATTATCACTCGGAAAATGGGAGTGAAGCCTTCCTGGTGAGCTGGAGTAGAGTCTGGCATGGGGTCTGCCCCAGGTCCTTTCCCAGCACCCTTTTCTCGATGTTGACTCATGGTCTCAAGGGCTCTTGCAAATGGGGAACTATTTTGCTGCCTTTGGCAGTATCAGGGCTCTGGTTCTAATCTACTCTTGGCTTGTACAGGAAATGACTAACCAAAAGAGAGCCTCAGAAACGAGACCTATGGGAAAAGCAGTTTGTCTTCGTGTCAGGTTCCTCTTTCCTTTTAAAGCAACACCAGTCCCAGAATATTGTCTTTGGACTGGCTCAATTTCTCTCCTCCCATTCCAGGGGTGGATCTTTAGGATCCTGTGCTACAGACTCACTGCAAAACTTTGATTTCTGATTAAAATCTAGTTTTGCCACTTATACATCACAATTTCAGGGGTGCTTGGCTTTCACTGCACAGTTTCTGAGAGGATTCTACTTTGTACATCAAGGAGCTCATGGAATAATAAAACCTGGGCATGAACTGGAGCACAGGCAGATGGTGGAGGGATGATTTAGGACTCCAGGAATCTAATTTTTTTTTTTTTTCTGAGGAGAGGTGAATCATTACTTGGCTTTAGTCGTTGAGAAATTACAAGTCTGGACAAGGGCCTCGAGTGACAGGACAGGAGGAGTAGCTTCCCACTGCCAGAGGGGCGGTGGAGATTGGATATTAGGAAAAAATTCTTCCATGTGAGGGTGGTAAGGCCCTGGCACAGGTTGCCCAGAGGAACTGTGGCTGCCCCATCCATGGAAATGTTCCAGGCCAGGTTGGATAGGCCTTAGAGTGACCTGGTCTAGTGGGAAGGTGTTCCTGCCCATGACAGAGGGGTGGAACCCAAACCATTCTCTGCCTCGATAAGCAAAGCATCTAGGTACACCAGCGTAATCCCAGGAATCCCGGCACTCACT
>WEKX01019943.1:3478-14389 GCA_013390025.1 Pitta sordida
CGAGAGCCCGTGGGGAGAAGTTGAAGAGACTCCCCAGCGCTCCTGATTGGCTGAGGGTGGAGCAATGGGCTTGGGCTGCGTGCATATTAGTGACCTGCACGTATTTGCAAGTTTGGCGTTTTTCAAGGCCCCCATGGGCTGTCCCGTTCCTCACAAAGGACGGGGTATAACTGTATCAGAATGATGTTTCCTAGCCTTCAAATGCTACCAAACTTAACTGAACGCATTGATTGATTCAAATTCCCCAGTCTGGAAAGCACCAAATTAATCTAATTGGGATTAAATGGAAAATGCAAATCTCCTCAGACACATCCAAAATCTCATGATAAAAACTTCCAAAACAGATATTTTACTACTTTTCAGAAAATGCAAAAGAAAGTTTAATGCTGTGCTAATCCATAGCCAAGGAAATAAAAAAAAATCAAATTCCACAAAACAATGAACCAATGGAGCAATTCAAATAATAATACTTGAAATCGTATACAGTCATGCCTTACTACATTGCAACTTCTCCATTTCAACCTCACTGGTTTGCGAGAAATTTTTCTCACAAATTTCTCCAGTGATTCACGGAGCTTCCCGGTCAATGCATGTGTGCCTCTGCTTCACCGAGGGGTGACACCAGTGCCCCCTATGGGGTGGGACTAGCCCAGCCACGTGGGGGAGGGTGGATGAGGCCTCCCTGTCACTGTGATGTTTATAGGGCCCCGGCGCCATGCCCTGGTCCCTGCCTCGCTCCTATGTGTCTCCAAACCTGGCCCCTACTGCAGAAGGCTTACACCACGGGATGTCCTGGGCAGCCGCTGAGATCCAGTGCAGCACCGCCACAAGTCACGTCGACCCCTGTTACCCTAAGCCCAGACGGGGACTGGGTGCATGTTGCTGCTTCCATGGCTACAGGCAGGGAAGGCAATGAGGTCTGTGCCTGGGGACTGCACGCCCAGTGCACCTGGTGATGATGTAGCCCCAGGGAAAGTGCCCCACAAAAGTGGGGCTGGGCTAGCTGTGGCAGCAGTGGGGCAAGCACTGTGTGATGGGACAGGGCAGCAACAGGATGTGCTGCCACCGCCACAGCTGCTGCTCCAGGAGGAGGCTTCTGTTCCCCCATGCCTTCGCTCCGCTGCAGCAGGGGAAGGGATGTTCTGCTGGGTCTATACGGGCAACGCTCTCACTCCTGCACTCAGGACCTGCAGATGTACATATCGTACCCACTGCAGCTAAAGGGAAAGAAACTCCGACACCACTGCCCTCCACCATAAGGAAACTCCGACACCACCCTCCTCCACACCTCCACTGCTCCGGGTGTCTCAGTGTTGCAAAGTTAAGGTTTCCCAGGCTCCACGAACACCCACCAGAGCCCAGGGACACCCCTTCCCCACCGTGGCCCTGGAGTTTCCCTACTATGCAGGCAGTGCAAGCATGTGTGGTGGCAGCAGCCCGGCAGTGGCTATAGAAGCGGCAGTGCAGCCGAAGAGAAGTCCAGGGATTTTCTGAGGATCTCCCCAGGCAGAGAGGGCTCAGAAACGGTTCCCTTTGTGCCCCTGCGCTGTGAGAGCCTGTGGGGAGAAGCGGAAAACGCTGGGGGTGGAACGATGGGCGTGGCCTGTATGCATATTAATGACCTACTTGTGTTTGCGAATTAGACATTTTGCAAGACCCTCAGGAGACCCGTTCCTCACAAACTGGGTGGTATGACTATAGTTGAAAAACATAGGAAGATATTTTTATGGACCAATTAGTCTGTCAAATCCTCTAAGAGATGAGAATTCCTTCCAAAAATGAATCAAAAACGAAAAAATTATAACCTTATTGTATACTGAAAACAGAGAGTCCCCAGAGGTACTCTTGTTAGGAACATAATTAAGCTTTTGCTTTCCTCTTCTCCATTAACATCCTATAATGTCTTTTTTCTCCCTAGTAAGTAACATTCATACCCCTTCCTTCCAGAATTCTCTCCCTTCCGAAGGTGAAAGCTGTCTATCCTTTGGGATGATCCGATGTACAGTCAATGGCATTCAAAGCAATTGTTTCCACAGTGCACTTTGCATTTATATTTGGTGCTTCTCTCAGACCTGAGGAGGTGTCTGTGTTCAGCAGTCAATCTTCACTTGCATGTCAGAACTGCAGCTAACAATTTAAAGTACAGGGTATTGCATTTCTGATTTAAGACTTATGGCAGGTGGAAAAAAAAAAGACTGCAAAAAAATAAGGTGAAGAGGAAGAAGTGAAACAGGATAACTTGGGAGAGACTGAAGAGGTTTGCTGGAGTACTTGCTCAAGTATTGCTGCAACTCTCCTTAGTACAGATTAGGAGCCACCATCAGTGAAACTGTCTGAACACAGTAGCAAATAGAAAAATAACTACAAGTATTTGTACAATTTGGTCTTAGAGACCAGTGGAAACACAAATGCCATTTCAGCAAGTTCTGCTCATGTCCAGCCAATTGTTATTAGGCAATTGGACAAGAACAGAAACAAGCCTTATTAGTGATGTTCTCAGTAGAGGTCAAGACACCATAGAGGTTTTTTGCATCTAGTTCTCTCATTTGAATCCTCATTTTGCACATGTGAATGAGCCTATTAAACTCAGTGAAAGAAAAGGCACACAATTTGTTCTTGTGAAATAAGTGAAAAATATTTGGTATGGCAAAGAGATTATCCCCATTATCTTCAGTTTTAAAATTTGCTAAAAATATTTTCCATTATATTAACAGACTGAGCTGATCATTAGCTTTGCAAATTCTTCTCTTTTATAAATTCTTTTATCATAATAATCTTGAATAATTACCTGGCGTACCCTGCTTTTGTCATATCTGGTATATGAAAACCTGAATAATTTGACAAAATCTGATATTTGCTCAAATTGAGCCCAGATTAGAAGTACTATCCTTGATGGTATTTTCAGGTCTTTTCTTTTGTTTGTTTCTGCAAGGGCTGTTTTATTTTTAAGCTCTGTAACATTTTAGAAAGTGAAAAAAAAAACAAATAAAATTACATCTCTATCTTAGGGCAAAATATCTAGTCACACTTCTATGATTTTAATGAGACATCTAAACCAAAGTAGAAAAAATTTAAAATTGTGAAAGACGACTCAGGTTTATATGAAAGAAAATTAACAGCTAAAATTTCACTTTAGTGTATAATAAGTGGATAATTGACACTCTTGGGACCTCTACTATCTATAAAAACACATCTCTTAATAGAAAGAAAATTAAATACTACAGTTTTTTAAATGGTCCCAAAATAATAATAATCTCATAAAACTAAAAAGCTAGTGAAAAAAAAAAAAAAAGATTCATACTGTGCCTAGAAGGGTAGAAATTATATTTTATGCATATAACCCATATTTTAGAAAACTTACATGCCTCTGAAATTACAAAATGTCCTTGAATATGTTTACCTGAATTATCTTCAGCATAAAAAGAACAAGTTCTAAAAATTAATAAAAAAATGAAATATTGCCTATGTGATTACCACACAGAAATGGTATTACAGAATACACTCATTTTAAATTATAGAATCTTACAGAATTCAAAATCATTGGCATCACTACACCACACACAGCACCAACACATGTACTAATAGTGAAACCCGCATTGCTTCTATCATGTGCCTTGAATTCATAGGTGTAGCTGAAGATGGAAACAGAATCCTGGCTATTTCCTTTCCTGAGAAAAAATCTGTTAGAGCTTGAATTTGGCACATATTTTACTCAATGGTAAATTTATTTCATAAAATGTTCAGGATTGACTGCTCAAACATTTCAGAAAAACTTGTGTATTTCATCTGTTCACTGTATGTAATCACTCAGTTCTTTAGGTCAAACATTATTTTTAAATAGCCGTAACTTCCTTTTCAAACTATAATAATCCTATTAGCTCTTCTTAAATAATGCCTCTTTCTATTCTAGTCATACAATTACCTTTCTTCCTTGACATCTTTGATACAATTGTGTATCAAACCACATACATATATACACCAAGTAAAAACACCCTTCTTGCCAATCACACTAACAGTTTTTCACCCCATTTGTTACCATTCCTTCATTCAATACATGCAATTGAAGTGCTGCATAAAGAAGCATTAATATACCTCCATTCATTATAAAATAGCGTACCACAATTTCCTACATCATATAGAAAGAATAATGCTTTTCATATCAGTTTCATTGGCATTTTTTGCCATTGTTTTGGTCAAAAGCATAGACATTTAATCAAAATTTCACAAAGTACAGTAAACCCTTATTACTTTGCAGTTCTATTTTGGTGGATTCACTTCTTCGTGGGTTTTTTCCTCCGTGAAGATGGCCCTATGTTTCTAGGTGCACTCATGACTCGCGTGTGTTAACTGACAATCATGAAGATGCAAATTAGCCCTATCCATAGCACTGGCCCCCTCAGCTCTGGTGCGCTCCAGCGGTCTGTCGGCCCTGTCCCACTCACTGCAGTGCAAAGGAATGGGAGGCTCCCAGCACCCGCAGGAATGCAACACCATTGAAGAAAAACACTTCCCTTTGCTGCTCACCCATGCACAATGGGGACAGTACGGGAGCCCACTCTGCTGCCACCCCAGCCCCCAAAACAGGAGTCCATCTTGCCCCGGCCCCAACCTCTGGAACAGGATCCTGCCCGCCCTCCAGCCCCAGCTTCCTGAACGGGAGCTCAGCCCACCCCCAGCTCCAGCCCCCAGGATAGGACCTCACCCCACCCCAGCCCTCGGTACAAGAGCTCATCCTGCCACACCCCCAGTGAACATAAAGAAAAATGCAAACAAAAAACTGTGTCTGGAGAAGCACCAGATCAGGAATGTTGCTGGAGCTAGACTGAGAGTTGAGTAGGACCTGCGACAGATCTTGCAATCATAGATTTGAGCCAACACTGATAGTCTTGCACTGCTGAGAGCCAAATCAGTTACCAAAATTCCAGTGCTGCATGATTTACTACATGTTGCTTGTACTGGCCACTGCCAACACCACCTATCCCAGGGGCTGGGAGCCCTGGGAGCCTTCCGCAGGAATGCTGTCATCCACCCGAGCCCCTGGACACATCCCTTCGCACTGCAGCAAGCAGGGCGGTGCTGACACACAGTCAAGTGCCTCAGAGCTGAGGCGGGGCGAGTGGGGGACAGGGCAGGGCAATTAGGGACTAATTTGTATATTCATGAGCTATCTTCACAGAACGAGAGCTTCACGGTGGCCTTGGAGACCCATGGTCCTGCAATAATTGAGAGTTGACTGTACATGTGATTTCACAAATTATTATCTAAAAAAAATGGGGTGTTTTTTAAAACAACAATTTACTATTTGCAGATTAAAATTTTACAAAAACATAAAATTACTTTATACCCTTTAGCACCAACCTGGGACATTTCTTTGTTCTTTTCATTCCACATCATCATCTAAATCACTCTACTAAAGACTTAGTTGATTTGATTTCACCTTTTAGGCAAAGGCTTTTCATAGTATCTGCTAACAAGGCTGTGTCTTGCATATTGCTAGCTGAAACTATTTAGCTGCTATCATTAAAGAGCATATCTAACACATTATAGCTATCTAGGCACAGATGTCTAAATGTACATAAGAGGTAAGAATGAATGTAAAGTGAAAGGACATTGCTGCAAGAGCAGCAGAGATAAACTAGTTGAAATCCACTACAAATACTAAAACAATAATTCTTCAAGCAGGTAGAATTATTTTTTCAATGTGAAAAAATGTTAGTACATATATTTATGAGGTAAATACAGACAGTTAAATATTTATGATTCATAATATGATATGTGATATTTAAGGCACTGTGATAGACCACAACTCTTAGCAGGCATGCTGATTTTACCATACTTCAGAAAGGTAGTAAATGTTACTGCATTAAAGAATGAAAACACAAAAGCTAATTTCATTCAAGGGAAGTATTAAAATAAAAGAATTATCAAGAAATATAAATGGCTTCAAGAGAGTAGATCTTCAATAGTTCATCCCTAAATGGAGCAGTTTATCTTTTTAGCACTAATTTGATGTCTGTATACATTTTCAAGGCAAGTTATGTCATTCCTGCTTTAGTAGGGTTTTTAAAGCATTTTCTTTAATTTTTTTTCTTATGAAATAATTCTTCACTAGTTACAAAATAGTTGAATGACCTCTTGGCAGCCATTACTGTATTTTCTTCCTTCTCTCATGTTCTTTGTACTTTTATAGAATAAGGGTATTTCTTCTTTTTAGTCTGTGAAATACAGCAGATTTAGAAAATAGAAATCATGTTTAATTACTCTACTCAGTGTTTTGTGTACCTCTGGTACATTATTCCTCAGGTAGCAAGTTTTCTTTAGGAAGAACTTTTTCATGAGAGAGTGGTCTCTCAGTGGAATGGGTTGCCAAGGAGATGGTGGAGTCACCGTCCCTAGAGGTGTTTAAGGAAAGTTTGGATGATGTACTTAGTTGCTTGATCTAGATAATAGGATGGTGTGTTGGTAACAGGATGGCAATAAGTAAGGTCAAAAGGTGATAGGTTAGACACAATGATCTCTACAGTCTTTCCAACCTTACTAATTCTGTGATTCTGTGATTTTTCTGTTGCAACCAATAGGCTTCAAGAATTTTGGGTAAGACACATGTTAGTATAGTGGTGCGTATCCCTGTCTCTCACACGGGAGACCAGACTTCGATTCCCTGCCAGGGGAGGCAGTGGTGCCATTTAAGAGTTGGACTCGATGATCATTGTGGGTTCCTTCCAACTCAGAATATTCTATGATTCCGTGATTAAGCAATAATACAGTCATACCTCTGTATTCGTGGATTACGGGTCTCCCATGGGTCCCACAGAACCTTTAATCCACTAATACAGGTCAGATACTAATATGGCAATTTATTGCAAGCAATACGACAATTTTGGAACATGGGAAGATCTCTGGGTCCTTATGGCAGCGAAAAGCATAAGAGTTGGGGATTTTTCCCTTTAACTGCAGCAACTAATACTGGCAGGAATGCTTTGTGTTAGACTATGAATATCTGCATATGCGCATATGCACTGGCAAGTCCAGGCTGGCTGCCATGGCCTATCAGATGGAACAGGCCCCATATAGGTCCCTGTGTTACAGTCAAAGACTTCCTGACTCCCTGCAGGGCCAGCAGGGTCCAGGGCCACCCACCACGGCAGTGCACAACCACGCCGAACCATGGAATTATACACTTCTCCATGAATAACTGAGTAAGTACTGCAGGAAAAATTTCTGTGAATATGAGAAGATGCAAATATGACTGCGTGAATAACTGAGGTATTTCTGTATATGAATTGAAAACCCTATACAGCTATGTTGCAGTTATGTGTGACATAAGTACCCACTCCACTTCTGGTTTGTAAGTCTCCCATTCCTAAATTAGTCCATAAGGCCAAAAGGAGCTTTCTTTAAGGCTGCCACACCAAGAACATTATTTCATTCATTATCACATCTAATAAAGGACAAAGCCATATTTTTCTTGCAGAAGAGAAAGCAAAATGATAAATCTTTAAAGTAGAAAAATAATATGCTACGCTGTATTCATCACTGCAAAGAGATATTATATAGAAAACTATTAAATTACTTCAGAAGAAACAAAATATTACTAGAATAAAAATCTTTAATGAAGTTAAAGTCAGCATTTCAAGCCTCACTTCGTATTTGAAGGAGAGTTAACACCGTCTAACTTTTGCATAAGGCCCTTAGAATAACATATTTCTGTACGACAACTTTCTCCACCAGAGCCTACTGCTTTTGTCTTTCTTGTCTGTTTCTGTATACTTTAGACTTAAATATTATCATTTATTAACACAAACTCAATTTCTATGTCTACTCAATGAATTAAAAAACTACCTTTCTATGCCAGATAGAGATCTTCCAAAGAAAACTAGATTTTGGTCTTTCCCTATGTCGTGGTTTGACCCTGGCTGGATGCCAGAGACCCACCCCAACTTCTCCTGAAGGAGAGAAACTGGAGAATAAACCTGGTTACAGGCAAAAACAAGGCAAAACTATAAGTAAAGAACATAAAGGGTTTATTTTCTAACTAACAAGCTCAGAACTGCAAGGGAAGCATCATTTAGAAGGCAACCTTTCTCCCCCCACCCCTCCTTCTCTTACAATAGATGTAATATTCCCTTTTCCACCAGGAGAAAAAGGGGGAACATAGGNCCCTCGCTGCCAGAACAGCAGAAAACCCCCTAAACCATAACACCCTAACATATTCTTACTGATAAACTTCGTCATCTGATGAAGGCAACAACTTCTAGTCAAACTTAGCTTTTCGTCTCTGAAACACAGACAATATCTTCATCTTACTTGTCCCTAGGAGTAATAATCTCATTCTCTGGTGCTCATTTCTTTCTGATTCTTGAGCCAAGACAGTAATTCTTGTAGGTTCCTTCTTCTTAATTTAACTAAGTTGTGGCCTATCCACAACATAGCTCTTTCTCATTTTACCAATACGTCTTCATTACTGTGAGTTTGACAAAGTTATTAATACATCTTAGCAAACAAACTGCTTAAAAGGAGCAAAATCATAGTAGAAGCTGAAGAAAAAGAATGCCAGCGCAGAGCATAGTTTCTCCGGGCAGTGTTTCAAGTAACTCATTAAGCAGTTAAAAGAAAATATATCAATCAATGAGATAATAATGCCAGATTTTAGCTGCCTGTGGAAGAACTCAAGTGAGTATGACATTTTGAGAAAACACTGTCAGAGAGAAGAGTAACAGGGAGAAAGAACATGCATACATACTCACAGAAACACTAGAGGCCTATAAGACTATCCCAAGCTGAATTTTCTAGGTGGAATCCAATGAGGTTTAAGTCAAACATAAAGACTAATCATTTGCAGGGAGGAAGGGAGATACCAAGTGAAATAGTACAGCACCAATTATTCCCATGAGGTTTAAAGAAAGATTAGGAAGAACAGGTAAAGTCAATGTAGTTTTCATCTTTTACTCCTTGTATCTGAAAATATCAGATTTCCTTTGCCTATTTACAAATTAAGAAATACTGCCTGGAGAAGAGGAGGCTCAGAGGAGACCTCATTGCTGTTTACACCTACCTGAGGGGAGGTTGCCGCCAGGTGGGTGAGGATCTCTTCTCCCTGGCTGACGACACCAGGACGAGAGGACATGGCCTTAAGTTACGCCAGGGGAGGTTTAGACTGAATGTTAGGGAGAGGTTTTTCCCAGAGAGAGTGATCTCTCATTGGAATGGTCTGCCCAGGAAGGTGGTGGAGTCGCCATCCCTGGAGGTGCTTAAGAGAAGACTCAATGAGGAGCTCAGCAACATGGTCTAGTTGGTGGGGAGTTGGACTAGATGATCCTGTGGGTCCCTTCCAACTCGGAGTAACCTGTGAACTTGTATCTGCATGCTTCCATGGTACAAACTTCAAACCATCTTAATCACAAAAACCTTTCAGTAATAAAGAATAAAAAAATCTCTTAAAATCCTCGTTACTGTGTGAAGAAATTTGAAATCCCAAAACTATCTAGAAAATCTTAATACTGGGACAATATAAAATTGTCTTGAGAACAACTATTATTTCATCAGAAGTACAATTATTATGTAAATTTAGACTGGAGCTTTAACTATTAGATAAAATACAAATTACCTTGCAGCCAGATGGACAGGATACAAATTAACCTAGACAGCAAAACTCAGTACATTTGTATACAGTAATTAAAACAAATTATATAGAAGATAATAAATGTTATCAAAATAATGCTTCAAGAGCTTGGAAGAAAAGTATTTAGAGATCAGAAATTTCCCTCTTTTCAGAGTCAATGTGAGATTAGGAAGCAAAAAGGCTTTAGTAACACTTTAGTAACGCTTTTCATAAAATATTACAATATTTCATTGTCCTGAGTTACACAAAATTAAGGTATCTACCTTTTCTTTTCTCTTTACCCAAATATGCCTTTTTAATGTTTTGCCTCCTTTAAAGAGACTGGATTGCTAGTGATTAATGACTCAAACATTCGACAACCTGCAGTGAACACGCGGGGGCTGCAAGACTATTGGAGTTAATGGCTCAATCAGCAGTGTGCTTTGATAACAGTGTTCAGAGTGGCCACCCAAGTCAGGGGCTGGAAAACATGCCCACCCAACACCTCAGGCTACCAACTGGGCATTAAACAAGGTAAGTAAAGAGGCAAATGCTGTGAAGTGAGGTAGTGTTCCTTTTTCCTTACACAGATGTGTTAACTGCTCAAAACATTCACACCTAGCCTGAAGGTATTAGTCTCTTGTTGATGAGTCATAATGAACTCAGCTACACTGACACAAGGGACAGCTGCAAGACCTTAGAAGGAGTCAAAGATTCAGGAAGTACCCAGTGCGTCAGAGATTTGCAACATCCAATGCAAAACTCCCCACCCTAGAGGAGGTATAGGAGGCATCCCCACCTGACCTGACTTTATATAAGTCTGAGTTTTTGGATTTCCCTCATCATCTAGGTCTTCCACCACCACCCAGACGGATCTGAACTGTGACCATCACTTTGACCAATGAACGATTCCACCACCTCCCTGGCAGTCCATTCCAATGAGAGATCACTCTCTCTCTGGGAAAAACCTCTTCCTAACATCCAGTCTGAACCTCCCCTGGCGTAGCTTAAGGCCATGTCCTCTCGTTCTGGCGTCGTCAGCCTGAAAGAAGAGGTCCACACCCACCTGGCGGCAACCTCCCCTCAGGTAGCTGTAAACAGCAATGAGGTCTCCTCTGAGCCTCCTCTTCTCCAGGCTGAACAACCCCAGTTCCCGTAGCTGCTCCCCATAGGGCTTGTTCTCCAGTCCTTTCACCATCCCTGTTGCCATTTTCTGGACCCTCTCAAGCAGCTCAACATCCTTCTGAAACAGATGAGACCAGAGCTGCACACAGCACTCAAGACGTGGTCTGACCAGCGCCAAGTACAGG
>WEKX01019947.1:5767-18082 GCA_013390025.1 Pitta sordida
AGGTCACCTCCACCAGCCCCACATCCCCTGTCCCCACAGCCACATCCCCATGGCCCTGTGCCCATCATCCCATTCCCATGGCACCTGTCCCTATGGCACATCCACATGGTACTTGTCCCCTTGATCCTGTCCCTGTGTCCCTGTCCCCCAGTCCATGTCCCTCTCCCCACAGCTGCCCCAGCCCCATGGTGCCAGTCCCCTCATCCCTGTCCCCGCATATCCCTGTGTCCCCCTTCCTGTCCCCATGGCCACCCCATCCCTCTGGTCACACTGTGGGTCCACCCCCATGGACTGTCCCTGCTGCCATTGGGGACCTCAGGGGACCCCACAGCCCCCCTGTGTCCCCTCCCCACTGGGCAGCCCCTGACACCAGTCTCTGCTTCATCGTGCCCAGGGCACTCACCCCACAGGAGCAGCGCCACGTTCCCGGCCATCCTGGTGTCCCCAACCATCCGGGCTGTTTGTCACACACTGCTGGGGACAAGTGGCTCTGTGGCTGGGGGACAAAGGGGAAGGAAACGCGGTCAGGTCTGTTCCCCAAAAGCTGGTGGCACGATGTGGGTGCTGGGTGGGGACCTGTCAGTGACAGTGTGGGACATGGAGGGGCGTTGGGTTCACAGGAGTGGGGGCACAGAGGATTTGAGGTGCCAAGGATGGGTGTCCCAGGAAAAGGGGGTGCCCAGGAAATGGGAGTTCTGGGAATGCAGTTCCTCTGAAATGGGGATCCCCACCGTTAGGTGTTTCCAGGGATGGGGGTCCCAGGAATTTGGGGTGCCCAGGGAAAGGGAGCTCTGGGAATGCAATTCCCCTGGAATATATGTAAAATATAAATTCAAATATTAATATATAATGTTGAAATATTTATACAATCAATATAATTAATAAATATTACTATTTCTAAATGTATAATAACTATATATTTTTTATGTATAACATGTATATATATTAAATATATACATATATCATATCTAAATTTATATCTCTTTATATACCTAAATGAAAAAAACCACAGAACACACAAAAAAAATACCCCTCCAGAAACCTAAAAAGTTGTTTCTCCAGAAACAACTGAAAACCTCTTGTGAAACAAAATAAAACCTTGCCTTTTCCTGCTTGGCTTATCTTTTAAGTCTCTGCTAAATCCGTGGCCACAAGACGATAGCGGTTGGCCGAGACCAAGACGGCGGCCGCAGCTTCTGGTGGGCTACAGTCCGGACAGATACACTCTGACCAGTGTTACAGTTGAAAAAAAAACAAAAAGCAAAAAGGGGAAGAAAGTTTTTGTGGTCAGACGCTCCTTTCAAGGAACCCGAGCTCCTGTCCGCTGGTGGCGGCGGCAGAGCCGTTCCCTGGAAGCTGCTGAAAACCATCCCGAGAGAGAGAGACCCGCGGGCCTCACAGATCTCAGGACTGTTGTCGGGTCCCGGAGCTGTTCGAGGGTGAGTTGACATGTCAGTGGAGCTGGATATCCCGCGCACATCCCTTGACCTCGCTTTGGTTGTTTTTTACGAACTTGGCTTTTAGGAGGATTCGGATTCTTCTCTTCCCTTTCTCGAAAACTTCCTCCGCTGTGTTTCCCCGCCCGATGATCCCGTGGATAAACTCCAGGTATTCCGGAGATTCCCGCTGTTCCAGCGCTGTCTGGATCAGCCCGTGGCGTGATCCAGATGTCGGGATGTGACCCCGCCGCTGGCACAGCTGGTTCCAGGTGTCCTGGACACCCCTGAAGGTGAAGACAAATTCTGCTGCCAGAGGGGTTGAAAAAAACTCGCATGTTCCTCCCTTTCCTCGGGGATTCCGGCAATTCCATCTCTGCCATTCCTTGGATTTTCCCCTCCCAGCTGTGCCCGGTCCCGCCCCGCGCCCGTTCCGGGACGTCCCGCGTGTCCCCGGAGCTGTTGGGGACGTTACCGCGGCAACAGTCGGTCCCCAACCGCGACACTCGGTGAGGACACCGGGCACACCGCGACAGCTGCGACAAAACCCCGCGACAGTCCCGCGATGGCAGCCGCTGCTCCAGGACCAACATCCCGGTCCCTCCGTCCCGTCACCGCCCCGGGGGCTTTGGTCCTCCGCCCTCCCGGGGGATCCCCCCCGGCATCCCGGACCCTCCGCCCGCTCCCCGCTCGCCGGTACCGGCGGAGAGCCAAGAGCTCCTCTGTGGACGAGACGCTGTTCGGGGAGCGCCGGGTGCGTGGGGTTTGGGGATTTGGGAGGTGGGGAGGGGAAAATTAGGAGAGGGAGACACACACACACACACACCCGGGCCGCCGCTGAGTCCATCCTGGGGTGGTGGAGGGAGATTCCGTTTTTCCCAGGCTCCAATATAATTTTGTGTTTTCCGGGAGCTGCGGAATCATCTCCCTTGGAGACGAGAGCTCCTGCCGGATCTCCCTGAGGGGGGATTAACAGGGAGCAGCAGCATCTCCTTCCTCTCCTGGAAGGAAAAGCCCCGCCGGCCCCGCGCTGTCCCTCTGTTTTTCCAAGGAGGGATCCAGCCGCTGCCACGGCGGGGACTGGGGCACTCCCCAGGCAGGGCTGATGTTCGGGATATCCATCCCCTCCTGCCGCTCCCTCCCTCCTTTTCCCACTTTTCAGGGCTGTTTTATGGCTCAGCCCTTGGTTGTCCCCACCCCTGGGGACGTGGAGCGAGGGACAAGGGCCAGGTTGGAGGCCACTGGAGTCGGGCTCAGCTCCCGGCTGCCACCGCTTGTCCCTCTGCTGGGACTGGAATTTCCTCTCCTGGAAATTATCCCTCGACACAAATCTGCCCCCAAAAAACCCGACTTGCCGAACCCCTTGGGCTTTTCAGAGGAGAGGAAGGGAAGTGTGGAATGGGATTACACTGTATTTCCACTCCCATCTGGCTGGGAATGCTCCCAGCTCCCCGTGCTCTGACAAGGAGCTCCAGGCAGATTTCAGAGCTGTTATCTCGGAGGCAGTTGGATAAAAGTGTCCTAAGGCTCCCATGGGTGTTAATTGAATTCCCTGGGATTAATCCAAGTTGTTTCTGGCTCTGGGGACGGCCCAGGCTGGCTGTGGTGACTGGCATTGTTATCTCCGGGTGCTTTGGTGCCAAACCTTTTAATCCAACAGCTCCCGGGGCTCTGGGGAGCTGCTCCAGTCCCTGCCAGGCTGGGCTATGGGACAGCCCATGTATAGGAGCCATCAGACCCAAAAAAATGGGAATATTGCAAGTCCCCAGGGAACTGCTGAGCACCCAGCCGGCCATGGATCCATTCCAGGACTTTAAATCTGGAGTAGAAAATAGAATTCCAAGGAACTCCCACACCTGTGTGTACCCTGGAGTAGCTCCTGCATGTCCCTGATCCAGGGCAGATTCCGCTGGAATGGGCTCAGGGAAGTGACCCCGGGATTGGGAAGTGACCCTTCGGCAGGTGGCAGCCTCAGCTCAGGCAAAGGGACTGGCACCAGTCAGGCTGTACTGGGAGAACTGGTTCCTTCCCACTGCTGCCGGTTGAGGGCTCTGTAAGGCCGGACTTGGAGTTGTCCCCAGTTTCCCCCCAGAGTTCCCAGAGAGTTTGGGTCACTCTGGGCTGGTTTTCCCTGGATTTACTGGAGTCCCTGGGGCTCAGTGGGGCGGAGAGGCCGGTGGCCACAGGGAGGGGGACAAGGCCAGCTGCCAACAGCTCCTGGTGGCCAAGATGCTGCTGGAGCTTGACCTGAGGCTCCTCAGTTCCCTCAGATCCCAGCGAGACCCCGAGCCCCCTTTCCACACCAAACTCAGAGCTGTGGGGTTTGGGGAATGTCACTCTGGGTCCTCCTCATGCCATCCCATCCTCTCCTGGCAGGTCCCGGGCTTTGACAGTCCCATTGTGATCCTTAAGGATGCACAGAGCACCCCAGGAGCGCTGCCCCCCGTCAGGAACAGGCCTAAGACCACCCGGATCATCACCAAGGACCTGGTCCGGGAGATCATGTGAGGCTGTGCCCGAGCTCTGAGGGGTGTGGGGGGGTCACTTCATTGTCCCATCCAGGATGAGGGACATTAAACAGAGTGAAAAATCAGCTTCTGCTCCCCAAAATCAGCACAGAGCAGAGGGTGTGACCCAACACGCCAGAGCAGTTTGGGGGATAAGATGAGTAGCGTGTCCAATGGGAAAGGGGTGAATCATCCCAACACCTTCCCAAATGAGACCTGGGAAAGTCAGGGTGGGCTGGGATTCTTCCAGCATTTGGATTTTGGGGCTGAGTGTTCTGGCCCATCCCCTGGGCATCCTGCCCCTCCTGCATCCCGACCTGCTGCCACATTCACCCCATTCACATCCCCCACATGGGCATTGGCAGAGCCGGGTCCCCATGGCTTCCCCAAAACAACCTGCACTGCTCTGGGGTGACCTGGTGACCGAGTGGGCAGCCCAGGCAGGTCAGGGCACACAGGAACTGTCAAGAGTCCCTGTGCCACTCACCTCTCTCCCTGTGCCCCCCCAGCATTCCCGAGGAGAAGCCCCCGACCAGTTTAATCATGGAGGAAAAGGAATATGAGCGGATCAAAGGAGCAGCTGGAAGCCAGGAAAAGCGTGGGGACAAGCTGACAACCCTCAGAGCCAAACAGGACGCTGCTTTTGTAGGAATCTCCCCTCCTGCTCCCCCTTTTCCCACTCTCTGGCAGGGCTCAGGTGGTTGGGGAGGGCACTCAGGGGGTCCCCTCTCTGTCCCACTTGTTTTGGGGCACAGAGGAGGCTGTGGGGCTCAGGGGTCCCCCAGTCCCCAGACCAGAGAGGACTGGGACAGATCACTGGGATTGCCTGGTCCCTAGGTGGGAAAGGAATCCCAGTCTGGCTGTATCCAGCAATCCCACCCTGGCTGTGTCCAGCAATCCCACACTGCTGGGATGAAGCAATCCCCCCCTTCCCAGGGCATGGCAGGTCTGACCTGAGCTGTGGGAAGGGCTGTTCCTGCCCATGCCAGGCCTGGAGGAGCCCGTCGTGTCCCCAATGAGCCCTCGGGAACGTCCCTGTGATCCAGCAGCGCTCCCTGTCCCTGCAGGACGCCCTGATCCAGGCCCGGAGAGCGGAGCAGCGCAAGGCTGAGCTCCAGGACAAGATGGAGCAACGGAGTGACCTGGAGGAGGAACGGCGGCAGCTGGACCAGAAGTTGTTGCAGCGGTCGAGGAGGATGAGGATGGAGCAGGAGGAGGAGATGAGGGAACTGAACTCGGTAGGGCCAACGCTCCCCGCTGGCACCTGGCACTGCCAGAGCCTCCCCTGCTCCTGCTCCCACCCAGGGTCTGCCTCCCCTTCCCTCTCCTTCCCTTCCCTTCCCTTCCCTTCCCTTCCCTCCCCTGAGCCCAGAGACACCTCCTGTCCCCGCAGCTGCTCCTCAAAACCAAGTGCCACATGATCCTGGACAAGCAAGTCCTGGAGAAGAGGCTCATCCACAAGGAACTGGCAGAGGAGGAGCTGCGCCTGGACAAGATGATGGAACTGGAGCGGGACAAAGGCCTGGGGATGCAGGAGGAGCTGCAGCGGCGCAGGAAGCAGGAGCTCATCAGGTGGGCACAAGGCTCCTCATTCCCCACGGAGACATCCATCCTTTCCCAGCCACAGCCCATTTGTCTGTGCCAGCATTGCCACTCCTGGGAGCGGGAGGAATCCAAAGGGAACCCTTCCACTCTCATCTTCCCAGAGCCAGGCAGGGCCTTGCCAGACAGATAGAGCAGAATGAGCAGCAGCGGGCGCTGAGGGAAGAGCAGAAATACCAGGAGACCCAGAGGGAGCTGGAGCGCCTGGAGCAGATGAGGATGGAGGATCGGAAGGTTTGAGCAGTGGAGCTGGAGGGAGGTTTACACCCGGTTGGAAAGGTGTTGGAAGTGCTGTGCCAGCCAGACTTGGGGTGTGGAGGCAGCACAGCAGGAGCAGAGCTCTGGGCTCTCAGGGATGTTGTGGGATCCTCAGAAGGTGCCCCAAAGCCTCCCCCACCTGACTGAGGAGGAGGAGGGAGCACTCTTCCCAGCACCCTCTGACAACTGGGGTTGTTTCCAGGCCTGGGAAAAGAAACAGGAACGAAAAAAGCAAATCTATGCAGAGATGAAACACATCAACAGCGAAAACCAGAGGCTGAAGGAGCAGCAGCGGGAGCGGGAGAGGCTGGAGGACGAGCGGGTGCTCCAGTACCAGCAGCAGAAGATGGTGAGGGCAGTGAGGGGGAAGCTCCAGGAGGGCTGGGCAGGCGCTGCAGGAGCTGCCACGGGGCTCTGTCCCACCAGGAGCGCGAGGCCGCGATGGAGGCGGAGCAGGAGAGAATCCGCCTGGAGAAGGAGAAGGAGTTGGCCCAGCTCAGGGCCAGGCAACAGCAGTCCCAGGACTGGCAGGCAGAGCGGGTGAGCGTCCCAGGGGCAGGTGAGGGGCTCGCCTGGCACTGGCCCTGTCCCCATCCCTGCAAAAGGGCAGCACCCCTGGATGGGGCAGTGGGCTCTGCAGGACCAGCCCTTGGAGCCAGGGAATGTTCTGGAGCGTTGCTGGCAGAGAGCCAAAGCCACGGCCAAGTGCTTCCAGAGCTGCCCCAGAGGGAAAAAACCACTTTGAAGCCTCCATTGTCCCTTGTCTGGGCAGGATGCTCTGAGGGCCAAGAGAAACCAAGAGGTGGCCGAGCGTGAGTGGCGGCGGCAGGAGCTGGAGAAAGCTCGGAAGAAAGTGGAGCGGGAGCAGCAGCTGCGGCGGGACCGGCTGGAGCAGGTGGCCCATCGGGAACGTCGACTGGCCATGCAGGTGGAGGCTGATCGCCAGGAATTCCAGAGGGTGCTCAGGTGAGCCCCACACAGGGCTCAGGGATGGGTGACACGGTGGCTCCGGGGGTTCCCAGTTCCAGCCCAGCTGCTGTCCCGGGTTTGGGGGGGGTTTTGGGGGCTTTCCTGATCCCTCCCGGCTCTCCCGCAGGGTCCAGCAGGAGCAGCAGGAGCGGGAT
The DNA here is from genome assembly GCA_013390025.1 of Pitta sordida. Lineage (NCBI taxonomy): Eukaryota > Metazoa > Chordata > Aves > Passeriformes > Pittidae > Pitta > Pitta sordida. The sequence goes on from WEKX01019947.1 coordinate 12,695, forward strand.
CAGCTGGAGCAGGAACGCTGGGCCCAGCGGCAGCGCGCCCACGCCGATGGGCTCTGGCAGCAGATCCAGGAGATGCGTCGGCAGCGGGAGCAGGAGCGGGTGGCTCTCCTGGAGGAGGGCCGGCGGCAGCAGCAGGAGGCCCAGCAGCGCAGCCAGGGCCTCGCCCGCCTCGGGCACCTCAAACTGCAGGAGTTCAGGTGAGGTGCTGCCTCTGATGCTTCACTGGGCTCCCTGGGGTCCCCAAGTCCCACCTTGTGCCACCTCCCAGGTCCCTCTGCACCCTCAGCCGTGGGGATGCAATCCCAGAGCCTCGATGGATTCTTTCCTCTGCAGAGCCACCGGAATTCCCGAAAAATACTGCGCCGAGGTGGAGCGTAAGGCTGGGAGCCTTGTCAGAGCAATCACTGCTTAGGCTCAGCCCCAGGAGGAACCAGCTCCGGCTCTGCACGGATTTGGGGTTTCGGTTTCGTTTATTGGGTTATAAAAGAGACGTTCCTGGAGCAGATGGTGTTTAACCAGTTACATTGGAGAGCTAAACCAGTTAAAGAGATTGTGTTAGAGAAATAAACCAGTTAAACCACTTACACCAGTTAAACCAGTTCCTTGAAGAACTGAGCCAGTTACTCCAGTTCCATTAGGGAATTAAACCAGTTACACCGGTTACATTGGAGAGTTAAACCAGTTACATCTGTTTCACTGGAGAATTAAACCAGTTCCACTGGAGAGCTAAATCAGCTGCACCAGTTAAACTTGATACATTAGAGAATTAAACCAGCAAAACCAGTTAAACCAGTTATGCCAGTTAAACCAGTTCCACTCGAGAATTAAACCACTTACACCAGTTAAACCAGTTCCCTTAGAGAATTAAACCACTTACACCAGTTAAAGCAGTTCCATTATAGAATTAAACCAGCAAAACCAGTTAAACCAGTTATGCCAGTTAAACCAGTTCCCTTAGAGAATTAAACCACTTACACCAGTTAAACCAGTTCCATTATAGAATTAAACCACTTACACCAGTTCCACTAGAGAATTAAACCAGTTAAATTAATTAAACCAGTTAAACCAGTTAAACCACGTGCCCAGGGCACCACCTGCAGGTCGCCGCCGGTATTGCACCCCCCAGGTGTGTCCCTGGCAATTCCCGGTCTGGGACATCCCGAATATTCTCCTTTAAGGATGTACCAAATCCAACCGGGTTTGGGGGTCTATTCGCCCCCCAAAATTCAATGGGAAGGAAGGGGCGGAGCTTGGAAAATGTCCGAGTGAAACCGAAGGTTTTGATTTCTGGGTGATCCCGAGTGTCGGGAATCAGTCACGTCAGTCCCGGGGGGATCTTTACCTGTGGGGAACATCCCCGGCCGTGCCGGGAACACAAGGAGGAGACCCTGGAACGGGCGGAGAAGGAGCTGGAGCCGGGGAGACTCCAAAGCTAAAGAATACCAGGAGCTGAGGAGGAAATTCCAGAGCTGAGAAGATCCCGTGTCGGGATGAGGGTGGGACTGAGGCGGTGAGTGTAGACCCTGATCTGCAGCAAAACCCCGGACATCACCCTGGAGAATCCCAGGTGAGGAAAAGGGGGAGATCAGGGACCCTCAGGGTCCAGTGGGGAAAGGGCAGGTGGGATCTTCATCCCATGGTGGGATCCTCTTCCAGGGGTGGGAGCGTCTCCTTGGGGCTGGTCCATCTCCTGCTGGTCCCAGCCCATCCCAATGGTCCCATCATCTCCTCATGGTGGTGAGGAAATTTCCCAGTGATCCACTGATCTCACATCCTATTTTTTCTTCCCCCAGGACTTACTTCTGCAGTAGCCACAGTTCCAAACCTCATGGAACCTCATGGACACCTCAAAAAGACCCTTGTGGGCATGGGAAGTACCTTATAAACCCCCCCAGAATGTTGTAGACACTCCTGGGACCTTGAGAACACCCCTAAAATCTGTCCCTTGTGAGGCTGAGCCCCCATTATGGGCTGTGACATCCCAGGTCAGGCTGTGACCCCCTCCACTCCACGTTGTGAATCTCCATGGATTTTACATTTCCACAATCCCAGAGGATCTGGGGACAAGGCAAGGGACAGCCTCCGTCCCCAGAGTGGGGCAGGTGGGACAAGGCATCCAGGGGCTCCTCCTGGGAGCAGCTCCTGCCCCGAAGCCCTGAGGAGAGGGAAGGACAGAAAACACCACTTGCTCCAGAAAAGTTTCATATTGGAAAAGTCACTGGGTAAGCGGGAACACCAAATCCATGTGGAATCGGAGCTGGTTCCTCGTGGGGCTGGTTCCTAAGTGGCGCTTGGTCTGACTCGGCTCCCAGCCCTCCGCTCCACCTCGGCGCAGTATTTTTCGGGAATTCCGGTGGCTCTGCAGAGGAAAGAATCCATCGAGGCTCTGGGATTGCAGCCCCACGGCTGAGGGTGCAGAGGGACCCGGGAGGTGGCACAAGGTGGGACTTGGGGACCCCAGAGACCCCAGTGAAGCATCAGAGGCAGCACCTCACCTGAACTCCTGCAGTTTGAGGTGCCCGAGGCGGGCGAGGCCCTGGCTGCGCTGCTGGGCCTCCTGCTGCTGCCGCCGGCCCTCCTCCAGGAGAGCCACCCGCTCCTGCTCCCGCTGCCGACGCATCTCCTGGATCTGCTGCCAGAGCCCATCGGCGTGGGCGCGCTGCCGCTGGGCCCAGCGTTCCTGCTCCAGCTGATCCCGCTCCTGCTGCTCCTGCTGGACCCTGCGGGAGAGCCGGGAGGGATCAGGAAANGGACGCTCACCCGCTCTGCCTGCCAGTCCTGGGACTGCTGCTGCCTGGCCCTGAGCTGGGCCAACTCCTTCTCCTTCTCCAGGCGGATTCTCTCCTGCTCCGCCTCCATCGCGGCCTCGCGCTCCTGGTGGGACAGAGCCCCGTGGCAGCTCCTGCAGCACCTGCCCAGCCCTCCTGGAGCCTCCCCTCACTGCCCTCACCATCTTCTGCTGCTGGTACTGGAGCACCCGCTCGTCCTCCAGCCTCTCCCGCTCCCGCTGCTGCTCCTTCAGCCTCCGGCTTTCATCGTTGACTTGTTTAATCTCTGCATGGATTTGTTTTAGCTGTTCCTGTTTCTTCTGCCAGGCCTGGAGAGAGAATCCATCCCATCCAAGGGTCAGAAAGTGCTGGGGTGAGCACTCCCTCTTCCTCCTCCTCACTCAGGTGGGGGAGGCTTTGGGGCACCTCCTGGGGATCCCACAACATCCCTGAGAGCCCAGAGCTCTGCTCCTGCTGTGCTGCCTCCACACCCCAAGTCTGGCTGGCACAGCACTTCCAACACCTTTCCAACCGGGTGTAAACCTCCCTCCAGCTCCACTGCTCAAACCTTCCGATCCTCCATCCTCATCTGCTCCAGGCGCTCCAGCTCCCTCTGGGTCTCCTGGTATTTCTGCTCTTCCCTCAGCGCCCGCTGCTGCTCATTCTGCTCTATCTGTCTGGCAAGGCCCTGCCTGGCTCTGGGAAGATGAGAGTGGAAGGTTTCCCTTTGGATTCCTCCTGCTCCCCAGAGTGGCAATGCTGGCACGGACAAGGGGGCTGTGGCTGGGAAAGGATGGATGTCTCCGTGGGGGATGAGGAGCCTTGTGCCCACCTGATGAGCTCCTGCTTCCTGCGCCGCTGCAGCTCCTCCTGCATCCCCAGGCCTTTGTCCCGCTCCAGTTCCATCATCTTGTCCAGGCGCAGCTCCTCCTTTGCCAGTTCCTTGTGGATGAGCCTCTTCTCCAGGACTTGCTTGTCCCGAATCATGTTACACTTGGAATTGAGGAGCAGCTGTGGGGACAGGAGGTGTCTCTGGGCTCAGAGTCTGGTTTGAACACTTGGGAGAGGGAAGGGAAGGGGAGGAGAGGCAGACCCTGGGTGGGAGCAGGAGCAGGGGAGGCTCTGGCAGTGCCAGGTGCCAGCGGGGAGCGTTGGCCCTACCGAGTTCAGTTCCCTCATCTCCTCCTCCTGCTCCATCCTCATCCTCCTCGACCGCTGCAGCAACTTCTGGTCCCGCTGCCGCCGTTCCTCCTCCAGGTCACTCCGTTGCTCCATCTTGTCCTGGAGCTCAGCCTTGCGCTGCTCCGCTCTCCGGGCCTGGATCAGGGCGTCCTGCAGGGACAGGGAGCGCTGCTGGATCACAGGGACGTTCCCGAGGGCTCATTGGGGACACGACGGGCTCCTCCAGGCCTGGCATGGGCAGGAACAGCCCTTCCCACAGCTCAGGTCAGACCTGCCATGCCCTGGGAAGGGGGGGATTGCTTCATCCCAGCAGTGTGGGATTGCTGGACACAGCCAGGGTGGGATTGCTGGATACAGCCAGACCGGGATTCCTTTCCCACCCAGGGACCAGGCAATCCCAGTGATCTGTCCCAGTCCTCTCTGGTCTGGGGACTGGGGGACCCCCGAGCCCCACAGCCTCCTCTGTGCCCCAAAACAAGTGGGACAGAGAGGGGACCCCCTGAGTGCCCTCCCCAACCACCTGAGCCCTGCCAGAGAGTGGGAAAAGGGGGAGCAGGAGGGGAGATTCCTACAAAAGCAGCGTCCTGTTTGGCTCTGAGGGTTGTCAGCTTGTCCCCACGCTTTTCCTGGCTTCCAGCTGCTCCTTTGATCCGCTCATATTCCTTTTCCTCCATGATTAAACTGGTCGGGGGCTTCTCCTCGGGAATGCTGGGGGGGGGCACAGGGAGAGAGGTGAGTGGCACAGGGACTCTTGACAGTTCCTGTGTGCCCCTGACCTGCCTGGGCTGCCCACTCGGCCACCAGGTCACCCCAGAGCAGTGCAGGGAGTTGTGGGGAAGCCGTGGGGACCCGGCTCTGCCAGTGCCCATGTGGGGAATGTGAATGGGGTGAATGTGGCAGCAGGTCGGGATGCAGGAGGGGCAGGATGCCCAGGGGATTGGCCAGAACACTCAGCCCCAAAATCCAAATGCTGGAAGAATCCCAGCCCACCCTGACTTTCCCAGGTCTCATTTGGGAAGGTGTTGGGATGATTTCACCCCTTTCCCATTGGACACGCTGCCCATGGCTGTTCCCCCAAGATTTTGGGGATTGCACAGTGACATCCACCAGGCCCCCAAAACCCCCCAGAGCTCGGGCAGGGACTTACATAACGTCCCGGACCAGGTCCTTGGTGACGATTCGGGTGGTCTTGGGTTTGTACCCCCTGGGGGGCATCGCTCGGGGAGATTTTGGCACATCCCGAAGGATCACGATTGGGCTACTGGACCTCGAGCACTGCAGGAAGGGAGGGTCCGGATCCCAGCCACATCCTGCCCGGGGCTCCCCAAAAAGCATCTCATCCACAGAGGAACGCGGGGCTCTCTGCCGGTACCGCCCGCGGGGCTGGTGGGGGGCACGGCCGGGGGGTCTGGGGGGGAACGGGACAATTTGCTGAGGG
>WEKX01019947.1:35265-49207 GCA_013390025.1 Pitta sordida
TGGGAGGGGGGGATATGGCGGGACAGTGAGGGACTGATGCGGGGGACAAGGAGGGGACATGGGGACACAGGCAGAGAACATGGGGAGGACACATGGGGGGTCACGAGGGGGACTGAGGGGAACATGGTGGGGGACATGGGGGGACCAAGGAGGACACTGGGGGACATGGGGAGACGCGAGGGGGACATGAGAGGACACGGGACCGGATGATTCATGAGGGGACATGGCAGGACACGGGCACGCGGGTGGGACACGGGGGGAAAACACCCTTGGGACACAGGTAGGACCAAAGGGGACGTGGGTGGGATTAAGGTGGGACATGGGTGGGACTGCGGGGGGGGTCACGGAGGGGACAAATGGGTGGAGCACACAGGTGGGACATGGATGGGACACACAGGTGGGACAAATGGGACATGGAGGGGACACACAGGTGGGACAAATAGGACACAGATGGGACACACAGGTGGGACATACATGGGACACACAGGTGGGACATACATGGGACACACAGGTGGGACAGGTGGGACATGGAGGGGACACACAGATGGGACATGGAGGGGACACAGAGGTGGGACAAACAGGACACAGATGGGACACACAGGCGGGCACCGCTGTGGTGTTTGGGTGTGTGATCCCCCTGTGGGACACTGGCAGTGACAGGTGGGTGGCACTGGCAGGTGTGACACCGTGGCCCCCCAAGCACAGCTCCGTGTCCCCTCTGTCCCCGCCGCGTGGGCACAGACCCCCCACCACGCCACGCCCGCGCTCCCCCCTCTGTAATCCCAACCTAAACGTGTCCCCGGGCCGGGACAGCCGCTGGCACCGTGTCCCCATGAGCCGGAGCTGGGCCACCCGCCAGGCTGGGGGGCCAGGAGGAGCCCGGGGGGGACATCCCAGGGGGCTGCAGAGGGGCATCGAGGGGCGACTGTGCCCATCTGAGCGTTGGCAGGCCCTGGCCAGCCCCGGGAGTGGCACTGGGGGGAACCCCCCCATGCCAGCCACCCTTTGCATGGGGCGGGGGGTCCGCAGAGCCCCCCCCCGGCCCGGGCTGTCCCCCTGAGCCCGGGGGACTCTGAGGACAGCGCCGGAGGCAGGGGAGTTAAGGGCAATAATTCTGCCTTAAGCTGCTTTCCGGCCTCTCCGGCCCATGTGCCCCCGCGGGCTTAGGCTGGACATCACAGCCCCGGCCCTGTCACCGTGTCCCCACTGTCCCCACGGTGTCCCCCACGCACGCCCAAGCCCCTCGTGCCCCAGGCAAGAGGCACAGGGAGGTTGAGCCCCCCCCGAATGTCCCCACGGGCTGGTGGGGCCTCACCAGAGCCATGTCATCACTCACGGGACATGGGTGTCCCCACCGTCCTCACCATGTCCCCCACACAGGGATGGGCACCCCCAAGTCCCCCCATGCCCCAGGCGAGGGGCACAGGGAGGTTGAGCCCCCCTGAATGTCCCCATGGGTGGGTGTGGCCTCACCAGAGCCACATCATCACTCAGGGGACACAGGTGTCCCCAAACCCCACCAGAGGCCACCAGGCAGTGCTGGCAGCTGCTGTCCAGCCCCTGGTTTTTGGGGGTGCCCCACACCCTGTGGGAGACCCTCTCTCTCCCATTCTGGTCACCTCTGGGCAGGACACAACTGGAGTGCCAGCTGTGCCTGGTGCCACCACGCCAGTGCCTTGTCCCCAAGGGAAGATGGTGACATTTGGCGTTCCAGAGGAACTTTTGGGGACCACAGAGCAACTGGCCAAGGTGCCAGCCCTGACCTGTGCCGGGGGAGTGCCGGGACCTCCCAGCCATGTGCCACCCGCCCGGAATGGGGATGGTGACGCTGCTTCCCCTCGGGATTTAAATGCCACCAAGGTTAGGAGCAGATGAGAAGAGATTTTCAGGATTGGATTTTTGGATGGACATGCCTAAATTCCAGCTAAGCTACACTTTAAGCAGCGACGTCCCGGGCCGGCCCCCGGGCGCTGACACGGCTGTCACCCCTCCACGTGGCACCAGGGCGCTGGCGGGTGACAATGCTGGGGGTGCTCAGCGGTGGCCGAGACGCGGCCGCTCGCGGTCCCTGAGGGATCCCAGAGCCAGGAGCCTGAAACAGGATCCCAAGGGATCCCGGAGCCAGGACCCCAAAGGATCCCAGAACTAGGACCCCAATCCAGGATCCCAAGGGATCCCAGAGCCAGGACTTCGAAGGATCCCAAAAGATCCCAGAGACAGGACCCCGACCCAGGATCCCAAGAGATCCCAGAGATGGGACCCCGATCCAGGATCCCAAGGGATCCCAGAGATGGGACCCTGAGCCAGGGCCCTGCAGGACCCCAGAACCAGGACCCCAGGTCAAGACCCCAAGGAACTCCAGAGACAGGACCCTGATCCAGGATCCCAAGAAATCCCAGAGGATCCCTGAGCCAGGATCCCAAGGGATCCCAGAGATGGGACCCTGAGCCAGGATCAGATCCCAAGGGACCCCAGAGTCAAGCGCCCTGAGGGACCTCAAAGCAAGAACCCCAAAACCAGGACCTTGAATGACCCCAGAACTACAGCCCCAAGGGACTCCAGAGCCAGGACCCTAAAGCTACGACTCCAAAGCCAGGACACGCAGCCAAGACCCAGAGCCAGGAGCCCAAAGGACCTCACTCAGAGCCAGGACCCAGAGCCAGGACCCCATATCCCGGGATGCAGCTGCAGGAGAGCCCAGCAGAGCCCCAGACATGTGTCACCCCCACATGGACCCCAAAAACAGACCCAGAGAGAAGCCACAGGACATTCCTTTAATGCAGGAGGGGACAGAGAGCAGCACCCCAGGGCTGGCACCCCCCAGCATTCCAGGGTGCCCAACTCCCCGGATCCCAACCCCGGGGGATGGCTGAGCTCACGTCTCCTCACTGTTCTCCCTGTGGAGGGACAGATCCCACTGGTGAGTCAGGATCTGGGAGATTTGGGAGCCTCAGCCCCCCCTCCTCCTGGTGGGGCAGGTGACACATCGGGGGGCTGTCACCTACCGCCAGCGTTGGCAGAACTGGATCACAGCCTGTTCCTGCTCCCGCGTCTCGATGGAGCCGGGCCGGAGCCGCCGGATCTCCCGGATGGCACCACCCCCGTCCAAGCCCAACGCCTTGCCCAGGTAACAGGCCAGCAAGGTGCCCGTCCGGCCGTGTCCCAGCATGCAGTGAACTGCCACAGCCTGGCCAGGGGACACGGAGGGCCGTGGGGGACCCTGCTGACACCCCCGTGCTCCCTGTGTCACCCCAAAGGGTGACACGTGATGCCCACCTTGGCACGGCCCCCTCAGTGGAACCTGTCCCCAGGTGCCACCTCCTCCCACCCTGAGGTGTCAACCCCCCCAAGGTGCCATCTCCCCAAGTGTCCCCCTGCAAAGCGTCCCTCCCACAAGGTGTCCCACCCTCCGAGGTGTCACCTCTCCCCTAAGGTGTGTCCCACCCCAGCTGTCACCCCCCAAGGTGCTCCCCCATGTCTCCCGGAGGTGTCACCCTCTCCAAAATGTCACCCCTCAAGGTGTCACCTCCCCCAGTGTCTCCCCCAGGGTGTCCCCACCCAAAGATGTCACCCCTCAAGGTGTTCTCCCCAAGAAGTCATTCCCCAAAGATGTCACCCCCTCGAGGTGTCACCATCCCCAAAATGTCACCCCCAATGTAGCCCCAACAAGGTGTCACTCCCCCAAGTGCCCCCCTCAAGATGTGACTCCCCAAGGTGTCCTCCCCAAGATGTCACTCCCTCAAGACGTCACCCCCCAAGGTATCCCAACAAGGTGCCACCCCCTCAAGGTTGTCACCCCAAAAGGGTCACTTCCCCATTTGTCCCCCCCCTTGGATCTACCTCCCACTGTCCCCCAGCTGTCCCCTCCCGGTGTCCCCCCGGTGTCCCGGCCGTACCTCCCCGCGGCCGTTGGCCTCCTCCACGAGCTGCAGGAAGCTCTGGATCTGCTCGGGGCTCGGGGGGGTGAAGTCGGGCACACGGAGCCGGTGGAGCTGCACTTGGGGGCAGCAGCCGTGGTGGGGGGGTGGCCGCTCCGACAGGGACACGAGGTGCCGCACGCCCCGGTCCCGCAGGTACCGGTAGTGCCCCGGCTCCCGCGGCATCGCCAGCCCTGCCAGCCGCCCCTCCGACACCCACGAGAAGTTGGGGGGCTCAGATGTCCCCATCGCCTGAGGGGATCGGGGACAGGGCTGCTCTGGGGACCCTCACTGGGCCAGACCCCTGGGGGGCTGCTGCTTGGACCCAAAGACCCCCAGGGCAGAGTCCCTGGCACCCCCTGGCCAAGCCACCCACGTCAGACCCTCCAGGTCAGGACCCCCACGTTTAGGACACCTGGGACCCCCTGGCTAGAACCCCCCTGTCAGGACACCTGGGACCCCCAGGACTCCCAGACCCCCGGCTCAGACCTTCTAGGTCAGGACCCCCAGTTCAGACTCCCCAGCTCAGGACCCCCATGTGAGACCCTGCAGACCCCTGGGACCCCCAGGTCAGGCCCACAGGCCCCTCATTATCGCTCCTCCAGGACCTCTGGCCAAGACTCCCGAGACCCCCAATTAAGACCCCTCAACACCAACCCCTGGAGAACAAGGCCAGGTCACCCCAGTTCAGCCTCCCCAACTCAAACCACCCAGTTCTGACCCCCAGGAACCCCGGGGACCCCCAAACACNGGGTCACTGAGGACACGGAGTGTGGGGGGACACGAGGGGGAAGGTGGGCACGGGGAGGAGGGGGGGACACGGGGAACGTGGTGGGAAAAGTGGGGGGGGACAAGGGGGGACATGAGGGGAAAGGGGAGCTCGGGGTGCGAGGCTGAGGGGCTGCGGGACTGAACCCCCCCCGGGACATGGAACTGAAATACCCAGAGCTCCAGGACATGGGACTGACCCCCCTGAGGCTCCGGGACTGACCCCCCTGAGGCTCCGGGACGGGGGCTGTCCCAGGGGTACCCCCCACCCGCTGCCTGGGTTCTGCCCCAGCCCCCCCGAGCTGCCAGGGCTGTGTGGCCCCGGGCGAGGGGCTGCCAGGTGCCTGTGCCCAGCTCAGCCCCGCTGTCCCTGGGATGGGAGCAGCCCCTTCCCACCCCTTCACAGAATCACAGAATCAGTAAGGTTGGAAAAGACCTTAGAGATGCATCAAGTCCAACCTATCACCTATTACCAATCTGATCCAGTCAAACCTGTTACCCAACCTAACCTAACCTGTTGCCATCCTACTACCAACACACCATCCTACCTATAACAAACTACCCTGATATCCAGGTCATGTCACCAAGTGCATCATCCAACCTTTTCTTAAAGACATCTAGGGACGGTGACCCCACCACCTTCTTGGGCAGCCCATTCCACTGAGAGATCACCCTCTCTGTGAAAAAGTTCCTTCTAATGTCCAGTCTAAATCTCCCCTGACACAGTTTAAGACTGTGTCCTCTTGTTCTTCAACCTCTACCCTAAGAAGCTTCTTCCTATCCCACACCCTGAGCCCCATTGGGCCTTGGTGTCCCCCCACCCTAAAAGACCACCGATGCCCTAAAAACCTATTTCTCCGTTTATTTGATGCTGAGCGGAGGGGTCACACAGTACAGGAGGGGGGGACACACCACCCCACAGTATCAGGGCTTCAGGTACACCTCGCCCACCATCTTGCAGGGGAAATTCCCCCAGCCAAAGATGGGGGCTTCCCAGGGGTTGTCGTTCATGGCCTCCAGCACTGCTCTGGTGGAGATCCCCATGTCCCACATGTACACGGATGAAATCTCCCCCACGAAGGAACTTTGGGCTTCAAAGCCGCCCCCGAAGCTCTGCTGCTCTTGCCCCAGCACGATGGACGCCTCGGCCCCCACGGTGTAGCCCCTCTGCAGCCCCTTCCTCGGCCAGGGCTTCCCGTTGAACCAGAAGCCCACGATGCCGGTGGTGGATTCCCAGCTGGCACAGATGTGCTCTGGGTCCTCACCGCCCTTGGGGACACGGAAGGTGACAGACTTGCCCCCCACATAGAACTGGTACTCGCCGTATCTGGACTTGAGGAGGAGGATCTCCTTGCTCTGGGTTTTGGTGGCGTAGGAGAAGAGGCTGTAGGGCCGGGTGAGGTCGGTGAAGGATTTCAAGCACACGGTGAAGTTGAGCAGCGGCTCCTCCGGCTTCGCCTTCACCAGCACGTGGGTGGTGTTGGACTCCTCGGGGAACACAAACACCCATTGCAGCAGGTCTAGGAGAGGGGGCACAGAGGTGGAGACTCCTGGCATGGTTTAGGCACCTCCAGCCACCTGGAGGAGGTGACCTCCAGCCTCAGCCCCGGAGCTGGGGCAGAGCAGGGCACAGGGTGGTGAGGATGAGCTGTGGGGAGCAGGGGAAGGACCCGTGTCCCCTGCTGTCCCCTCGGTGCCATGCCTACTGTTTATCCACAGGGTGTAGGTGGCCTTGGCCGTGCCCCGGGAGCCGGTGACTGTGCAGGTGTAGGTGCCCAGGTGGGTTTTGTTGAAGGAGTGGAAGAGCAGGACGCTGTCAGGGCCTTTCTGCAGANCTGCCCCCAGTCACCCCCCTGCACCTCCTGCCCCCCCTGCCCCTGTCACTCCACCCCTCTGGAGCACTCGGGGTGCCCCAGTGCCCCCACTGCGCGTCCCCCTGTACCCCCTTTTCCCCTCTGGAGGGTCCCAGAGCAGCCCCCAGCCCCCCCCTACTTGCTCGGGCCGCGNATCCCCATGTCCCACATGTACACGGATGAAATCTCCCCCACGAAGGAACTTGGGGCTTCAAAGCCGCCCCCGCAGCTCTGCTGCTCTTGCCCCAGCACGATGGACGCCTCGGCCCCCACGGTGTAGCCCCTCTGCAGCCCCTTCCTCGGCCAGGGCTTCCCGTTGAACCAGAAGCCCACGATGCCGGTGGTGGATTCCCAGCTGACACAGATGTGCTCTGGGTCCTCACCGCCCTTGGGGACACGGAAGGTGACAGACTTGCCCCCCACATAGAACTGGTACTCGCCGTATCTGGACTTGAGGAGGAGGATCTCCTTGCTCTGGGTTTTGGTGGCGTAGGAGAAGAGGCTGTAGGGCCGGGTGAGGTCGGTGAAGGATTTCAAGCACACGGTGAAGTTGAGCAGCGGCTCCTCCGGCTTCGCCTTCACCAGCACGTGGGTGGTGTTGGACTCCTCGGGGAACACAAACACCCATTGCAGCAGGTCTAGGAGAGGGGGCACAGAGGTGGAGACTCCTGGCATGGTTTAGGCACCTCCAGCCACCTGGAGGAGGTGACCTCCAGCCTCAGCCCCGGAGCTGGGGCAGAGCAGGGCACAGGGTGGTGAGGATGAGCTGTGGGGAGCAGGGGAAGGACCCGTGTCCCCTGCTGTCCCCTCGGTGCCATGCCTACTGTTTATCCACAGGGTGTAGGTGGCCTTGGCCGTGCCCCGGGAGCCGGTGACTGTGCAGGTGTAGGTGCCCAGGTGGGTTTTGTTGAAGGAGTGGAAGAGCAGGACGCTGTCAGGGCCTTTCTGCAGAGGGGCCCGGCTTCCTTTCTTCTCCCACAGGAATTCCTGAGGGCTGCACCCGGTTGGGGATCACTCCAGGGGACACACCAAGGTGGCCATGCCATAGAGGTGCTCCCTCCCCAGCCCAGGGAATGCTGGAGCTGCCAGCCCCGTGCCAGGGTAGGGGTGCCTTACCTGGGGTCCCCCGTGACCTCACAGCTGAGCATCAGCTGGCGGTACATGGTGGGTGCTTGTGGGTGGGCCTCGATCCAGGCTGTCATCTTTTCTGCAGCAGCCAGAGGTGGGTCTGGGGTGGGGAGGGCTCTCCCTGTCCCACCATCCCCGCCTCCTGCCCGGGGGAGCCCCATATCCCTGTTGGCACCCCAACAATGTGGCCCTGCCACCCCACTGCTGTCCCCCCATTTCGGTCCTTGGGTGCACACCCCGTGGACCCCTTAGAAGAGCTCAGGTTGCCCCACTGTCCCTTGCTTGTCCCTGTCCCCCTGCACGTCTCCCTGCACCCCCTCCCCACCCTCTGCAGAGCTCTGGGTGCCCCTTTCACTGCCCCCCTGGACTGTGCCTCACTGCCCTCCCACCCCNGAGGATGAGGAGGCAAAGCCACGGCTGCCCCATGACACCACCGAGCCCGGCCAGCGACACTGCCCTGGGGAGGGGGGACCTCGGAGCCACCGCGACGGGACCAGGCGGCTGCTCAGGGGCCGTGCCAGGGTGACTGTACCCACGCAACGGGGACAAGTGACCTTCGTCCCCATGTCCCGAGGCTTGACCCTCCAGACAATTGCACAGACGAGCCTGGGGATGGTGGGTGAGCGCTGGGACGGGCATCGGGGACAGCTCCTGTGTCCCCAAGGGCTTGTCCCCCGGTCCGGGTGGGGTTGGGAGCGCTGGGGACCCTGGATCCTTGTCCTGCCCAGGCAGGACCCGGCCGTGAGGCAGCTCTGGGGGTATGAGGAGGGCAATCGGTGCCCTGGGGTTGGTGACAGGGGTGTGGGGAGTGCTGGCACTCCGGGGGACCCTGTCCCCAGCTGGGACAGACGGAGGGGACCTTCCTCATGGTGGGTTGTCAGGAACAAAGGGTGATGGGAATGGGAAGGGGAGGGCAGGGACCAAGGGTGTCCCACCCCAGACCCCACAGCGCTCTGAGGTAGGGTCTGCTGACATAACTCGGGGATTTGGGGTCTACTGACACAGAGGTTCTTCCTGTTGGGGATTTGCCTGCTCGCTTGGAAAAGCTTACACAAAAGGAAACTTCACTCCCAGAACATTCTGCACTTTAGTAATTTATGGCATCACCACAACACAGCCTGCAGCTCGGCCGAACAGGTAGAACTCTGAACCAGACCTGAGGCATTGTTAAAGTGTCATAAAAACGGAACCAAACCAGCAGAGAACCGGTTTTGTCCTTTGGTCTGTAGCTCAGAGCGTTGGAAGAACGCCAAGGACCAAAGTTCACACAAGGAAGACGTTTCTTACTTCCTCCATCGACCACCTTTAAGGACCGCCAAGGTGTCCAATTAAGGACTGATTAGCATAAGAAGCGAGGGTAGGCGGGGTCAGGCTATGAATATGTAAAAGCGATGTAATAAAAATGCATACGTATGATTTAATGGGGTAAAAGGCACTGATATTTCTACGTTTAGTGTGAGTATTTGGGGAACACCCTGTCCCCACACACCCCAGCAGCTGGAATGAACATACCTTCCTTACAACCCCTCTATTGCAAAGTCCTTATTCCCCAAGTTGGCTCAGGACCCCAGCGCCTCACGGAGCCGCCCTTTCACCACCACGTCCCCCTTCACCTCGTAGCTGAGGCTCTTCCACGCCAGCAGGGCGGGTGGCAGGCGCAGGGACAGGTAGGCTGCCCTCATCTTGTCCGGGGACAGCCCCATGTCCCACAGGTAGACGTCGGCCAGCTCGCCCGAGAAGGAGTTGTAGAGGTCAAAGCCACCCCCGAAGCTGTCCTGCTCCTGCCCCAGCAGGATGGCAGCCGTGGCCCCCACGGTGTAGCCCCTCTGCAGCCCCTTCCTCGGCCAGGGCTTCCCGTTGAGCCAGAACTCGGCGATGCCCGTGGCCGACTCCCAGCTGGCACAGACGTGCTCCCAGTCGCCGCGGCCCTCGGGGACACGGAAGGTGACAAACTTGCCCCCCACGTAGAAGCGGTACTCGCCGGGTTTGGGCTTGAAGAGGAGGATCTCGTTGTCCTGGGTTTTGGTGGCGTAGGAGAAGAGGCTGTGGGGCCGGGTGAGGTCGGTGTAGGAGCTCAGGCACACGGTGAAGTTCTGCAGCGGCTGCTCCAGCTTCGCCCTCAGCACCACGTAGGCGTCGCTGGGATCCTTCCGGAACACGAACACCTTTCGGTACAGGTCTGGGGGACAGAGGGGACACCAGGGGGGAGGTTGAGGTGTCCTGCAGACCTCTCCTCCTGAGCCTTCTGCTGTTCCCCCCAGGGTGACTCCGGCATCCTCTGGATGAGGCACAAGGAGCAGGCACAAGGCAGAGGGGGCCAAGAGCTGCTGCCACGTCCCTCCTCAGCCCTGCCCTGGCTGTGCTGGCCACTGTGTCCCCACCCTGGTGTCCCCACCACTGTGTCCCCACCCTGGTGTCCCCCCTACCTTCCTGGGCCACGATTCCTGTGAGCCCAGCCAGGACGGGCAGCCAGAGCTGCAGTTGGCCCATGGTCGGTGCCAGGCGAGGAGCTGGGTGGGCACAGCACTGCTGTGGCTGGGTTTATGGGCTGGAGAGTGGGAGGGGACTGAGGGGGGAGTGTGTCCCCTCAGTGCCATCCTCAGCAGCCTGGCATGCCCGGGGGAGCGATTTCATGCCATCACACGACCGTGCCACAAGACCTGCACGGGGCTCCCCTTGGAGCTGGGCCCTGGGCATGTGCCCTCCTGGGTGGGGGGAGCACCCCAGCCATGTGTTCACCCGGGGTGACAGGGACACCCCAGCTGTGTACCCATCTGGGTGACAGGGACACCCCAGCCCTGTGCTCACCCGGGGTGACAGGGACACCCCAGCTTTGTGCCCACCTGGGTGACAGGGACACCCCAGCCCTGTGCTCACCCGGGGTGACAGGGACACCCCAGCTTTGTGCCCACCTGGGTGACAGGGACACCCCAGCTCTGTACCCACCTGGGTGACAGGGACACCCCAGCCATGTGCCCACCTGGGTGACAGGGACTCCCCGGGCACGTGGCTTTGCTTCTGTCCTCCCCTCATCTCCCTGCCCTGAGCAAACCACCGAGGGAGTGCCCTGGTTTGATGGGAGTGCCCTGGTTTGATGTGGGCTCTGCAGAGGAAGGTGCCCCTGCCCTGACCCACAGCCCGTGGGCACATCCCGGCCTGTTAACCATGTCCTGCCCGAGGGGATGGAGACGGAGCTGTGGGCACCAGGTGGACAAGTGAATGAGGGTCTGGTGACATCCTCCTGTGATGACTGTGGTCTGGGGGTCCCCAGGGTGTCCTGGGCACAGGTGGGTGGGCGAGGGGACAGATTTTGTCTGCCCCAAAAGATGGTACCAGGCTGGGGGGGTCCGTGCTGGGAGTTCACCAGGGGCAGGGCAGGACCAGGATGGATGTCACATTTTGGGGACAATGTGGTCTCGTTCCTCCCCAGTGAATCCATCAGTTTATCAGGGATGAGCCCCTGCAGGGCTTGGCACAGCCAGGGCAGCTCCATCACACCCCCCCCAGCTCCCCCGTGTGCCATCCCCGGGGCCGTGTGACCGCACGCGCCCGTCCCTCGTGGGCTCTGGGCAGAGCTCCCCCCACTTCCCAGGAACTTTTCGTGCCAACTTGGAGGCACGAGGAGCACATGCCTCCCGTTTCCCGTCCCCGAAGATGATGGGGATCCCACCCCACACCCTCTCACTTCCCAGTGCCATCCATTAACTGTGCAAGCAGCTCTGGCAGACGTGTGTATTGTGTGGAATTCCCACTGGGTCATCTGGGCTGGCCAGGAGAGAGGGAAAAATCCCCTGGCGCTTCCAAAATCTCCTTCTGGAGCTGGGAGGGGCCGGGACTGAGCCTCGGGAATGCCCCCAGGGCTTCCTCTGTTGGGCAAATGGGGGTGTCCAGCCCCAAATGAGGGGCTGAGAGCCCCGAGAGCAGGAGAGAGGACAGACAGACACCGAGCCTGGCACAGGATGGGGGGTCCAGCGGGGCCTGTGGGGGCATTCAGGGGCGAGGGGTCAGTGCTGGGGGGGCAGAACCACTGCCAGGGGGCCAGGGAGCAGTGCTGGGGGGGCAAGGCTGGTGCCAAAGGGCCAGAGATTGGTGCTGGGGGACCAGAGGTCAGTGCCAGTGAGCCAGAGGTCAGTGCTGAGGGGCCAAGGCTGGTGCCAAAGGGCCAGAGGTCAGTGCTGGGGAGCCAAAAGTCAGTTCCAGGAGGCAGAGGTCAGTGCCAGGGAGGCCGAAGGTCAATGCCAAGGACGCAGAGATCAGTTCCAGGAGGCAGGGATCAGTTCCAGGAGGCTGGAGGTCAGTGCCAGGGGGGTCAGGGGCCAGCGTGAGGCTCCAAGCTGCACTCCACGGGCTCAGCATCCCCTGGCAGTGCCCGTGCCACAGCGGCAGAAGCGGGCGAGCAGCAGGACAGGGGGGCCCAGGGCGCAGTGCAGCACCCCCAGCCCCTCGCTCAGCCCCAGCGCGTGGTCAAAGTGCTCGAAGGTGCCACAGGTTTGCTCCAGCAGCTGCGTGTGCAGGAGGAACTCCACTGCCAGCCCCACTCCGTAGGGCACCCACAGCCCAAAAAACAGCCAGCTGGCCCCGCCGCCCGCCTGCCAGCTCTCCCGCAGCCGTGGCATGGCCAGCGTGGCCACCAGCAGCCCCACGGGCAGCAGCAGCAGGAGCCCGAGGCAGGTGGCGAGGTGCAGCAGGTAGGCCGGGGACAGGATGCCAACGCTGCGCCGGACGCAGTCGGTGCCCGACACGGTGCCACTGGCCAGAGCCGCCGGCGTGGCCATCAGCAGCGCNGCCGCGAAGAGCCCCATGGCCAGGGCCAGCTGAGCCACCAGCGCGCGGCTCTGCGGCCACTCCCAGGCTCGGGGACGCTTGGTCAGTGCCACCAGCAGTGCCCCGGTGCCCAGCGCGGCCACGGCGCAGGTGACGGCCAGGAAAGGGGGGGCCACGTGCTGGAAGAGGGGACAGTAGTAGTTGTGACAGGGAGCAGCAGCGGTGTAGTCCACAAAGGTGAAGTTGCTGTCGTTGTCCTCATAGGAGAAGTTGCCCACGATGTCCTGCAGGTCCAGGAAGCCCTGAGTCTCCAGGACACTGGAGCCCTGCAAGTGAGGGGGGTGGGCATCAGGCAAGGACCACCTGGTGCCACCAACCCATGGCATTGTCACCTCTATGGGCCCCTGATCCTGGTCACCGGTGCCAGGGATCCCCGGCCAGCCCTGGGGTGGGTTATCAGGGAGGGACAGGCTGCAGGCACAGGGAGGGGGCACGGCTATGATCCAGAGGGGGCAGGATGGTCCTGGGCTGGCCCCATTGTCCTACTGCACCAAAGGAGGGGCACAGACTCCATGGGTGGGTGCAGAGCCCCCGTGGGTGGGTGCAGACCCCCTTGAGTGGCTGCAGACCCCTGTGAGTGGGTACATGACCCCTCTCAGCCCCAGGGACCCCCACGACCCCTCCCAGCACCAGTCACCCCATTGCCCCCAGCCCTCCTACCCAGCAGGATGTGCCACCCGTGGGGAGCAGTGGCAGGGACAGGCTTGGGGGGGGTGTCACTCACCGCCGGGGCACAGTTGCCCATGACGTTTGTCCCAGCACAGCACCTGCTCCTCCGAGTCTGGGGGGGGATCCTGGGGGTGGCACCCGGAGCTCAGGGGTGCCCCACACTCTGCTGCCCGCTCGCCTGGAGCCTGGGGGTGCCCAGGAGTGCCCAGGGACGTCTGCTCCGCTCACTCTCCCTCCTCCCACTCCAAAGGGAGGCAAAGGACTGCGGGCATGAGATAAGAGCTGCCCCCAAAACCGCCCTCCAGGCCGGAAACAGGGAGTGGGGGAAATAACACTGCTCGGAAAGTGAGAGCTGCCAGAGCCAGCACCTCCAGCAGGAAACAAAACGTTCTTGGCAGAAGACCTTAAATTAATTAGGAATTGTCTTTCCCGCCATCAAGGCTCTCTGGATGCTCCCGGTGCTGACTCAGGATCCGGCGCAGATAGAGCTGCATCCCAGGGGTGCTGGGGGGGGATTGAGCCTGACTTTGGGGTGCTGGGGGGATTGAGCCTGGCTCTGGGGTGCTGGGGGTGGGTGGGCAGTGAGGAGACCCCCAGGGTGCCTTCCAGCTCCTGCATGGCCTGGAATTCCACAGCTTTTCCTCAGGAAGAGGGAGTGCCCTGTGGCATGGGGGGCCCTGGGCAGGCAGAGATCCAGCCTGGCTGGGGAGGGAGCTGGTGGCACTCGGTGACACTTGGTGGCCCTCGGTGACACTTGGTGGCCCTCAGGCCTGGTGGGAACAT
>WEKX01019947.1:49578-59806 GCA_013390025.1 Pitta sordida
GAAGCAGAGAGACCCAGGCAGGTAACGTGTGTAATCCAGATATATTTATAGGATTATTTTCCGAGATTAGCACAGGATATTAGAAAGGTTATAAAGTCACATCGACGGTCGTTTGTCTCCCTTTTATGTACATACAAGAAACACACAGCACAACACACAGCCCAGCCTCTGCCCTGCCCCCGGCATCTCCAGAGCTCCCTAAAATATGGCTTTCGTGTCTATTGAGAGTTCAGAGCCTCAAACCGTGGGGTCCCGACTCCTCCTGGCACCCCTGCCCTGCCCGGGTCCCATTTGGGTGCCCCCCCNTTTCCCTCAGAAAAGGGCCGATTTCCCCTCAGAAAAGGGCGACTTTCCCTCAAAACAGTGCCATTTTTCCTCAAGAAAGGGCCACTTTCCCTCAGAAAAGGGCCGATTTCCCCTCAGAAAAGGGCCACTTTCCCTCAAAACAGTGTCATTCTCCCTCAAAAAAAGGCCTCTTTCCCCTCAAAAAAACACCCCTTTCTCTTCAAACAAGGGCCGATTTCCCTCAAAAAAGGGCCATTTTCTCTCAAAACAGAGACATTTTCCCTCAAAAAGGGGCCACTTTCCCTCATCACACCTTTCCCCATCATGACCCCGACAGGGTTGTGTCCCGCCACACCTTCCACCTGCATCCTCTCAGGTCAGGACGCGCCCCATCGGAGCCTCACGAGTGTCCCCATCAGCCCACAGTCACACGTGTGACCTGGTGTGCCTGTCACCCTCCCATGGGACACAGATCTCTTGTCACCACCACAGCTCCAACACCCACCAAACCCTTCGGCTCTTGGATTGATGCTCCCACCACTCCCAGCCCCTGGGACTCCTGGGGACATGGCTCAGCCTCCTCAGGTCCTACCCAGGTGACAGCTGGCCTGTCCCTTCAACACCTGTCCCCACCTGTCCCCATTGCTGTGTCCTGCCATATCCCACACCCCAGCTGTCCCCACCTGTCCCAAATGCTGTGTCCTGCCATATCCCACACNCCGCCTCATGTGTCCCCACTCCCAAAGGGGCCGCCGAGGTGGTTGGTGACCCTGGGCTGTCCCAAAAACACGGTGACACTGAACCTGCCACCTCGCCCTGTCACCCTCAGGCAGGTACTGAGGTGTCACTGCTCACCTGTCACCCCTGTCACCTCTTGTAGCAACACCATGGTGTAACCAACCCCTGATGTTATTTCCTTTAAGAAAACATCATTTCCCTTTAAAAAAGGGCGACTTTCCCTCAAAACAGTNCTTCTCTCTGGCACCAGCCCTTGGAGCAGCAGGATTGGGGGGCAAACCACCCTCCAAGGGGCAAAGCCCAACCTCAGCTCCCACCTCCCTTCCCCTGGGACCAGTTAACCCATTTCCCTCCCAGTCCCCAGCGCTGGGGCTGTCTCTGGAATCCCTACGGCTCCCAGACTTCAATGAGATTAAACTGTGCTTGAAAACACATCCGTGTGGTTTTATTTGCAAGAATTATTCCATCGTGGGTGTCAAAGACCTTCAGCCAGTGAGGGGGTCAACATCCCCCACGCCAAGAGGTGGGAAGGGAGGAACAACACCCCAAAAACCACTGTGGACAGTGAAGGAAACCTGTGAAGGTTCCTCCCAACACACGGCTGAGCCACGTGAACCTCACCACACCTACACACAAGTGTCACATCACTCCTTCACACCCTGGGCCTCCTCTTCCTCACCCTCTCAGCCCCAGTCCCCTTCCAGCCCTGCTGGTGCCTGCAGGGTTCGGATGGCAGCGACACTTCTTGCACCTGGTACCCCCTGGCACAGGGCAGAAACTCTTCCTCTACCTCCCAGGCGAGGTTTCCTACCCCTCCAAGGGCTTTCATTCCTTCCTCAAGGGCCTTCCTCCTCCACACATCCCTAAATCCAAGGGGTGAAGTTACCCACCCCCACCAAGGGCTCTCCTCCTCCAGACAGCCCCAAATGCCAAAGGGCAGCTCCTACAAACCTCTTGTGTCCAGGGCAGGATGTGCGATCCTGGAAAATCTCATCCCAAAGGTGAGGGACAGGGCCTGGCTCCCTGATAATGCCAGGGGAACAGCCCTGTCCCATGGGTGAATGGTTGGGGTGGGGCAAGAGGGCCCTGGGGGACATGCTGGAGAGGTTGGGAAAGGTTTTGTCTTGGAAGTGATGGTGAAAGAGGCAGGAGGAAGGGCAAGGAGGAAGGATGAGCCCCCTCTGAGCTTCTGTGGGAACGCCCAAAGTCCCCAGACACAAAACCCCGGTGGTTCAGCCGCTGTTGGTTGTGGCCCTTGGAGCCAAGAGGGAAACAGCCCTTTCCAAGCTCACACGTGCCCTGGGGAAGGGGCCAGGGAGGGAAGAGGGACAGAGAAAACCCCATCAGAACCACCCCCCCCTCAGTGCTCCAGGGGTCCCGGTGCTGAGAGAACCAACCCCAGGCCCACCTGGCTGCCTCCTGCACTGAACATCTCAATAGATGGTTTAAATTGACGTTTCCAATCAGAGAATTTTATAAAATCGGGGCCTTTTTTTCTCTGGATTCACTTCCCCCCCCCCCCCCCAAAAAAAAAAAAAACCCTCTGCCCTCCCCCCTCCCCACTGGGGTGGGACCGGAGGGAGCCGCTGGTGACTTGGCAGCTCCCAGTTGTCTCCGGGGGCCTCAGCAGGTCCCACCCTGGAAGCTCATCCCCCCCTTCACACACTGACTGCACGAGGACAGCTCTCCTCCCGCATGGACACTTTTCCACAAGAACCACCAAGGATAAAATCGGGGCAGGGCCCGGGGTCCCCCCTCCCCGCCTTTGCTCCACCCCGGGGCCCGTTGGCATCTCACTCCGGTCCCACCGGCCGCGCTCCCCGTCTCAGCTGGAATCACCACGCTGGGAATGGGATGGGGGGAGCAACAGGGACATGGGGGGGGTGCTCCTGGTTGGGGCCACCCCGAGCTTGCACCAGAGCCTGGAGCCGGATTTTATCCTTGGATGTCAAAGAAACCAAAATGGAGAGAAACAAAGGGAAGAGCTACATCGACCCCAGCCCAACATCCCAACCAAGGGCCCGAAGCAAAGAGCAGCCACAAAACCAAAGCAAAGGTCCAAAGGAAGAAGGAAAAAGTCGCTTCACTCACTGGTTGGTCTGTGATTTTTTTTGTTTGTTTGTTTTTTTGGGCGTGGGGATGGAGGTGCAAGCAAGCAAATGGGGCCGGGGCTCTCGCTGTTCGTGGTGGAACGATTTGTACAAGTTCAAGAAGAAGCGTCGTCGCGTCTCAAGGCCGTTGGCTTCTCTGCTCTCTCTGTCCCGCCATCCCTCTGTCCGTCCGTCCGCCCGTGCCGGGCACCAGAGAAAATCTGTTGGGTTTTGTGGGGTTTGTGGTCTGGTTTCCGTTGCCATCGGGGTTCTCTTGGCTCCATTTTTCGCTCTCTCTCTCCGACACCCTCTTAGATGAAATACTCCTTCTTGTCGTCGCCGCCGGACTGGCCACCCTCGGCGTTGATGATGGCGGTGTCGGCGTCCGGGGCGTCGTCAGACCCTTTGGCCTCGTGGGTCAGGTACGTACCTGGGGGGGAGGAAAAGGTGTGGGGGTGATGGGGGGAACTGCAGGCACCCGCCCCTCACACCCTGGGCCGGGCTGGGCTGCCTGGAGGGGTCCCCGGTGGGTCCTTTGGGTTTGGCCTGAAATGGAAAAGGCACAGAATCAACAAGGCTGGGAAAGACTTTTGAGATCATCAAGTCCAGCCTGTTACCAGTTACCTCTTACCTTACCTTTTACCAGCCTGTACCCAACACCATCACATCCTCTCAACCATGGCACTAATTCCCACATCCAGTCTCTTTTTAAACACCTCCAGGGCTGGTGACACCACCACATCCCTGGGCAGCTCGTTCCAATGGCAAATCGCTCTTCCAGTGAAAATTTCTTTCCCAACATCCAACCCAAACTTCCCCTGGTGCAGCTTGAGCGTGTCTCCTCTCCTTCTGGGGGAAGAGACCGACCCCCTCCTGGCTACACCCTCCTGTCAGGGAGTTGTGGAGTGACGAGGTCCCACTTGAGCCTCCTCTTCTCCAGGATAAACACCCCCAGCTCCCTCAGCTGCTCCTCATGGGAACTGTGCTCCAGTTCCTTCTCCAGCCTCGCTGCCCTTCTCTGGACACGTTCAAGCACCTCAACATCCTCCCGAAACTGAGGGCCCAGAACTGGACACAGCACTCGAGGTGTGGCCTCCCCAGAGCCGAGTCCAGGGGAAGAATCACTTCCCTGCCCCTGCTGCCCACACCATTCCTGATCCAGGCCAGGATGGCACTGACCTTCTGGGCCACCTGGGCACACTCTGCTCATGTTCAGTCCCTGTCACTCAGCACCCCCAGGTCCCTTCCTGCCTGGCTGCTCTCCAGCCACTCTGTCCCCAACCCTGCAGGGGGTTGTTGTGGCCGAAGTGAAGAACTTAACACTAAGACCTGTTGAATCTCATCCCATTGGATTCTGCCCAGGTCCCTCTGCAGAGCCCTCCTGCCCTCTAACAGATCCACACTCTCTCCCATGTTGGTGTCATCCACAAACTTACTGATGATGGACTCATTCCTCTCATCCAGATGATCAACAAGGATATTAAACAGGACCAGCGCCAACACCGATCCCTGGGGGACACCACTGGTCATGGAGCCTCACTGGGGCTGCTCCGGGTGGTCTCCAGTCATGGGATGTGCTCCTGCCCTCCCCACCCTCCTGTGCCATGCAGGAAACCAGGGGGGTTTCTCTGCACCGAGGCTCAGGCACCGCTGCCCCCTCCGGAGCGGGACGAGGGGCTCTTACTCACACATCATCCTCTCGGGGGGTGGCTGAGGTCTGGATGGGTCGCTCTGCCCGTGGCTTATGCACACACCTGCCGGGGGGATGGAGGAAAGTCCAGGTGGAGGGAAAGGAGGAAGAGGGAGGAGGAGGGAGGGGGCAGGAGGTGGGGACAAGGGCAATCCTGAGGCACCAAGCCACGGTGGAGAGACGGGAAAAATGGGGTGGGAGCTGCCTCCTCCTGGTGCTGCCCAGCTCCAAGGACTCATGGGGATGTTTCCACGCTGGCACAGCCGTGAGCAGGACCCCTAAAGCCAGGGGGGTTCTCTGGACACGGGCAGGGCTGGAGAATGGGCAGCTGCCCACTCGCTCCAGGGATGGATCTCTGCTCCCAGAGATTCCCGAGGGGAGCACACTCAGCTCCTTGTGACACCCCCCCCACCATCCAGTACCTTTGTGCCTGATCAGGTAATGTCCCAGCACGATGAGGAGGCTGAGCAGGAGGAAGACGATGACAGCCACCACCCCGCCGATCATCGCGTGGTAGGTGCTGGAGGTCGAGGGCACCGGGCTGGCGTCTGCCCAGGGTTTGGGGGGAGAGAAAAGAGAGGAGGAGGCTCAGACCCTGCGGTGGGGCAGAGGCTGCTGCTCAGCCCACAGGCTCCGAGGGCCCGATCCTGCTCCGCTCGGTGCTGTCGGCTCCATCCTGCTGCGGGTGGAAGCTGTTGAGGGGGGAGCAAGAACAGGGAAAGCAGCGGGAGGAGCAAGGAGAGGGAATCTCATCCTCCAGGGTGGGATTTTTGCCCCCAGAGAGGATGAGCACACAGTGGAGCCAGGCTTGGCTGTGCCAGCAGAAAGGTGACAGCCTGGCACGGTCACACGCTGCACCCCAAGAGGTGACAGCGCCCCAAGGACGGTCCCAAGTCAGCCACGTCCTGTCACAGGATCTGTGCTGGGATCCTGTATCCACCCTGGGACACAAGGACAAATCCTCCTCCCACTGTGTCCCATCAGCTCAGGGGACACAGAGGCACATTTGGACAGGACAGGGTGAGGGAGACACAGGGGAGGCAGCAGGACACGGGGACAACACATGACACGGACACACAGCACAGGGGGCAGCTCAGGCAGCTGCTGCCACATCCCGCCGGGAAGAGCCCAGGCTCCGGGGGCTCCGTGTCACCCCTCGGAATGCTGAGGGCCACACATGTCAACAAGGCACTGGAGCCTGGCTGGGCACCTGGAAGTGACAGAGGTGTCCCTGGGGCCAGCAGCTGGGCCACCATCCTCGTGTGGAGATTCTCCGGCCGGGCTGGGGAGCAGCAGGTCCATAAAGAGAGAGAAAAGGAGCTTACGGTACCTTGGATGGGAGCTGGAGTGAAGGATGAGGCGGTGACCATGGAAGCATGAGAGATGGGCTGGGAAGAGCCCGGCCAAGGGGCTGGAGTGGAGTGAACGTGTGGGGTGGGGAGCTGGGAAAGATCTGGGGAGGACAACAAAAACACAGGGACACAAGTCAACCCCGGGAGGTGGCAGCGAGGTGTGCCAGAGCCCATCGGGGGCACTCCGGCTCCCCTCGGCCTGATGGGACCCTCAGCAGCTCCTTCCATGATCCCATTGCTCATCTCCTGCCACCATCCTCCGGGACACACTGCTGGGACCACCTTTCCCCATCTCCTGCTCTACGGGGTGTCACCCACTGCGAGGTGCCACCTTATGCTATCCCTGGGGGACCACAGGGTCCCTCGGTGCTGGGCAGGGATGGCACTGAGCTGGGAAGCCTTGAGGACTTGGCTGGGCACAGCAACAGTGCCTGAGACACGAGTGGCTGGGGAGGAGAACAAGGGGAATTTTACAAGAGGAACCAAGCCCAGACGTGGAGCTTCTCTGCTGTCCCAGGGGCTGTGACACCAGGCAGGTGGTGTCACTCGCTCAGGGACAGTGCTGAGTACCCTGAATCCCATCACGATGCTGTGGGTGGGTGCTGAGGGCTCTGGGTGCTGCCCTGTGCTCAGGACACCCGGGGAGGGGACAGGGGACACACAGGGGGTCACACAGGAGTAACTACAAAGGGTTGGGCACGGGGAGGGGGGACAGCTCGTCCTGTGCAGGCAGAGGGGAGGGACACAGGGGACAGAGGGTACGAGGTGCCACTGCTGCCATGCACTGCCACCACCCTCGGCCAGGCTGGAGGGGGAGGATGCTGAGTGCCCAGGAGCGGAGGGAGAGAAGATGGGGAAGGGAAAAGCCGGAGGATGTTGGAGAGCTGGAAAATTAAAACTCCAAGGTTGCAAAGAGAGATGGTGAAAGATTTGGCAGAAGAGGAGGAAGATCCAAATCCAAGGCCACAACTGCAGGAAAACGGGCTCCCAGCAACGCAGGAAAGCTGCTGGGAGGGAGCTGGGACAGCAGCCAGGGGTGGGCACGTGCAGGGACACAGCAAGGACACAGCAGGGACATGGGGACACAGGGACACACACCCATGTGTGACACAGACACAGGGACACACACCACACACCTAGCGCTACTCCACGTGTGACAGACATGGGGACACAGGGACACACACCCAGCGCTGCTCCATGTGTCACACAGACAAACACACACACATCCCTGCTCCACGTGTGACACACAAACACACAGCCCTGCTCCACATGTGTCACACGGACGCACACACAGCCCTGCTCCACATGTGACACAGGGATATGGGGACACAAGGACACACACCCAGCACTGCTCCACGTGTGACACAGACACACACAGAGCCCTGCTTCATGTGTGACACAGGCATGGGGACACAGGGACACACACAGCCCTGCTCCATGTGTCACACAGACAAACACACACAGCCCTGCTGCATATGTGACACACCAACATGGAACACAGGGACACACACACAGAGCCCTGCTCCATGTGTGACACAGGGACACACACCCAGCCCTGCCCCACATGTGACACAGCCATGGGGACACAGGGACACACACCCAGCCCTGCCCCACATGTGACACAAGAACAGCAGTGAGGGGACAGCACCGTGCAGGGACATGGTCGGTGCTGCCCCTTCTCATCCAAGGCCAGGCGTGTCCAGTGGTGACACTGCAGGGACACAGTGACCCCCCCGGACAAATCCGTGTGTCCAGTGGTGACACTGCAGGGACACAGTGATCCCCCCGGACAAATCCGTGTGTCCAGTGGTGACATTGCAGGGACACAGTGACCCCCCTGGACAAATCCGTGTGTCCCCTCCCAGGGAGCCCCCAAGCCCCACTCACCGCTGACGTCCAGGTTGTACTTGGCCACCACGCTGCCCATGGAGCTGGTGGCCGTGCACACGTAGGTGCCACTGTCACTCTTGTTGAGGAAGGGGAAGATGAGGACGCTGTCGGAGCTGAGCTGCAGCGGCGCGTCGCTGCCCTCCTTCTCCCACAGGAATTCCTGGGGGCTGTGGAATGGGATGGGGGTGAGGCAGGGGCAGAGCAGGATCCTCAGAGGGGCCAAGGAAGTTGTAGGGTGTTGAATTAAGAGGGAAAAATTCCATTTAGGGACGAGCCAGGCGGGATCTGCTGCTCCAGGAGAGGACAAGGGGCTTTGCCTGCTCTCCATGGCGTGCCCCAAACCCACCAAGCCCCACCTGCCATGCCCTGCCCAGCTCTGGGGAGGGATTGCTGGTGGATTTGGGAGCCTGGCAGTGGGGGGACATGTTGGCCAGGGCCTGAGGAGGAGGAGGAAGGTGAGGAAGGGCCTTACATGGGGTTGCCCTGCCCGTCGCACTGGAGCTGGAGCTTCTCTCCCTCCCGCGGGTACTGAGGGTGAGGCTCGATCTTCGCCGTGGGCTTGTCTGGAAAAGGAGAAGCAGAGAGGGGTGAGCACCTGGCACCCCAAAACCCGCCCCTGTGCCAGGTCTGGGCAGTGGGAGAACACCCAGGGGTGGGGGACAGAGCTCTGGGGGTGCACAGCCCTGCTCCCATCCCTGTCACCACCACAGGGGACAGGCAGGGCAAAGGGAATAGGGACAGGCAGGACACAGGAAACGGTGCAGGCAGGGACAAGTCTCAGGGAGACAGGGAAGTGTCACCGTGCAGGGGAAATGTCACCATGCAGGGCCCTGTGTGTGACAGGACCTGAGTGTGTGCAGGTCAGTGGGCTGGCACACATGTCTGCGTGTCACTGAACATGCCAGGCCATGTGTGTGGTGCCTGTCGCACCGTGGGGATGCCAAGGCCTCCTCCATCCCTCCCACCTCGCTGCCACCCCCCCGTGCCACGTACAGTGGACCTGCAGCTTCGCCGTGGTCGACCTCTCCGAGTTCTGCAGGGACTCGTGGTCCACTGAGCAGGTCACCTCGGCCTCGTTGTCCTCCTTGGTGACACGGAACTCCACGCGGCTGCTCACCGTGAAGGTCTTGCCATTGGGGTCCTCCATCACCTCGGTGCCCTCGTCTGTGGGGACAGGGGACTATCAGGGCTCAGGGACACAGGAGCCCAGCAGAGGCGGGAGGCTGATGTCACTTGGAGCAGGGGACACTCAGGATGCTGCTGTGGTCCAGCACTGGGCACACTTGCCACCCCCACCTGCCTTCACGGTGTTCCCACCCTCCCAAACCCGGGGTATGGCCCCACTGCCTGGGCACAGAATCCCAGAATGTGCCGAGATGGAAGGGACCCACCAGGACCATCCAGTCCAACCCTCACCCTGCACAGGTGGCATCCCAAAGAGTCACCCCCTGTCCCCAGAGGATCATCCCAACCCTCTTGGAGCTCTGGCAGCCTCGGGGCTGTGCCCACTGCCCTGGGGAGCCTGGGCACTGCCCAACCACCCTCTGGGAGAACAAGAACCTTGTCCTGAGATCCAACCTGACCCAACTCCAGGCCGTTCCCTGTCTCCTGTCCCTGGTCCCCCCAGAGCAGAGCGCAGGGCCTGCCCCTCCTCAGGAAGGTGTCACTGCATTGAGGTGACAGTCTCCTCCAGCTGAACACACCAAGTGCCCTCAGCTGCTCCTCAGGGCCCTTCCCCATCTCCGTTCCCTCCTCTGGACACTCTCCAATGACTCAACACCTTCCTCATCTCGTGGTGCCCAAAGCGCCCCGATCACAGAATCACAGAACCTTCTGAATTGGAAGGGACCCATAAGGATAATATTTCAGGTGAGGGACAATCCCCTCCCTGATGCCCCCAGCACACGGATGCCCTGGCACCTCCTGGCACCAGGGCACCAACCAGGACCCTTTCCCAGCATCTTATCCCCAGTCTGTCACACCCCCGAATTCCCACATTCCAGGTGCAGATCCCAACATTTCCAGGTGCAGATCCCAACATTTCCAGGTGCAGATTCCAACATTTTCACCCCCCCCGTTTGGGACTGCAGGCGGTTGGCACCCACCGCTGAGCTCCCTGTTGCCCATCCTCCAGCGGAGCAGGGCGGCGGGTTTGCTGCCCGACGAGCGGCACAGCAGCCGGG